>JBCFYV010011172.1:87877668-88295168 GCA_039000515.1 Timema cristinae
ACTATACTACTACTACTACACTACTACACACTTACTACTACTCACTACTACTCTACTTACTACTATACTTACTATATACCACTATACTACTCTACACTATAACTACTACTACACTATACACAATATACTACTACTACACATACCACTACAACTACTTACTACTTACTACTACTTACTCATACTACTACTTACTACTTACACTCATACTTACTAACTACTACTACTACCCTCTACTAAACTACTACTTACTACTACTATACTGTATACAACTTACTAACTACATACTACACTACTTACTACACTACTACATCTACAACTACTACTCTACTACTACAACTACTACTACTACTTACAACCTATTACTATACTAACTAATACTAAACTACATAACTACTACTCTCACTACTCAACTAACAACTTATACTACTACTACTATAACTTATATACTTATACTAAACTACTACTACACTACTAACTACATTACTAACAACTACTACATACTACCTCTCTACTCTACTATCTACTACTACTACTTCTTAACTTAACTACATTACTAAACTATAACTATCACACTATACTCAATACTACTCTACTACTTACTAACTACTACTACTCTACACTACTCTAACATACTACTATACTCTAACTACTTACTTCTAATCTACTTTACTACTCTCTCTACTACTACTCTAACTTTACTATACTAACTACTCTCTCTACAACTTTAACTACACTCTACTCTATAACTATACTAACTACTATACAACTTACTTACTACCTACTCTACTACTACTACTTACTAACTACTAACTATTACTAACTACTACTACAACTAACTATACTACTTAACTTACTACTACTAACAACTACTTACTCTACTTCTACTCTTACACTCTACTACAACTTCTACATCTATACTAACTACTAACTACTTACTACTCACTTACTTTACTACTTACATATCTCAACAATAACTACTCTTACTACTACTACTTACTAACTACTACTCTCTAATACTTACTACTAACTAAACTACTACTTCTTACTACACTATAACTACTTACTACTACTACTCTACTCTCTACTCTACTACTACTCTACTTAACTACATACTTCTATCTACTAACTACTTACTACTTACTACTACTCACTACTTACTACACTACTTATATACTACTTACTATACTAATACTACACTCCTCTACTTACATACTATACTAACTAACTCAACACTTAATCTACTTTACTATCACTACTTACTACTACTACTACTACCTACATACTACTAAACTCTACTTACTACTTACTACTACATTACTTACTTCTACTAACTCTATACTCTACACTACTAACTACTCTTACTACTAATTACTACTACTTTACTAACTATCTACCTTACTACTTACTTCTAACTACTACACTCTACACTACACTACTACTTACTACTATTTCTTACACTTTTACAAACTTACTACTTTACTTACTAACTACATACTACTTACTAAAACTTTACTTAACTACTAAACTTACTACTCTACACTACTACATCTACTACTCTTACTATACTCTAATACTTACTAACTTACTCTAACTATACTACTACTACTACTTACTACTAAACTTCTACTTCTACTACTCACTAACTACCTACTACTTACTTACTTACTCTAAACTTACATACATACTACTACATACTCTTTAACTCTCATTACTTAACTACTATCTACTAACTACTCTCTTTACTACTAACTTACTTCTACTACAACTATACTTACTACTATCTACTCTACTACTTCTCTACTACTTACATCACTTACTTACACTACACTACTCTACTTACTACTTACTACTTCTACTACTTACACTTACTCCTACTACAACTTCTACTATACTACTACTACTTACTATACTTTACTAACTATACTACTACTACTAAACTACTTACTACATTAACTAATACTTACTCTACTAACTCTACTCTACTACTACTACAACTACTATTACTTACATACTACTTACTACTACACTACTTACTACTACTACTACTAACTATCAACTTACTATACTACATTTACTAAACTACTACTTACTACTTTAAACTTACTTACTTACTTACTAACTACCTTCTACTACTACTTACTACTTCTACTAACTACTATACTACTTACCTACTTACTACTACCTATTTCAACTACTAACTACTTACATCTACTTAACTTACTACTTACTTACTATACTACTAACTTACTACTACTACTACTCTCTACTAACTACTACTAACTACTACTACTTACTACTACTTTAACCTACTACATCTAACTACTTAACTACTTAACTACTTACTTACTACTACTTACACTACCTACTACTACCTTTACTAACTACTTTACTACTACATATTAAACTACTTATACTACTTCTACTACTACTAACTTACTATCTACATTTACTACTATTAACTACTACTACACTACTTACTACACTACTACTACCTACTACTACTCTACTACTACTTTACTACTTCTACACTATTACTACTACATTACTCTATCTAACTACTATACTATCTTTACTACTACTACAATTTACCTTACTACTAACTTACTACTACTAATCATGCATCTCATTCTAACATAATGCCGAAAGCTAAAAAAAAACCAATTGAGTTTATTTAATTGTGTAGTTCATTTGAATGTTTGTGCGGTTATTTGCTATTGACCCTCTTTCCATGTGTCCTCTTTTAGTTAGTCACTGAAAGAATTGGCTCAGCATTAATGTACTTGGCTGATGTGCTCAGCTATGACCCTTGAGGTTGATTCTTAAATACTGTCTATATTTATACCCATATTGTCTCCAAGCAAATGCTGGTGTATTTACCTCTAATCCATCTTTCTAATGCTTTTTAAATTTAGAATGGTCTCATTGGGTAGTAAGTTGTGCAAGACTAAAAAAATAATTTATCCATTTAAGACTAAAAAAATAATTTATCAATTTAGTGCTAGCACTAAAACATATTAATCTAATATCCAGGACCTGGCATTTTATGACCTAAAAATGATTAAAAAAGAGTGTTATTTGTATAGTTATATATATATATTATATATATATATATATATATATATATATTATATATATATATGAATTCTTTTAAAAAATTACTTCAAATTTTCAAACTGTCCTTAAAATATTAACAAAAGCTCGTGATAGATGTGAATAACTAAATCAAACACTCACTTTGTGAAATTGTAAAAAATACATATGCAATGATAAGCCATTAACAATTAAATTCTTGCATTCTGCTAAATATACCAATGATCTACAAATATGTACTTCAGAATTTAATAGCTATTCCTCTCAATATAACCCTCTCAAGCCTAGTTGCAATCTCACCAGGAATTTGTATTTTACAACCATACAAGCAAAGAGGATACCAAGTTTATTATTTACATTATCTTTTCACGCTGACGGATAAGTGTTGAAAAAATGTATGCATTTATAAAATATTGATCATATTTTTATAAAAAATTAATTCAACATGAATGCTTTAATACTATTCAAAAATGCCTCAAAAATTACGCATACCAAAATAATAAGACCTAAAAGTTAAAAATGACCTATAAATCATACATTTCTGAAAAAAAAAGTTATCAAAACCCAAGACATGCTAATAAAATTACAACTTGAAATACCACTAACAATATTATATTACACAATACTCACCCTGATTTTTGATAAGCAGTGGACTTGTAAAAGACTTGGATTGATCCAGGGGTCATTGCTTGTCCAAGAATGAAATTTGCTTTGTACCCACTAGCGAGGGTGTGTCTTGTAAATGTTTCAGTTCTAAAAAATGAAAAAAATAATAATTTAATATATGGGGCAATTGTTAACTGTGTCACACCACACCCTTGTAGCTTCTGTTATGAAATGTCATATTAATTACTTTTATTTTAAGAAGCATCTAAATACACACATTTAATGACTTTAGTATGTATTTAATATAACCTATCCAGTGGTGTAACTATAGTTGGTGCCGCCAGGGGCAGTCTCTGAGTTTGCAGTCTCTCTCAATACACAACATACTTCGACAAAAGTTAAAACGACATATAGGGGGGGAAATAAGACACCTTGTTTATTTCTGAAGTGAACAATTTGATTATAACATTGCACAGTGCTATTTTTCTTTCTTTTCCATTAGAAAAAATGTTGATATTATTGAAGTCTATTTCGTCTGTTAGTTGCTGTTCTATAGAAATTATGGCAAGATTTCTTAACGGTAAGGTATTCAGTGTGTATCTTAGGTCATTCTTGACCAATTTTAAACTAGAAAAACTCTGTTCCCAGGCAGCAACACTAACAGAAATTGTTAGGAGCGTTCGTAGAAGTATTACAATATTTGGAATTGAGTTCCCAAGACTGTAATTTTTTAATAAACTTTAAAAGTTCAAGGGGATCTTCCTTCCACGTCTCTGTTTCATCCTGCATAGTATCAACAACAATACAAATTTAAAGTCTTTTTCTCTCAATGAGGAACTCTTCCTTATAAATGTCATCATACCGATAGATATTATTTAGTTGACACTCATATTTGTCATTCAAAAGATTTGACAGAGTGAGAAAGGCATATTTCTCAGCAAGAAGATGAAGCTGTTGAAATCTGAGAGTAATTTCTTGGATCACTCTGTCCAGCGAATAAAACATTTCTCTCCTTAACTCAATTCATTATACCAATTCACCATCTCGTGATTCTTCACCAGTCATCAGTTTTTTTCTTTCTACATTGACATTGATGCTCCATTACTATCCCAAGATCATCACAAATTTATTTGGCATAGGCTATTGAATTGTTGACTAGTTCATCCCTGTTTTAAGTTAAAACTCCTTTCAAAGCCTTGAGTTTTATATCACATTATTATACATCCAATTCTTTTGTTTGAAGGTAGGTCTGTGTGGTGTTAATTCCTAGAAGGACGGATTCCCACAGGGCAAGAAAAAACAGAAAGGGGAAACGACTGTAACGCACCAAGCAGCACGCCAGCATCTGACGTGGTAATTTCTTTATCACAAGCTAATTGTTCTAAAGCACTTCCGATTTCCGAATATATATATATATATATATATATTTGACCATTGACTGTAATCATAATATCCAAGCTATGGGCCAAGAAAGAAAAAATGTGAGCAAACTCTCCACAGTTCCAGCTGAATGAATATTCACCAAACTCAGCATGTGATCTGTACTTATGACAAATTCTCCTTTTCTATTAAGTTCCTTAATACATCTCTGAACACCATTATGTGGACCAACCATCAAATCAGCATCATCATATGCTTGTCCTCTGCAATTTTGAATACCAATTCCATTGTTTTTTAATTACAGCAAAATCATAGTTGAAATATTCTCGGCGGTTTTACCTTCTGTTTCAATGAAATCAACAAATGATTCCACTACCTTCACTTTATTCCCATCGATCATAACCTAGTGCAAAACTTGGCTCGTTTGATCCTTATTAGAAATATCAGTAGTGCTGTCGAATAGTACTTGGTTTCTTTTACTAGCTCAATAATTTTGCTTCTTAATTTCTATCCCAAAATTTCTATAAACACGTTTTGAATAGTAGGCGACATATAGGATTTAGCAAACTTTTTCACAGATTGATTACTAGAACATGTTCACGTAGCACTGGATTGTATTCCACCAACAAATGAACCAATTCTAAAAAATTCCTCCATTTCCTGTTGATTCAGATTCAGCATCAGTCTCATAATAAATTCCTTCTCATTGATCCTGTAAGGCTAAATTCTGTTTAGCTAGGAATCTAATCATATCCAACAATCTTGAAAGTATTTCCCTCCATTTGTTCACTTTGTTTTATATATATATATATAAGAAATCAAAGTTGAGTTTTATTGTTTTATTTATAATAATTTGAATTATAGGGAAATTTAAGTCTTTTGCTTATGTAGTTACATTTTATTTCCTTTAGTAGTAAATGATAAAATTGCATCTGAAGCATTGTAGGTTACTACCCCGGTAGAATAAAAACTTTTCACTGCAGTAGACCAAAAGTGCTCCCCTTAACTAAGCTACTAGACCTATTACAAGCAAATAATTTATTTGTAGTTAGAAAAAGATTAAACAATTTTACCAAAGTGTTACATAATTAATTAGAGATGAGTCGAATCCTATGTTTCTCAAATCTGAATCTTAAATCTTATTTCAAATCTCGAATCCAAATTCAAATATTTAAAAATGTACAATTTTATTTGAAGTGAAACTATTTAAAATTGAATTTAAAAAAAGTTGTTTAAGCCTTAAAGTTATTTATGGTATGAACAAAAAAGAGAACCCTTCTTTTAGTATATTAATAGAATTCTATCCTCTTTTGTGATTTTGTTACTCTCCCAACAACACAAGTTTATATAATTCTTTTTAAAAATTGCTTAAAATTGTTACATTAAGTCAAGATCTTGATAATTGTATGCGAGATGCTTTTTTGAAATTTTTACGAATCTCGAATATGGTTAATTAATGCTTCCAAAAAAGATTTTTTTTAATCAACATGTACTAAATATATTTGTTTACTTAGTTTATTTAATGCTGGTATTAGATATTTTAAAATAATTGTTATAGTGAAATACGAGAATGCACATACCTGAAGTCACTGGGAATCTCGTACGCGTATACGCTGCCTACAGATCCGTCATATGAAGATATAACAATCTCAAGATTTTGGTCATTATTTATGTCTGTTACTTCAATTCCCCATGACTCACCGATGCTGTCATCAATCACTACAGTCTTGATCTAACCAGCCAACAAATAACACACATGTCAAACTAAATTATTTTAGCAAAGTTATTTAGTATGATTTAGAAATATAGAATTTTCAAAATAATAAAAACTAAAGATCAAATCTATAAATATATTATGAATGGTTTATTTTTAAAATTTCAGTTTTAATACTAGCATATGTAGGATTTGGCTATAATATAAAAATAAAATTAGAATGTTTTAGAAAATATTTCAAGTCATATTTATTTAGTAGTTGAAATAGACTATGTGATATAAATATTTGAAATAGAAAATGTGATTACTGATATATTATTGAATGAAGATCGGCTGTTCAAGATTTTTATTTTGCACATTGATAAATCACAAAATAAATCTGGTATAGTCTAATAAAATGACAGATTTATTTAAAAAATATTTTTTATTATTATAGGTTTTTGGTAGATGGGAATTTTTATCAGGTATTTAACAAAATTAGGCACTACTGGCTTGATACTGTAAACTTAGTTCGCTTGAATCCTTCAACATAATTTGATCACAAAAACTCAAAGTTGTTAGTACTTATACTATAGTATTTTAGTCATAGCACATTACAGTAAAGTCTATCATCATAACAGAACTTTTGATCTTGAGGCCTAAAGGGCCAGTCTCACAATAGAGTTATTTGCCAATGATGGGAAAGTTGAAATTTGAATCTCAACTAAGCTCACTACAGGTGAATTTCTCATCCACTAATGAAGATTTATTTCCTTAAATTACCTTCCTCAAACCCTTCCTTCACCTCTGACAAGACTTATATTAATCAAAATATTTAATTTGGGGAATCCAAAACCTCCACCGTGGTTCAGATTCCACATTAAAGCTGTAGGTCCTCCATTTCATCTCACAATTACCATTACACATTAGCGAGGTGTGTACAAACCAAACGGATAGTAAGACAAGGTGATAATGATAATGAGAATAAAGATAATGATAACAAAAATAATTAATAATAACAACAATAAACAACAACAACAACAAAATACATAAAAATAACAAAAAATACATTAATTAATTAATTTACAAAGAAAATGATTAATTAATAAATAAACCAATTAATAAATAAGATCAAAATAAAAAATTAATAATTAATTGAATTAATTAATCAAATAAATTAATTAAAAAATAAATTATTTAATTAGTTCATAAATTAATTTATATATATACTAATTAATTATATGTAAATTAATTAAGAATTAAATAATTAATAAATTGATTAATAAATATATTAACTGATATAAATTATTTAATTAATAATTTAATAAAAATTAATCAATACATACATGAATTAACTAATAAATTAATAAACAAGCAATTAATAAATTAATAAATAAACTAATAAATTGATTAATAAACTAATTAAAATAAATTAGTAAATAAATTAATTAATAAATCATCAAATAAATTAATTAACAAATAAATTAATGAATAAACGTATTAATTAATAAATGAATAAATTAATTAATAATTTACTTAATAAATAAATAATTTAATTAATAAATGAATAAATAGATTAATTAATTATTATATTAAATAATAGTTAAATTAATTGATAATAAATTAAATTAATAATTAAATTAATAAATTGATTAATAAATTAATTAATATATAAATTAATAATTAAGTAAAATAACTAATAAATAAATTGATTAATCAAAAATAAATTACCAAATCATTAAATTAATTAAAAATCATAAATAAATTAATAATTAAACATAAAATAAAAGGATTAATTTATAAATAAATATATTTATAATGAAATTTATTGATTAATAAATATATTAATAGATTGATGAATAAATTAATAAATAATAAACTTTTAATTTAGTTAATTAATAATCAATTAATCAATACACAAATAAATTAATACATTAGTAATTAATTAAATAAATAATAATTAATTAATCAATGTATTGGCAAATAAATTGATTAAAAATAAATTAACTAATAAATAAATTAATAGATTAATTAATTAAATGATACATTAATTAAAATGAATGAATTAATAATTATATTACTTAATATAATAATTAATTCATATAAATTAAAATATTGAATTAATTTATAAATTAATTAATTTATTAATAATTTAATTAATTGATAAATATGAATTAATTAATTATAAACTCCATACATTTATAAATTAATTATTATTTAAGCTTATTAATAGTTTAATTTATAAATCAATTTAAAATATAATAATTAATTCCGAATTAATAAATTAGTAATTAAATTTATTAACTATTTGATTAATAAATAAATCTATAAATTAATTAATCATTTAAAAATTAATTAATTAATTTTTAAATGAATTGATTACTCAATATATAAATTAACCAATTTATTAATTAATATATTAACTAACTAATCAATAAATATATTAATTAACTGATATATTAATCAACTGATAAAAATTAATTGATACAAAATAAACAAAATAATTAATAAAAAATAAAGAATGATTTATAATATAATTAATTATTTGATCAATTAATTAATTAATAACAATTAATTAATATATTGATTAACAAATTAATACATCAATAAATTAATTAATAACAAATTAATTAATATATTGATTAACAAATTAATACATCAATAAATTAAGTTGTTAATCAATTAATTAATTGATAAAAAACCAATAAATTATTTATTAAAAAAATTAGGTGATAAATTAATCTATTATTAAAAATTAAGTGATAAATTAATTATCTAATATACTAATAAAAATAATTAATAAATTCATATATTAGTTAATGAATCAAATATAAATTACTTATAAATTAATAAATAAATTGAATATTAAATTTATAAATAAATAAATTATTGAAAAATAGTTAAACAATAAATAAAATATTTAATTGATAAAATAATTTATTAAATGATAGATCAATAAATTAATTATTTAATATCCAAATTAAATAATTAATTAATTAAAAAAATTAATGAATATAAATAAATAAGTTTATTGTTTATTAAATTAATCTATTAATTAATTAATCAATAAATTAATTAGGAATAAATTCATTCATTAATAAGCAATTTAATTAATTAACAAAATTATTAACATATTAATTTATTAAATTCTTAATCAATTAATTAATTAACTAATCTATTAATTTGTCAATTAATTAAAATTTAATAATTAATTAGTTAATTAATTAATTGGTTCATTAATAAATTAATTGATCAAATAATTCTATTATTAATGATTTAATTAATTAAGATATTAATTAATTTTTATTAATTTATTGGCAGATTAATTATTTTATTTATAAATTAATCTAACGATTTTTAAAATTTATAAATTATTTTATTTGTTAATTAATTAAATTAATAATCTATTATTTTATTTATGGATTTATATATTTATTTTAATTGATTATTTAATTTATTGATTGATCAATTTAATAATTATAATTTATTTCTTTATTGATTGATTAATGTATTAGTTAATTATTTTTATTATTAAGTTATTTATTAATCAATTTATTAATTTATTTAATGAATGATTAATTAATTTATTAATATAATTATTAATTAATTTAGTTATTAATATAATTATTAATTAATTTATAAATTTTTATCAATATATTTGTTAATTAATATAATTTTAAATATCATTTAGTATTAATTAATCCATTATTATTTAATGATTAATTTAACAAGTAATTTGTTTATTTATTAATTTATTAATAATACCTTTTTCATTCCAACCCCAAATATTAAGTAATTAAATAATATTTGTGTTAAAACATATAGACTTAAAAAAACACAATCTGGATGTATAAGGGACAATAAGTAACCAATTGGAGACCACTGTGTCTGCTACTCAAGGCTATAAAACATAATTACCACAGATGGACCGTCCACATGTTGCCACTCTCGGCGTATCGAAGCGTCAGCTGCTCATTGAAGAACTCGGAGCTAATGACAACTTGGTAAGTTTTACCTCCTGCTTCCAAATTGAGGACTTTGAAGTAAACATCGGTGGCATCAGACACCACAATGTGTTGTGTCCAACCTTCCGCTTCGCCTGTTCCAGGGTTTTCCAACCACAAAAACTCCTTTTCTCGGGACCCTGGCCAGCAGAAGATAAACTAATATTGAATATGTTTTTAATAATGTACAAAGGTGAGTAAATAATAACAATAAAATATATATGTGTGTTTTCATTTAAATTTGCAATGTTGCAAGTAGGCCTACTCTGAAGGAGTAGTATTTGCTTTAATATATTAAATTTTATTGAAATCAGTATAATTTGCTTGCATAGAATGGAAGCCTTATTGTAGAGTAAGATGCTCCTCCTCTCTGAATAAACCTGTTAAAGAAAAGTCGAGCACACCACCCTAACTTTGTCAGTGAAATGTTATTGAATATTTCCCATTTAATTTTATTAAAATATAGATAATAATTTGTTCTAAAATTAAGTATTTAACTATCTTAATCTGAGTTTTTACTAAATATTATTATAAATATAAATCCCTCATGTTATTATCATGTCGACATTAAACAAAGCTACTATTTCTAAGAACACTGAAAGGTGTATCTTCCACCTGTGAGTGTTTCCACTTTGAATCTTAATGAATCCTTCAAATGGTTAAAAGATCAGTCATGTAAATATGTCTATAATGATTTATTTTAAATCACAAATGGTAGATAGAATATAATAGTATGTCTGTCAAATTTGTGGTGACACTGTTAGCATATTCACACTAATTGGATAACGAAGGTATGATTGAAAGGAAGTATGCTCACATCTTTGTAGAAAGAGTGAGCGACCATTTGTGAAAAAACACAACAGTATACATAGCCATGATACAAACCCTTTAACTTCCAGTTCACGGCAAACCAATTTAGACAAACCGAATCCTTTGTTTGTATACCCGCTGGAGCAGGTTGGATACATTTTTAACTTACCAATAAGAGGAGAAGTGAAACGAGCAGTAATGGCGTCGGTATGACCATCTTTGTTGACATCCACCCACTCAACATGATGGTAGGAGTACTCTTGAGTCTGCAGAATAAATATATGTAATAATGTTTTTATTAAAATGCTATGAATAGGTTATTAAAATCCCCGAACCCCTCAAATCCTTAAGATATTTTTGAGATCCAAGGAATGAAAAATATTTTTGATTAGAAATTTTTTAAAAATTGAATTTGTTTTATTAGAGCTATTATTATACTTACAAGTGGATTAGTCCAAAATAGTTGAACAAATCTGATAATCAGACCACATATACTTATTAATTTACCACTTAACTAACTGTTAATCATCATCATAATCATTATGAACAGTTTCCAGCCACTGACAGGGTCTGTTTGGAACATAAGCCTCTCCAACATTTCCTTTCCCCCACAACCCCTCCTCATCCACCATAACTCAGTTCTCCTCTCTCCTCTGCATTCCCTACAGCCACCTTTCTCTTGGTTTTCTTCTTGGCCTCCTCCTGCCCCCCACTTCAATATTCAGTATGTTCTTTGGTATCTTCTCCTACTTCATTCTCTTCGCATGATCAAACCACTTTAATCTCTATACTGTCTGGCACTTGCACCTCCTTAACTACCCCTCTCACTCTCTCATTTCTCATTTTATCTGTTCCTGCCACTCCTATAGTACTTTTTAGACATTTAATTTCACAAGTTTAAATTCTTCTTCCATCTTGCCAATCTAATACCCATGTTTCCGCTGTGTATGTCAGAATTGGTACATAGTATGTCTTATACTCCTTTATACCTTTTCAGTTTTATTTAGCTGTTACTATATCTCTTTTCTATAGCAACTAAAGAATTAAAATGAACAGAACGAGAAATTAAGAAAAAATTATATCACATCAAAATAGGAAAAATTATTTATTAACAATGCCCCACATAAATTTTGTTCATGATCTTCTGGTTGTGGAAACTTTTTTCAACATTATCTTCATCATCATTAGACGTTTCCGTCCCCGCGGGTTGTCTTGCACATCTTATTCCATTCCTGTTGATCTTTACAAATTTCTCCCTCAGCCAAAGGTCTCCAGTCCTCTCCTTTAGCTTCCATATCCCTCTACGCTTGGTCCATCCATCTTGACCATGATCTTCTAACCACAGCAACCTTTTCCTCTCCAGTGTCTCTTCTAATAATATTACTTTTAAACCATCCCTAATTATTTCATTCCTTACCCTGTCTCATATTGTTACATTCTCAATGGCTCTTAGGAACCTCATCTCTGATGCTTGCAATCTTCTTAAATCTCCCTTCATCCATGTCCATGTTTCAGAGATGTATATAAATATTGGATGATAATATGCCTTATATAACAAAGTTTTGGCCTCTTTTCCTATATTCCATCGCCAGATTATATGCTTAACTACATGGTAGAATTGTACACTCTTCCATATCCTTTGTCCTAGTTCCCCCTGGATCTTACCATTCACAGTAATCTTACTTCCTAGATAGCAGAAATCTTCCACCTTTTCAAGTTCCTTTCCATTGATTGTTACTTTATTTGCTGGGTTTGTGTTTCCAGCCACCTTCATCATCTTTATCATTTCAACATTCATGTCCAATCCATATCATTCCATCGTTCCTGCCCATTTATCTAGTTATCTCTCCAAATCCTCTTCCTACTCCTACCAAGTCATGACATCGTCCGTGTATGCAATCACCTTCAGTTCCCTTGGGTTTATTTGATCTTGGACTTGGGCTATAATTTCATCCTTTATAATATTAAATAGGATCAGTGATAAAAAGCTTCTTTGTCTCACTCCCCTTTCTGATTTGAACCAAAGTGTTTTATCTTCTATTCTTACACAATTTTCACTTTTATCACACATGTTCCTCATTTTTTGCTCGATCCCGTCACCAACTCCCCTTTTTCTTAAACCCAACCATATAATTTCTTTTAGTACTTTGTCATAAGCCTTTTTTATATCAATGAAGGCTATCACGGTATCTTTACCATGTTCCCATATTTTTTCAATGATCTGTCTCTAAGTCCAACCCCTCGTCTATGTTGCGGGAGACAGGCAGGCAACAGCTAAAGTAGGAGAATGCTTGTCAGAGTGAAGTATGCTGGGGGCTTTGTCACTGGTAACGCCACGGTAGTCATAAAGGTCTGATAATGAACCCTGAAAAAGACGGCTAATGGGGCAAGTGTGAAGCTATGACAGGCTTAGGAAGCCGATAGCAGATGTAGTAATGCTTTCAAAAACAGGAATAGCCTTGAAACTTTTTTTATAAGTTATTATTTGGTATTTTTTTATTTTGAATATTTGGTAATATTTTCTTGGTTGGCGTCCTTTTTGGGTCATTTTTATGCAGTTATGAATCATATGTAGGCATTTGTGATGAATAAGTTTGTTTACAGAAATATATTCAATATTTTATAGATGCATAAATAATCAAACATAAATAATTAATCACAAAGTTTCCGAAATGAGAAGACAATGTAGGCAATTAGCTTTGTACCCTAATTGTTTGCATGGTTGGAAAATACATATTCCTGGTGAGGTACTGCAATTATGTTGAAAAGAGTTGCGTTGTGAGGGGATAGCTTTTATTCTGAAGCAGATATTTGTAAATCAATACTATATTTAGAATAATGCGAAAGTTTGGTTTGAAAGGTTTCTCATTGTATAGACATTTTTTAGTTTCCATTAATTTTAAAGTGTGTAGTTAACTTAGACATGTGGATTCATTACAAGCAGGCCTATTTGTTCAAATTTCTAGTTTTTTTTTATATATATATATATTTGAAGTCATTTTTGATCATTGTTAATTGTATTGGTCTTATTTGTTCATTTTTAGGTCATCAAATTCAGGGCACATTTTGTTAGGTATGTTTCCTAAGATTTGATATCGATATTGGGATTGGTAGGTTAAATGAAGAAAGAGTGGATTCTGTCAATATCTATAGAACACTGTGTTTAGTTTTGTGTTTAGTTATTTTTAGTATCTAGGAATTTGCTTATAGTAAACTCTAATTCACCCATATTTAATCTTCTTTACTACCAAACAAAGACTAAGTATATTTTAACCTGCTAGGATTTCAATCCACAATACATTTTGGAGTCAATCATTTGAGACATAGTGTCTGTTTGCTTAGTACTAGTTTGATGGATTAGAAACTCATCTTATTTAAGTCTAAAGAAAAGAACTCAGCAACAATACCCCAGACCATTCAGAAAAAGAGAACAAACCCAACTTCACAACAATATGAGATTTTATTTTTGTTTACTTGTATGAACTATTTGCATTTAATTACAATAATGGCTTCGATACGAGAATGGAAGAGGAAATGTACCTTTCATTTGTGTGGAGGAACAGTGGAAAAACATTTAGGAAAAACACCCTCAGTAAACCTGGTAAGGATTCGAATCCTCATCATCGAAGAGACTTGGAAAGTTAGACATTTAGTCCAATTAACCACAGATTTAGATTCAGGCAATATTGGTAAGGTGCTATATATTCCTTAAAGCATTGGTCAATAACCAATAGAATATTTTGTTTGCTAGCTCTAATTCCAGCTGGGCATACCTAAGAGTTATTTTTACTAAATTGTGCCCCACTCTTTCCTCTTTCTTCACCCAAATGTGTGTGGCTTTTTTCTGAACTAGAGCGTTCTCCTTCTTACACATTAGTGAACATTAATTTATAGCCTGAACATATGCAGTGTGCAAATAAATAAATAAAAACTTACATCTTCGGAGGCTATATTGTGTGGCCCATCAAATGGCTCCTTATCTGTGAAGTAGACATTCAATTTCCCATGGGTCTTGCCTGGGACAAGGAATCCTGAAGGCCATATGATGGCTTCTCGGTCAATTATACTACCTGTAAATATGTAGTATTATAATTACTAAATTTAATATCTTTAAAATACATAGAATTATCAATGTTTTTTTCTTATTAGAATTTAAATTTTTTTGAAAAAATCTATTGAGTAGTGTAATTAAATTTTTGGGATTGGTGACCTGGCGGTCTAGGGGTAAGGTGTCGGACTTCAGTTTTAGGAGTCCGAGGTTCAATCCTCATTCCCGGCACAGATTTATCTGATTACCAAAGCCTTCCTTCACCTCTGACAAGATGTGTATTAATCACAACTTGTGAATGTGTGGAATGCCAGGCCTCTATCGTGGTTCGAATCTCACGTTAAACTGTAGGTCCTCCATTTCGTCTCACAATCACCCTACTATTACACATTAGCATAAGTGCGCATAACCCAAACGGGTAGTAAGATGCACTGCTAATAATAATAATAATAATAATTATTATTATTATTATTTATTAAATTATTTTTATTATTATTATTATTATTATTATTTTTTATTATTATTATTATTATTATTATTATTATTATTATTATTATTAGGATGAATTATACTTAATTATTGAGAATAGAGTATTAATTTTGTTTGTATGGTCGAGTGGTGTGGGGTTAGTTTTTTGGAGGTTCAGTAGCTTGTGAAGATTCATATTGAACACAGTGACAAACAGTGGTTAAGTCTCATTATCATCATCATCGTCATCTTGTGGCCAAGTCAGTTTAGTAAATTGCTTCCTCTTCCTCTATCCTTCTGTTATCTGTTCCTCCCATCCCTTTTTGACCCCCCTTGCAGTCTTTTTCATACATACTTAATCTCCATCATTCTCTTTGGCATCCTCTCATTTTACATCCTCATTCCATGCCCATACCATCTCAGTCTTGCTTTCTCTACTATCTCATGTACTGCCTATGCCCCCACTCTTTCCCAGATGGCTTCATTCTTTATCCTGCTTCTCCTCATGACAGCTAACATGCCCCTCAAAAACTTCATTCCCATGGCCTCCATTTTTCTATTCTCTCTTACATTCACTGTTCATGTTTCTGCTGTGAATGTGACGATGGGTACAAATTACACCTTATATGTACTTCCTTAAACTTTAAGGGCTCTGTTCTGCTCAATAGCAGGTCTATTACACACCTATAAAACAACTCTTCCTGCTACCATCTTCTTATTAGATCCTCTCTACTCCCACCCTTTGCATCAATCATACTTCCAGAACATTTTACATTCTGTATTTTTCTCGTCTACTCAATCCAACTTTATAGCTTTACTAAGCCATATCCTCTTACTTGTTATCACTATCAATTCACACTTTGCCATGCTAAATTTCATTCCACACTCTTTCATTTCCTCATTCCATTCTTGTAACTGTTCCTGTAATTCATTTTACTTCCACCCCATTGCTATCAAGTCATCATGGCTTTCATTCTTTCCTCCCTGATTTTCTTTGCCACTTTATTCATGACCATTTTCATTACTATTACAAACAGTATTGGTGATAGAGAACACTCCTGTTTCACTCCATATTTTATTTGGAACCACTCCGTCCACTCCTTCTTTGTCTTAGCAAAATTCATATTATCCTCATATATGATTTTTGCTCTCATTACTTAGCCTTTCTTATCGCTTTCCAAACTTTATTTCTATCTACACTATCACATGACTTCTCCACAACCATAAATACCATTACCAAGTACTTACCAAATCTGTACCTTCTTTCCATCAGCTGTCATATAGCGAAGATCCAGTGTATTGTAGATTTCTCTTTCCTTTATTTTTTCTTTCTTATTCTTTTTTCTAGTGGATTCTCATATATTTTTTTTACAGTGTCCATCAGCGTTATTCCCATATGATTTATACACACCTTCCATTCTCCTTTCTTATAAATTGGCACTATAATTTCTTTCTTCCAGTACCTTGCTATCCTTCCGTATCACTCTCAGTGCTCTGTATAACCAGTTTATTCCGCTTCTCCAGCAGCTCTTATCATTTCCACAGTCAGTTCTTCCATACCCAGTGCTGTCCTTGTTTCACCCTCTAATGCATCCTCCATTTCTTTTCATGTAAAACCCATTTCCTCCTCTTGTGCCATTTCTTCCTGTTCCTCTGTTTCACTCTCACCCCTTTCCGGTTCTGGGTTGAACATTTTCTCAAAACATCTTATCCATACTTCCTTTTCTTTCTTTCCTATTTTTATCGTGCTATCGTATTCATCTATCATTCGTACTTCTTTTCTCTCTTCTCTCATTTATTATCTAGCTATATAACACCTTCTTACTTTCTTCCACATCAATTTTCAGCACCTCTGTCCATTTTTTAATACAATCATTCCTGGCTTCCTGTACCACTCGCTTTGCTCTTTTCTTCTTCTCACTGTATTCTGTATTCTTCCTCTGTTTCTTTATTCCTATTCTTAAAAATCCTTTTGAATGCTTTATTCTTCTCCTCCATTGCTTCCTTTCCTCTAATGTTCCACCAAGGCGTCTCCTTCCACTTACTCTTATCATTTGCCCTCCCACAAACCTCCTCTGCAGTTCCGACCAAACTTTTCTTAAATATTTCCCATTCCACCTCTACACTTTGCATTTCATCCTTGGGCATTAAGATTCTTGCCTTTCTTAGATTCAGCTTTCTTTACTCTTAATCTTTTAGCCTTCATACCTTTATTCTTCTTTCTTGTTTTGCTAATTTTCTCCTACACACCCAACACCAGAGAAAAAAAAAGGGTGAAAAATAATCTGCACTGGCATTTTTCTGTAGGAAGCAAAAGTAGCACCCATATAGAAAGTAAAATAGCACTCATTGCAGCCTCTCTGAATGAATACCCAATTTGTAGTGTTGGAGTCAGTCACACTAAAGCAATGGTTCTCAGCCTGAGGGGCGTGAAACCATTCCACATAGGGTTGAAGGGTTGGAGAAGAGGGAGAACAATTCGAAAATAACGTTATAAAAAATATATGATTGAAGATTTTTTTTACTTTTCCAAAGTAATAAAGATAGTTATTTCTTGTGGTATTAGCAATACAGTATGTCTACCAGTTGTAATAAACTCAGTCACCAGCCAAAAGTATGCATGCATGTGTTTACTTTCAAGCGTGCAAGCCTCATATTCACCCCTAAATTATCCTCTCTACCCTCCCCCTATGCCAGAAACTCCCAAACTTTTTAAGCCAAGGGAGTTCTTGCAGCAGAAAAAATACATGCTTGAGCCCTCATAATATATTTTACACTTATGAACATTCAATAATGATAGTTTACTAGAAACATATACAACAAATGGAAAATCTCACATGGTCTGGCTGTACTTTTGGCAAATGCTCTTTATTCAGATTTTAAAAATTGGCAATCCTAATTACTAATGCTATTTTATAGTGTGATAAACCAATAAATAATGTTATAAAATTGCCTCATGAAGCCTGAAATAGCTGGTGGAGCACCGTTTGAAAAACGTCGCCCTAATATACCATTGGGGCCACGTGCAACACTAACAAATCTTTAACTCTAACTCTCATAAAAACTAAACAACATTGTCAATTTGAAGTGTTAAGAGATTTTCACCGTACTTTGTCAAAAATCAAACCCAATATTCAAAAACTGATGAAAACAAAACAATACAATACCAACCAACACAATAATCTTCAGTCATTTCGTTCTATCACTATCATGCCAGTTTACATTGATTTATATATAAAAAGAGTGTCTAAAAAGTATTAAAAACATTTTTTTATAGATATATTAGAAAATAAGAGAGATTGTAGTGGGAATTTGATTACCTATTACCTGAAAAATGTTTGGCACCACTCCACTAACCACATAAGTCACGATTTACTTAAAATACACGTTTTGAGTAACATGTTAGTAATGAGTATCAGTCAGTCGCACTAACCACACAAGTTCTCAACTTAGTGCAACATATCAGTACTGAGCATCAGTCAGTCGCACTAACCACACAAGTCTCAAATTAGTTCAACATGTCTGTATTAAGCCTCAGTCAGTTGCCCTAACCACACAAGCCTCAACTTACTTGTAGAGCATATTTGAGAAACATGTCACTGTTGACCCTTGGTCACACAAACCACTCAAGTTCCAACTTACTTGAAGTACATGTTTTGTGCAGCACGTCACTATTAAACCTCAGTCAATCACACAAACCACAAAAGTCCCAACTTACTTAAATTACATATTTTGAGTAACATGTTGTAGCATATAAAACCGCCAGTTTAACATGTACAAAAAAAACCCATAAATATAATTAACACAATGATTACAAGTGCTAATATGTTCAAATATGTGGCAGGTGTTAACGCACTGTGGATTTATGTTGCCGGGAAACGCCAAAGCTCCAGGAAAGCTGACCAGGCTGACACCACTAGATAATCGACGTCTTACTCTCAAGCCATGCTTCCAAGAAAAGGCAGATAATTTTCTATCAAGAGAGCGCTAGTGGTTACTCAGCGCAATTTAGCAACTTAACCCCCTCACCCCCTTAGATGTCCAGATGCAAAAACATGTCCTCGAGTTTGTCAGTTCTGTAACTATATAAGCATCATGCCTCGCTTCATATAATATATTCTATTGTATCAATCTCGACAGAGGAAGAACTTGGACGTAAACCTACATCGCCGAAGAGTCTATGAGTGACTATGGCGTGTCAGGCGTCGGTCTCACCACCCCGTTGCAGAGGAAGCCTCTTCTGAGACTTTATGTATCTACAATTTAGAATCTGGATTAGATTCTAAACTCCTCTTAGCTATCTCCATAAGACATAGTTTTTTAGTCATAATGTCTGACTTTATTTTCTATGCCCATAAGGCTTAGTTTTAAATGTTACTCGCTACCGGTACTCCTTTTTTACTATGTCCATAAGATATAGTTTTACATGTCAGAATGTCTGACTTTATTTTCTATGTCCATCAGACATAAGTTTTTGTGTCAGGAAGTCTGAATTTATTTTCTATGCCCATTAGGCATAGTTTTGAATGTTTGTCTTAGCGCTCTTTTTCTATATCCATAAGACAAGAGTTGTTTGTCAACATTATTACATCTTTTCCTATGCTCATATGGCGTAATTTAGAATTAAGGGTTAAATGCTCTATTTATAATGGACCATACGACTTTAATTATTATGTCAGTGTGTCTGATTCTTTGTCTAAGTCCTTAAGACATAGTTTTATATATTAGGGAATAATAATGACTCCCTAAAAGATATGACCATGTTTAGGATCTCTTTATGGCAGAAATCAGGTTAGCTAATCTTTTCTTTAATGGCCTAGTTATGTCAGTCACAGATAACAGTCAATATTGTTTCTTTTTAATGTATCTATTTAGGGTAGGCAACCTGTAGGAGCACTACTAGTTGGTATTTTGTATCATGCTATACTATTATTGTTTGTACTAATTATTGTGTGCCCTAATAATGGGTGGAAGTATAACTATATTATTGAATGTCCAGGCCGTACTTATTAGGAATTGACCGGCCATAGTATGTTAACCGTGTATATTCCTGATTGCTCGCCTTTTACTATTTATAAAAGGCTGGTTCCTCTTCATGGGAATTAACCTTAGGTTTTCGTAACTCCCTATGGAGTTAACTCAAGCTATGCTAGGTTATTTATATATCCTCATAGTAACTCTATAAAATTAGGATTAAATACACCTTGTTTTCATTCACTATAATTTCACTATTATTCATGAAAAGAACTTTCAGGTCTTAGTCTGGTATTAGCTAGGCTGGATTATCATCATGTATTATTAAGCCTCAGTAAGGCAAACTAACCACACAAGTCCCAACTTACTTGAAGTACAGGTGAGATCATTGGGCCAGTAGTTGTTCTGATCAATCTTCTCCACTTTCCAAGAGTTTACTGATGAGAGTTGACTTCCCGGAGAAGAAATGTAATAGATGTAATCAGCCTGAAATGTAAATGAACAAGTATAACCAAACTACCATGGGAATAAAATACTAAGAGGATGTACTAAATAAATCCAGAGTATTCAACAAATAAACAAGGCGACTATATCTCTTGATAATCAAAATTAAAATCATTTGTCAAAAGTGACAATTATTGTAGAACCCATGGTTTGGCAGGTAACAACATTAAATTAGATTTGGTAATTTTTTAGCAATTAGCTAAGATTTTTTACTGATGTTCTGACTATAATTTTGAAGAGCTTAGAATTTGAACATATGCAACCATGAATTGATCGAATAATTGACCCTTTCAAAATCTTCAGTCCTGACCGGATCAATACTTAGTCCTTGCATAGTGTAAAAGCAGGTAAATGATTGGGAGTCCATATAAATACAACTCCAGATGCCAATAGAGCTTGTATTAAAAATAATGATAATCTTTGTATCTAATTACATATATGGTACAACTAAATATTTATATATATGCAGAACAAATTGTGTTTTATTTAGCTATTTACAAGACATAAAAAAGAGTATATAAAGAAAAGTTAAAACTTATATATTAAAGAAATCCTTTTAAAAGAAAATCGTTTAGGTTAAAAGAATATGCTGTAATGTAAAAACACTTTTCGATAAAAAGATGAGTAAATGTCCAAAAATATTAAAAGAAGTCCAAAGTATATTTTGCTCACCTGAAGCAAAGCCAGTGGATTGAAGTTAGAAAGGTAGAGTTTGTCCTCGCACACACGTACGAACCCTACCTCTCCTAGAGCAAACTGTCCCAACTTTGTAGGGAGAACATCATTTTGACCAACTGTGAAACAAATGTCTCGCTTTATTGGTACAACTCATAGGAACAAAAGTTACCTTAGTTTAGAGTAACGCCACTTATAATCTTTTGCTTCTGAACGTATCTGATTGGAATACGGGATAAAGGCATCATATGGAAGCAGGGTAGGGTACATATGTATACTCGGGGGGTTCAAGTATTGCTAATTCATGTGTTTAATAATTTTAACAGTTATATTTAAAACCAATGTGTTTTTATGTGTCTTACTACCTATCCGGGATATCTGCATCTATACACTGTTGGGTAGGAATGGGGAAGGTAGGATTTATATAGAAAACACACAAATGTGTGTGGAATGAGGGTGGGAAATCATTTAAAACAAAAACACTCACAGTGCCTGCCAGTATTTAAGTTCCAAACTCCTTGTCATCGGCAACCCAATCTTTGGTAAGAGTGACATTAGCTTGAAGAGGAGATGGAAAAACCACAGTAAAACAAATCAGATCCTTCTCTAGTTCTTCTGGCTGAGAATCAAACCTTATTCTCCCTCTTACCAACAATCCAATCCATTGTGAGACTGATACCTTATACCACATGACCATAAATACATATATTAGTTATGTATGCTAGATATCTTAAGAAACAATTAGATATAAAATAATCAAGGGACACAATTAAAATTACTTTCTTGTGAGAAAATTAGCAAATTATGACTGAATAACATTCTTCAGAGAATATGTATACTTTTCATTAGACACTACTAGCATAAGTACCCAATAATATTGAGGGTATCCACACAATGGATTGCATGGTTACCCTAGGCAACACTTTTCTTTACATTAAACATACAAAATATAAATTCTTTATTTCATTTCTTTCGACCCAGTTTTTAATTTATTTATAAAAATTAAATCCAAATTTTAAAATTCCAGCTTCGAGTTGCACATGTTAATGCACTGGAGATATTGATTTTTAAATTTCAGATCTGTGTATGATAGATATCGCGCAAAGTTCATAATATACGGATACACAAACTTATCATTTTATTTATATAGATAGATAAACAGATCTTAAACATCAAGGAAATACCAAGTGAGTCCTTAGTAGGGGTGTAACGATTCAGTAAAATTGATTATTGATACTGATCATTTAAAATAATTGTTCATGCTACGATTATTTACACTGATTAGTCCCAATTATCGATTATTTATGAATATCTATTGGTAAATATGCTTAAGAAAATGATAACAGTTAATTTAAATGATAACAAAAAATTTAATTCAAATATCAACAGTTATATTTTTGATAATTCTAATTTTTGATTAATTTATTATAATTTAAAAGATACCAGTGTTTGTTCAGGAAAACTAATTGATTTATTTTATGTGGTTTAAGACTCAATCTCTTCTTTGGGAAAACAAGTCCAGCAGAGGAAAAGAGTCTTTCTGAGACCACTGATCCACCAAACACATTCAGAAACCGTTTAACTAGTTCCTTAGGTGAGGGAATACTGTTTCTTCTTTGCATAGTTGGCAAAATTTGGAACTAGGATGTTAGTTTTATCAACAGTATGAACTTATATTTCTTTATCTGGTTATGTAATCTTTACATAGCCCACAGCACAGATGCATTGTGTGTGTATATATAAAATATATGTGTGTGTATATGTAAATATATGTGTGTATATATATGTATGTATGTATGTATATATTTAATTTGATCACTAAATTCCTACCTTGAAAATTTGCTTTAAATTTTCACTTTTAAAAGAACAATTAATCGGCTTAATAATTACTGATTATGATTAATTGCCGATGCACTAATACTCGCCTGATAACGATTCATCAGTATCTGCATCAGTACACCCCTAGTCCTTAGATAGTGACCACAGGTTGTTGGTGGCAGACATAAAGGGATGGGAATGTAGGAGAAAGGTATTAAGACAAGAAAGAAGAATAAGAGCATGGAGGCTAAAAAATTAAGAGAAAGAGAGATTTACCTAATAAAGGTAAAAAGCTTAATACCCAAGAATGAGATGCAAAGTGTAGAGGGTGAATGGGAAAGGTCTAAGAACAGTCTGGTGGGAGTGGCAAAGGAGGTATAAGGAAGGACAAATAATAATAATAAGAAGTAGAAGGTGACATCCTGGGGAAAGAACAGGGTGAAGGAAGCAGTAGAATAGAAGTATAAAGCATTCAGAAGGAGTTTTAAGAATAGGAATGAGGAAATAGAAGAAGAATATGGGGAGAAGAAGAAAAGAGTGAAGCGAGTTGTACAGGAAGCCAGGAAGGATTTGATACAAATTGGATGGAAATGCTGGAATAGGACGTAGAAGGAAGTAAAAAGGTGTTATATAGCCTAGTATTAAAGAGGAGGAGAGACAAAAGACAAGAAGTTCGAATGATAGATGAAGAAGTGAAAACCTTGAAGAGAGGAGATGAGATGGATGAGATAGTTTGAGAAAATATTCAACCCGGAAGAGAAAAGGAATGAGAGTGAAAGAGAGGAACAGGAAGAAATAGAAGAGGAGGAAAGAGGTCCAACATGGAAATAGGTGGAGGATTCATTAAAGAGGATGAAACAAGGTAAAGCACCGGGTGTGAACAAATTGACTGTGGAAATGATAATGGTAGCAGGTAAAGTAGGTATCCAATGGTAATACAGGGTGCTGAGAGTGGTTTGGAAGCGGAACAAAGTACTGGAAGATTGGAAGAAAGGAGTCATAATACCTATTTTCAAGAAAGGAGACAGGTAGAGGCTACAATTATAGGGGGATAACACTAATGTACTTCTGTACAAAAGTATATGAGAGGATTCTGGAAAAGAGCGTAAGAAATAAAATGAAATTAAGGTGGAGGGAGGAACATCACGCATTTAGGGAACAAGGTTTTACAATAGGCTTAATCTTTGCCATACGACAGCTGATGGAAAGAAAGTATGAATATGGGAAAGACTTGGTATTGATATTTATGTATGTGGAGAAGGCATGTGATAGCGTGGATAGAACAAAGTTTGGAAAGCGATGGAGGAGGCTGAAGTGGAAAGAGGAGTGATAATGAGGGTGAAAAGCATGTATGAGAAGGATAACAGGAGTTGTGTTAAGATGGAGAGTGATTGAGGAGAAAGGTGAAAGTAGAGATCATTTAATGAGAAGAGGACAGCAGGGAGAGTTGTTTTATAGGTGTGTAAGACACCTGCTATGAAGAAGAGAGGTACCCTTGAAGTGTAAGGAAGTATTGTAGAGGGTGTAATTTGTACCTATTGTCACATATGCAGCAGTAACATGGGCAATGAATGTAAGAGAGATTAGTAAAGTGGAGGTAATGGAAATGAAGTTTGTGAGGAGCATGCTATCTGTCACAAGAAGAAATAAGATTAAGAATGAAGTTATCTGAGGAAGAGTTGGAGTACATGAAGTACATAAGATAGTAGAGGAAGCAAGACTGAGATGGTATGGGCATGTAGAGAGGATGCTGAAGAAAATGTTGGAAATGAAGAATGTGTGAAAAAGACTGCAGGGGAGGCCAAGAAAGAGATGGGAAGAGCAGATAACAGAAAGTGTTCAAGTGAGAGAATAAAAATTGACAAAATTAAAGGAGGAAGAGTGGTGGAAGGATAAAAGAAGAGGAGGCATTTTGCTAAACTGTGCCAGCCACAGGCTGGAAATAGTTGATGATGGTGATGATGAGATGATAGATATATTACTAAAGTCATTTGCACACATTAAGGCTACGACTATACTTTAGACCTGGTAGCCAGCATGCGAAGCCTTGTTTTATAATATGTAGGTGGCCTGGTTGGTTAACTTTGGAAATCAATCAATGCAGAGTTGTCACTACATTCAGACGTTGGTGTATTTATCTAAAATTGGTGTGTAGGTTAAAAAAAAGTGACAAATTGAAGGGAAAAAGTTTGACACTGAATTATTTATTGAATAAATACAAAAGTGTCTAGATTTATACAAAGTTAAACGTGCTGACTATAGAAACCATGATGTAATATCATAAATGTGGGGGGAAGTCAGAGCTGCAGTGCCCAGTAATTGGAAATATATGATTGTCAAGCAGCTTCATCAAATGAAGAGGGTGAGGAAAAATTATTCCTTTTGTCTACATTGCCTATATTTAAGAATCTACAAAATCAAGTTAAACTATGAGCTTGTGCACAAATGACGCAGGTCATGCAGCAAATGCTTTATATACAGAGCCAAATTTTACAACTTTATCTTTTGGTTCAGTTGGGGCCCAGATAGGTTTTAATGGCACTGTCCGAAGAGAATTTATTGCTTTATTGCTTGTATTCACTAAAAATAAATTCAATAATAAAATAAACTAGTTGTAAACAGAACCAGTTTGGTATTCATTTAATAGCATTCAAATAATGGTTAACCTTAATGTCACTGCAACTCTTTCTTCTAGTGATATACTTACTTACTCGATGGCTCTAGAAACTTGAAAGTGCATTGCCTCACTTTTAAAAGTATGCCACCTATCCCTATCTTGAGCTAATTCTACCCATTTCACCTCATTACACCCTATTTATTTCAGGTTCATTCTAATATTAACCTCCCATCTGCATTTAGGTCATCCCAATGGTCTTTTACCAATGGTTTTGCTAGTCAAAACTCTGGACAATGTTCTAGAATCTCTCATTTGCATTGCATGTCCTGTCCACCGTAATCTACACGACTTGATTATTCTAACAATGTATTTTGATTAATACCGGATATGTAACTCATCATTATGTAAACTCCTCCACTCCCAGAAGCCTCATCCCTTTTTGCACCAAATATCTTCCGAAACACCTTGTTTTAGAACACCTTATTTTTTTGTTTGTGCCCATAGAGAACACCTGGTTAAATTATTGTTTTGTATATTGTGAGTTTTACATTCCTTAAAACCAGGTGAGTTGTCGACAACTTACTGACTGAGTAATAGCATGCATTTCCTCAACTGTAGGCCTTAATATTTACCTAATTTCCATTCTAATATCATTATTGCTAGTTATAATTGTTTCTAAATATTAAACCTCACAAGCCATCTCAAATGATATGGTATTCGAAGTAATCTCTAAATTATCATCCCCAATCTTTGTTCTCTGTGTGATCATATATGTAATGTTATAATTCCACAAAATCTTGTATCAGTCTTTGTAATGTCATCTATAACAAAAGTTCATATTTCTTCAAAAGAAGAGATTGACATCCAGAAGTAAGCTCTAAATCAATATGGATGACTCCTGATAATTTGAAATGATGAAACTGGCCACATGATAAACATTGCATATTAATAAGATGCATGGAAAACTTTTACCCAATTCCTTTCTTAATTTTTAAGTATCGTGAAACTACCAATGCAAGGCATTGCTGAGCTGATCATAAAGAGAATAGGCAGCTAGTTTGCACAAGTATGGTCACTCAACAATGGCACAATGATAGGTGACCTGGTCACAGCATTTTTTGCTGCAGCAACCAGGTCGGGAGTATAGCCATGCACTAAGAAATAAAATAAAACAAATATAATAAATTAAATAATAATGAAACATTTTAAGAACCACTTTGTAAATTATTTTAAAATATGTCATCTATGTGTCAATACATAGTTGATAGTAAATAGCACTCATTCATTAAAATAAAATAAGTATATTTAATTATTGTAAAGATATTTGTAGACCTACTTACCTGAATAATTTACACAGGAAAACAAAAAAAGTGCTGCAGAAAATAAATTCATTTTAAAAAATTGTAAGAACATTTATAATAGTGTTGAATTTTTTTATTGCTATCAGTAGGGTAATAATTTGTTTCACATTTTATATACATTTTCAGATATCACATTCAAGGTGACCTTACATTAAAATCACTATCTTAAGTGGATGGTTATAGTAAAAATAAAAGTAGAGGTCTCATAAAAAAATCTCCAATCAGATATTCTATGACAAGTTATTTTTCTTATCACTTAAAGAGGTCCTACAATCATAAAGTCAATAACATTTTTCTATTTTTTTTCAATAAACAATGTATAGAAAAAAACTACAAAAAAAAGCATACCTAATATAAATTTGCGTATTTCTAGCAAAAATATATTTATCAAGTAATTTGTTATCTTATGTTTAGCTAAAGTAGATCGGAAAATAAGTCAACTTACTTTTTCAGGTTGAATTCCAACCAGGAAAAGGCACCATTTGACCTTGTTTGTTTGTGAATCCGTTTTTCTTTTTTGTGCTTGGTTTACAAAAACATCTAAAAAATCTGCTTATAAAAACAATTATTTAGTTTACCTATTTGACTAGTTTTCAAATTAAAAATAAACTATGACTAATATAATAGGAAACAGTATTATTTATCATTATATCTATATTTTATACTTTTTCATAACAAAATGCTGTAAAGGATTATTAATAACCTCTTGGTAATAAAGTAAACATTTAAAATTTTAATGACTCTCAGGTCAGTTTCACTAACTTGTTACTAATGCAGCCATTTCCTGTGAATTAAGCTTTGTTTTCATAGTTAAAACTCTTGTTTTCTATCAGACACTATTATTGTCCTAGGTACTATCTATATTGTGCCAGTATTGGAATATATATAATCAAAATCTGAATAATGAGTAATATTTGACCCAAAATAAAACTAATTTTTAATAAAAATAAAAATATTATAAAAACAATTTTATCGAGAAACATTTTTTTGCACTATGTCTGGGCTATTTGCACATTTAGTTACACTAATGGGGTGAACATGAGGACTATGGAAGTATACACATTTGTGTGGAGGAGGCAAACCCTTAAAAAATACTCAGTATACATAGCCAAGATTCAAACTTCGACCTTCCCTTCACTGGCAAACCAAACTAAATAAGCTTGATGCTTAGTCTATGTGATCAAGGCCATATATGTGGGGAAGGGAGGGGGATTCAACTCCCCTCCACCCTCCCAAAAGTAGACTATGACGAAATATTGACAAAGGAAATAGGAAGTATTAGTGAATGTGGGGAGAATTGTAGAAGCGGGTAAGTCTATGAGACTAGGAAACTAAACATTTTGACTGGAAATTATTTGAACGGTGGTTGTGAGAACATGTCACAAATGAGCCGACAAATAAACAAAAGTGAGAGTGTGGGATAAGATTAAGAGAAAGGGGGGTACAGTTGTCAGCCCCCAAACAGCTTGGGGATGGATAAAAGAGTCAAAGTCTTCAATAAATTTGGTCAAATTGGAAATACATTTATTTAAAAAGTGTATAATTTTGAACTATGAAGCATGGGTGACAACCTTTTCTCCAAGTATAAATTTTTAAACCTCTTTATTAGAGAAAAAATAAATAATCTATAAAAGCATCCATTTTGGGTCAGTGCTGGCAGAACCTTAATTATGTAGAAAGGAAGAAGTCACTTAGCCAAAAGGGGATTTTGAGGGACTTGTCTTTAGGCTAAAGAGTTTTGAGGTTCTTCTCCAACAACTATTTGATAATTGAATGCCTTTAAGCTAATGGAGTGGTCCTTGACTTTTTTGAAAATTATACTCCTATAGACTTTATTTGCAGTGGTCTTATTACCTCGTACATTTTGTAAAAATTTTGATGTTTCTTAAAGGTATTTAAAATGATTCTTATTCGAGTTTTTAAATTTTAATTCAATCAATGGATTTAGATTTAGAAGCTATTTGGAGTTTTGTAGTCATATCAAAAATGAAAATATAAGAGGGGAATGAAATAAATCTAAAGAGAGGAAAAAGTTATAACCCCCCCTGAAATTCCATTTCCTTCCTGAAACTCCCTTTGCCTCGAGACCCTCCTCCTCAGTTCTGCCACCACTTGGTATGAATTTATTTAATAAGTGCTAAATGTAAGCTTTCAAACTTGTAGGGAGGAGGCGCTCTGGAAGTTTATAAATATTAATAAAATTTAAAACACATACATACATACCTAATCACGCCATTCCCTTACAGGGTAGGCAAGATCGAAACTGTGCATATAACACAAGAAACAGCTCTATACTTAACCCATCCTCTTTAACTTTCTCCACACTTCCCTATCCATGCATACTCACTTCGCTTCAATACCGTCTATACACCGAGTCATACATGCTATTTTATTCTTAAAACTCTTAAGTTTCTCTTTTTCACACATTCATTTACCACATTTAGCCACGTCTTACATGGCCTACCCCTTCCTTTTGATCCACACACTTTACCTTCATATTTTTGCTTCATCACTCAATCCACATTCACCCTCTCAACATGCCCGAACCAACATAAGATGCTTCTTTCGTGTTAATCTATTGGATTCCCTTTCAAACCACACTCCTTCAGCACCCATTAATTACTGGCTCTGTCCGTATGAGTTTTTCAACATAGGTCTACATTTCTTATACATCTCATTCCAACCATATTCACCTTACTCTTGTGTTTCTCCTGACAAACCCACACTTCACATCCATAAAACAATGTTGGTATTAACACACTTTTATATACTTCCATATTTGCCTCTTTCGATACTACTTCGTAGTTATTTCTAATTTATTTTATGCTATGGTCCCCAAGTCCCTCCTGAAATGTTGATCTGGCTACGTCCTTGCATGTGATCATTATTAAAGTTTTAATTGGAGTTACTCAAATTTAAAATAGCATAACATGCTGTCATATTTCATTATTCGAGCATTCCATATTGTGTGACACAAAATTGGTCCAAATACAGCAAATAAAACACTTAATACAGTTTTATCACGTGCACAAAAGATAGTAATTGATGTACACATTATGACACAAGGATAAGCTATCAATTATTATCATAGGTTATCAGATAATTAAAGGGGGAATGAGATGAAGGATTCAAACACTTTCTAAGTAGGAGTGGAAATTGTGTGCTATTGTTATTTTTGAAGAGACTGCAAATAAATTGCATAGGTTTGTCAGAATATCAACATACAATGAAAGATTATTTGGGTGTCTTGATATCCTCGATTCAGGTATCTCTGGAATGATCTTTACTAGTTGCATTGCTGAGGAAGAATATGGAGATACCCGCCTCGGTGGTGTAGTTGGCTAACGCGCTAGTTGTGTTGAGCTCAACTGCTGAGGACGGGGAGATTGAGGTTCGAATCTCGGTGGGTGAACTGGGGGTGGTTTTTCCTAAATGGTTTTCCACTCTCCCTCCACGCAAATGCGGGTTCACTTCCTCTAATTCACCTTCCCAATGCCTAATCCATTAGCGTAATTAGTACTTAAAATGCATAACCCGAACGGGTAGTAAGACGAGGTGCTAAATATTATTATTATTATTATTATTATTAATATGGAGATTTCCACTACGTAATTTTATATCATGTCTACATGCAAATACTGGAGGATTTCCTATAAAATTATACTTATATTTTTTAACTAATTTTATTTCGCACCACATCTTACTACTAGTTTGCTCATGGAATAGGAATAGGGAAGGTAGAATTTGGAGGAATTTATCACTATTTAATTGGAGGGAGAGTGGAAAACCATTGAGGGAAGACCACCCTCAGTATACCCATAAAGTATTTGAACGCCAACCTCCCAAACACCGACTAACTAAACCAAACGAGACTGATGGTTAGGTTTGAATGTTTTCCTATGTGGATTACTTTAATTAGAGTTCTACTAGCCAATAGTCCGTGCTTCACGCAAGTTTCGTATCTTTTGTTGATTATTGAGTCAGTGAAGGTTTCCTTTTTTTTTTAATACAGGTATGGGCCTACTGGTAGACATTGTGTGATTGATATGGAATGCTTCTTAGCGTTACCTAAGAGACACCGGTTGGAAGTGACCATACATAGTCTCTTTGTTGTGTCAGAGTCAAATAATTTTGATTGGCAGGCCCTCTTTTTTGCTGCCATCTGTTCAGAGAACTTTTGTTGGCAGAGCCCTTTATTACTTCATTGTCATAATCTGGTCAGGGCATTTTGGTTAGCAGGCACCCTCACTTATTGCTTTGTTATGTTCCTAATGTGAATGCCTATTTTGAAAGGGCTTCTTGTATATAATGATAGCCATCCTACTCTCAGGCGCCAGAACCACCAGGCTGCTCGGTGTGCTCATCCTGGGGCATGCTACATAGAGCTGGCCATGGGAGAAACAAGTATTCCCTTATATCAACCCCTAGTTCCTTCAAATACTGGCCCTGTGCCTTGGTGATGGTAATTGCAAAGCAGACTTTCAGGTGGGAGTGAATTCTCTTGAACTATAAGGAGTCATTCGAAGGAATGAGGGGAATCGAGGTATAAAGACTGTTTCCCCAAAACCACACTCTGTGAAGATGGTAGCTAGCCTCTATGACATTGGGATGGAGGGTCTTCACGGGCAGTCTAGCCCCATCGCATAGCTTTGGAGGCTTCAAATTGCACAACAGCATGACAAGCACTCCAACCTTCAAGTCGAATGTGTGAGTAGGAAGTCCTGAGAGGTTGAAAGTGTGCAATAACTCCACCTGGTATTGGACAGCATCCTCCATCTCCACGATTGAGTCCACTGACTGGTAGGTCATCTCCTCCGAAATAATCATGCTGAGGAGTAGTTTGTTGATCTCCTGTCCATTGTCGTTTCTAGAGTTAGAATAGCTTTCTACCATAGCCACAACAAAGGTTTCCCTATTAGGTCCTTTAGGTAGGAATAAATTATTAAAGTCACACTGTTAATATTGTTCACTAATGGACAACATGCTAGAGCAGAGGTGGCCAAACAGTCCATTACGATCTATGGGTCGACTGCAGCCACTAGTATGATTGATCTCCTGGTGGATCGATTTAAAAAGAGTGTGAGAAAGAAAATAATAGAGGGTATTTGCAGATTTTACTCAAATCAACATTAGAAAATCGAAATATCAAAGCTGTCTGACTGATGACTATTTAAAATCCTGCCTTCATTTATGACAGAGTAATTTATAAACTCTTATTCAAAAACCTATCCTAAGATTATACAGTGTAATTCATCAACCTCAAAGTCAAGTGTTTTATGAGGATATCTGTTCTGAGGTATATTGTATATCATATCATGGCCTGGGGAAAAACTCAGTTAGTGTGTAAAGGGACTATAATTTCTTATATGCAATATAATTTTACTATTAAAATACAAAATGGGTTATTAATTTTTTACCAATGAAACAAACAATATAAGCCTATGACTAGTAGATCACAAAGGATTTTCCTTCTCTGGAGTAGATCTTTAGATCAAAAAATCTGACCACTTCTATACTAGAAGGAAAGTCTAGCAATCATTCTATCAACCTCCTTCACCTTGACATACTAGGATTCTAGCATCTAAAATATCAACTCCACAGCAGTGCTATCTCCTCTCAAAGGAATTCTCAAATTTTTATTTAGCTACAGCTTTTTGAATTATAGGCCATAGGTATGATCATTTTAGGCAAACCTTGGCTTCATCAGCTTGGGTCTCTCGAGGTGCTACTGGCAGGGTTTGTCTGAAGTCCCCTGCCAGCAACACCGTCACTCCACCCATAAGCTTGTATTTGCTGCAAATATCCTGAAGCACAAGGCTTAGCGCCTTTATCCACCCTTATGTTATATACTACACTCAACCCATATGATGAGTTTTCAACCTCGAAGCTATATTGCTGTTTTTGAAATGTTACATAGGGGGGATTCTTGCCTTTGCAGCCCAGTCTATACATATGTAATAATAATATTTAGCACCGCGTCTTACTACCCGTTCGGATTATACGCTTATACATATGGCTACATTGTTTTTTATACTATGCGTTTTCTTCAAAATTACCAATATCTGATGTATTCAAATGGTTACATATTAAACAATAAATTCAAATTATTTTAACGTTTTTTTTGTAAGCTATATATTTTTAAATGAATTTCTAAAAAAATATTTCTTAGCAAATACCTTAGTTAATTTGGGCTGGACAAGGCTAAAGATTGAAGGGGAGTTTGAAAGTGGAGTGGGCCGTTTCCCCAAACCTCCAGTCCTCCAAAATCGTTGCAGCAACAACCATAGCGATTTCCATGTTATTTTTCACTTGGGCTAGTAGTAGGTTTATCAGGAATGCTTTTCTTGTATCTCCTGAGGCATCTAAGAGTGGAAGACTGCCGTCTCTAGAGTTTAAACTTTTAGTTACATTCTTGTAATCCATCATCTGATCTTTCATTAGCCTTGGCTCGTATTCATCCATGGTTTTGGACAGAGCATCAATGGTGTAGTTCAATTTCCTGAGGTAGTCTAGGTTGCCCAGAGCCACAACTGCATCACGCGTTGATTCAAGCAAGCTATAGTGATTGAGAAGCTGTCTTGCCATCGAAACCACCACATCTTCCAATTGTGCCCTGATGGACATCAACTCCTGGAAAATTCTTCTCCATCTGTCGTTTCACATCCTCAATGAAACTGTCCTTGTACTTCTCTCACAGCAGGAGCGAAACTGAAATCTGGCAGTAAACCAACATGATGGCATACAGTTCTCTCGGTTTTAGGAAGGGTCAGATAAGGCTGCTTCTTCCAAGGTTTTGTCCCAGTGACAATCATTTTTCAACAATGCCATGCAATCCACCTGGAATGTGGGGTAGATGTGACCATTTACTGTTTTGGGGACTAAGAATAATGTTAGTCCTCATACCTTGTGGAGCAGGAGGGGCAGATGGTAGCATTCTGAATTATTAGAAGAAACCGTGGACTAGTACTTGATCCTTCTTGACTCCAGTTGCCTTGGATGTCCTTCCCTTGTCTCCTTCTACTGAACTTGTTGTTTTTTCACACATAGTAAGAAAGGATCTTGTGATATAGGAGCTGTTAGGCAGTCATCAACCTTGCACAGTTCGAAGTAACTCAGGAGTGTGGTTTTGGGAGGGTCGTTAGCTTTGTCCATCATATTATATTCTACCAACTATACTCCTTGGCCGTTCTCTAGGTGCACTGCAAGGTATATCACGGAGGAATATCTCTCATTAATGAGGAATCCGAGTAATTACCAGATATCTTTTGAGCTGCCTATGTAGCGTCCAGTCCAGAGAGAGAATTCATCTTTCTCGTTCTCCAATGTGGATGCTAAATGCTCACTGATCTTATTGATGTACTTGCACAACGATGTATCACATACTTTTCTTAGATATATCATTCCTGCCGCATACTTGTTTCAAAAAGGGATTAGACTACTAGGGAGTGGAGGAGGCTACATGGTAATGAGCTACATAACCTGTACTCATCACAAGACATTGTTAGGAAAGTTAAGTCTCTTAGATTACAATGGACAGGACATGCAACACAAATGGGAGATTCTAGAACCTTGTTCAGGTTACCTACTGGCAAACCCAATGGGAAGAGACCATTGGAAAGACTTATATACAAATGGGAGGGTAACGACGAGAATGAGACAGGGTGTAATGAGGTGGACTGGATAGAACTAGCTCAAGATAGGGATAGGTAGTGTACAAAAATATGTATGTGCGGCAATGAACTTTTCGAGTTCTTAATGCCATAGAGTAAGTTGTATAGAAGCATACAAGCTTCCCCATAAAATGAAAAATAAATTGAAAGATACGCTGTTTGAGTTAGATAAAAAGGGAATTTTAATTAAAGTTTAGAAAGATGTGACATATTAAAAAAAAGTTACCCATGTACCCATGCTAACTATCAAAAATTAAATAAAATCCAACTACTAAAACACTTAGGCATAAATTATTTATTCATATTATAAGGTTTTTAATTTGATAAAATTGCCAAAGTGAGGACATTGATTCCTACTCATCTTATCTAAGACAGCCACACTGAACCTAAACTTTTCTCTAATCTGAGCCATATTGATGAAATGACTCTGGCTATCATTACAAATATATTCATCCCAAAAGATGGCTGCTATTATGACAGCCAAAATAATGAATATAATTTTATCTACATATTTCAAGCTTGAAAAGAGTTTCACCTCGAACACTGGCCACAAAATAATACACAACTGTAATAAGTTTATGCTGATCGCTACAAATGTAACTAATTAATTTTCCTGCCATCCTTGCTTTAAAAAAAATAACCTTACCAATATATATCCTCAAATTTTATTCAAACACAATAAAAAAAATATCAAAATTATGCCATCTAGGCTTCAATATTTGTGTTTTGATTATAAACACAAAATCTAAATATTGATATCTAATCTTATTTGAATTTTGTAGGTGTGTGTTAATGCCTTTACATTCATGTGCCGAACTCCTCAAAAGAAGACGAAAGATGCAATAACAGAATCAGAAAAATATTTTCTAGTAAAACTTGGAATCTTCAAAGGTGAATGGTTAACCCAAGGAAAGAATAACCATTAATCATTTGTAATAAATACTCTTATGTTTAATAACAAATCTGTAGATGGTCAAATCAAAATATTTTTAATGTTTTATGTCATGATTTATTGGGTCTTTTTTAGCCAGTGGAGGTTCCAGAAGATAGCTTGTATACTGGGGATGGGTGTGTGGAGGATTAGAAGCAACACCATATTGTAATTTGGCAGGCAGGTTCAATTGATATTTCAATAAACAGTATATAAAAATCACAAATGAGTATCAAGACTTAATTCTATCGTTTGTTATTAATTATAAATCCATAAACATCGCCTCTGCCATCTCAATTCTAGTGTACATGATTGATAATTATATTACTTTATTTCATGTTAGCAATTTGAGTGTGTTTAAGGGAGGAGGATTGCCCTCTCCATTTTCTTTGTCACAAAAGTGTTGTTTATGTAGGCTTTATTTGGTTTGTTTCATTTGTTTGTTATAATCTTGATGCTTCACAGGATAAGGTTCCAAACTAATGCTCCTATTGGTGCAACTAATATAACTTTTCACAGCATAAACATATTTCAAGGTTTGTTTTGTGTCTTCTATATATAATACCACAAGTATTATTAGTCGAAGGGGAATAGTTTCTTATAAACTGTGCAGGTTTATATTATTACCATTATTGTTATTATGTTGTGCAACTTTTAATGAAGATTTCCTTATTTTGAAACAAAGCTTAACATTAGCACAACTAGAAAACTTTCGTAATACCATAAATGAATTGTGTATTAATTGTGAATAGCCCAATTTTCTTAAAAAAAGACATATGACAGATAAAAAAGTTACTAGATTTATTTTAATCTATTTTGATGTCAAATCATGTGATCTGCAGCTGTCACTTTTGATCAATATCACCAATAAAAATAATACACATTATAATACAATTTTATGAATGTTGACCTCATAAAGTATGTTTGTATTTTTTAAGAGATGCTCCAAATGTACATTTGTAAGGAAATCAAGATAGGATTTATACCAGATGGGTGGCAAATGTGAGATGCTAAAGCATGTACTTAAGTTAAATTGTCTGCTTTGTCAATTTGAACCTACTAGCTGTAAATAAATCTTCAAAAGTATGTTCCAACATGCTTACCTATGTGTAGTGAAAAACAAATTTTCAAAATGTTTTATAAGTTTTAATGATACATTTCCTTTTATTTTAGTTGTTAAATTTAGCCTTATGTCTAACTACCTATTCGGGTTGTATGCTTATATATTAATTATTCTAATGGCCTTAGAGATTAGGAAGATATTTAGAGGAAGTGTACCCACATGTGTGGAGGCAGAGTGGAAAATCATTTTGGAAAAACTACCCTCAGTACAACCGACCAAGATTAAAATCTCAATCTCCCTGTCATCCGCAGTTTAGTCTACTACGGAAGTAGTGCCTTAGATCATGTGGCCACCAAAGCAGGTTTATTTTAGTTATTTAAAAATAATTCTTTGAAACATTCTAATAGGCGCATGCACTCTATGTTTTAAAATTGTAAGTGAGAAGTATTATATGAGCCATGTGTTGCTAAATGATAAGTATATGAGTCTTAAATTCTGAGAGGAACATTCTAAGTTGAAGTTTTTTAGTCAAATGCTTAAAATGTGTATTAAAGAAAATCAAAAGTTTAAAGAATGTCAAATTAAAATGAAGTAAAAACTTTGAGATAGCAAAATGTCTTTATGATCTAATATGGCATATATACTTTGTATGACTGCTTCTGTGGTCTAGTGGTCATAGGTCCTGGGTTCAATCCCCAACGCTTCCAAAATGTATCTGTGAAGCACTGGGTCTGGAACGGTGTCAAACTCAGCCTCATAAGGACAAATGAGGAGTTACTTCATTATAGAAGTAGCAACTCCTGTTTAGAAAACTGAGATTAACAGCTGGAAGGATCTTTGTGCTGACTACATGACAGTCTCTATTTGCAAATGTTGGCACTATCATTGACCACTCGGTCAGTCACTTGCGGCTCACACCATAAGTTTTTTTTAAATATATTTTTAACTGTTATATAGAAATACAAGAATACTGGTGCATTGTTTGTACACATTTTAGTCAGATAAATTGATATACTTTTCTATGAGAAAATGATATGTCTTGTAGCCTTTATTAATGTAGATTGTGTTATGATTAATGCTTTTAAAATAATGTCAAATTTCATTATTTTAGTAAAATAAATTAACCAAACTTTTCAACCTTAATTTTCCATTTGACTGAAAGTGAATATTTATCCATTAGACTAAGAAGTTTTTAAATGTTGGTACTATTTTAATTTTCTTTGGCAGAGATTCTCAACGTGGGGTTCGCGGACCTCCAGGGGTCCACAAAATCGTTCAGGGAATCTGTGACATACCTTTATATATATTAAATTTTGATCTTATAAAATTTGATATAAAAGGGTAAATCATAGGCATATATTAAACACATTGGAGATTCCACCCCATATTAAAGCCTGGTGAGAAATTTGGACTGAAAAGTGGGATGTTGGGCACTCCCCTTGCGCTCACAACTTTGAGAGGAGCATTTAGGCATTCACTTTTATTTAAGTTTTCTCATCAGCCAGCATAAGGAACTTTCAGAAAAAGCACTGAAACATTCAATGCTTTTCCCAACAACTTATTTGTGTGAGCATGCCTTTTCTGCTCTTGGTGGTAAAAATAAATGTGAAAAGAAATGGTCATTGTTGAATCAAACTTAAGGTTAATGGCCACTAAAATTGCTCCAGATTTCAATGATATTTTGAAATTACCCAAGCAGTTCCATTCCTCACATAAATAATTAGCAGTGATTATAAATGTATAAATACTATACTTATATTTTATTTTATTTTGTATTCTAATTATTTTCACACTTAAAAAATACTATCACTAGAAACGTACAAATATAATGCCTACATTTATTATACTTTACTTATGTTGTAATTATTTTTTCACTAAGGAAATTAATGACTAAAAACAAAACTATTTTATGACTATTTTATCCCTATAGTAGAGCCTATACTTTAGATTTATTATTATCATTTATCCTATATCAAGGGGTCAGCAAACCATCTGTTCCATGATTAAGGGAGGGGGTCTGCATGACTAAGAAGTTTGAGAACCACTGTTCTATAGCAATTAGAGTATATATTAATTAATAACATGATAATTGGGGGCTAAAGTAAAAACATACCCTTTGTGCGGTCATGCAGGACTGTTAACTTATTGGTGTTCTATTTAATATTTGGATTTGAGATTCGGATTTAGAAAAAATTGAATATGGCCCATTTCTAAAAAAAAGAAATCAATAATTTTTTTATATCCATAAAGGCCTATTAAAGTTATACTTTGGGTAGTTAATAAAAGTGAATTTAGTTAGAAAATATTTTTTTATTTTATATCAAACCAATTGTTACATGTATAGTGAAAAATGTTATAATAAAAGTGAGCTTTTCAATTGTATAAATAATATATCCATTCCACCATTCTTTTTTAACATTACACCAATAATATAAATTTAGTCAGACTTTGGCCTTAGTTTGGCACTAGATGCTTCAATACTTTTCAACCAGTGGTCTAGATCCTGCGGAACTTGCGGTTTTTTCACGCTGATCCCTGCCAATGTCTTCATCATTTCTTCAGCACTAACACCTATGATGTTCTGCTTGCTCAGTGCTACAGCTCTAACAAAACCATCCGTCAACGTTATGAAGCGCTGTTCCAAGTAGATGGCTTTATCATCCCAGTAAACCAACTAAAAACAGGAAAATTGTTTTTTGACATATTAAAAACCGTCTTTCAATGATAAGGTCCTTGAAAATGGTACTTTATTTTTTTTATTGGGATTGATAAATGGTTTGATAAAAGCTACAGTACTTTCTTTTTCAAACCCTACCCCCATCCAAAGTTGATAAAAAACAACAACACTGCCTTATTAAGGTTAAAATAATATAAAAAAAAAGTACAAGAAAATGTGTGATACTAGTCACCACCATTTTGATGGTTAAGAACATTTAAAAAAATGTGATTCTGTATATTAATACAAAATATTGACAAAAGAAAGAAGTATTAGAGTGTGGGGAGATTATAAAAGAGCAAAACCTTTCAACTTGAAGCCGTTTGATTGGTGGTTCAGAGTTTTAGGTACATTTAAAAAAAAGGCAGAACAAGTTTATAAAAGTTTTTAATATCTATAGTCAAAAAGAGAATACACTAATTTACCATCTCAACACAGAGTACATGTGACAAATGAGGGATGGAATATGGAGATGGGGTGAGCGGGTCAAGCTCTCAAACCTGAACTTCTTGCTGTTTAAGAATAGCTTACCTGGAGCTAAGTATGTGTTATAAATACTGTGATGTGTGAATGGATTTAGTTTTGCTAGTTTAGTGTGTAGAGTGGACTGGTCAGTTAGTAGTTTTTGTGTAAGTTAAACTGGTATGATTTTCTTGAATGCTTTATTTTGTTTGCTAAGCCACTAGCTAGCAAAATTAATTTCAGTAGGCCTAGATGAACAAAATAAAACTGGTTTACTTTTCCTAAATGCTTAGTTTTGTTTGCTAGGCTCCTAAGCTAACAAAATGAATCCCAGTAAATGAACAAAATAATCTAGACTAGGTACTTTAGGGAGAATCATTTATAAGGTACAAACATATTTTTTGTTGTCAAAATTGATAACATTTTACTTTATTATTAGTTTCATTATAGGTATAGGTATTGATTGATATTCTATCAAAAGTGACCAATGCGAAGGCAGTAGCCAGGTCAAAATTTCAGAGGGTTTTAGAGGAGCACAGCCCCTCAACTGTCACAAGCTAGGAGCAATTTATAACATTAAACTACTCTATACACTATCTGGAGTTTATTTTTATGTTAATTACAATGATTAAATAAATTTGTTTAACATTTAGAAACTTACATAGCTAGCGCCTCCTCAATCCAATTTCAAACATTTACATTGAGCACGCCTTAAATAATCGCATAAATTGGGGCAAAAGTATAAAATGGTGGGGGGGGGGGGAGGTTACCAACTACCCCATGAAATTAGTTTCACCCCTGGATAAATTTACCTCCCCCTAGATTTATTTCACTTCCCTCTTAGCTTATATTTTCAAATATGATACAATTAAAAATACTTTTAATAGCTTCTATAGGCATTGAATTAAAAAATATATCAGGCTAGAAATGTTCTAAATATATTATAGGGGCATTAACATTTTAAAAAATATCTGGGGAAGACCATTCTAGAGTTGATTAAATAAAATCCAGGTGAGGAGCTCTCCAATAGTGGTATCCAATTGCTGAAAGTTTGCCGGGCCCAAAGGGCTTCTGGAATTCTTTAGACCTGGGAAAAGGGTTACAAGTTACTCAAAGTATCTTTTTGGCTATTTGCCCCCACCTCCTCTACATAAATAAGTTTCCGCCACCATTTACCCAACCCGGATAGTTTTAGAGGTGATTTCTTCTTTCTCTAATAAAGTTGAAAATTTAAATATGTGAGCTTGGAGAAAAGTTTGAATCACCTGTGACCAAATAGTCCAAAATTGCAACCTTTTGAAGACTTTGTCTCATATATCTATGAAACAGAGGTATTGAAAAGAGTGATTGTTTGCAGTGAGGGTGACACTGTTTGTGCCATGTAACTAGCTATTCCGAAGATCCTGTCTACAGTCATATTCAGATAGGAAGACTTTTTTTTTACAGTTACATAAGTTATTTAAAGGGGTTTTCATGAAGGTATTAATATGAAAAATCATGTCATCTGGAACATTCCAGTTGATAAATATTATAAATGACTATAAAATAACACTAATAGTAAAATCTTATAAATTTTTATCGCAAACAAATATGTTTATATCTTCTAAAAAGCTATTCCTACTAAAAATGAAAGTGGACAAGGTCGTTTTGTTCATTCACTCGAATTCGTATTATTAAGTTAGAAAGTTAAATTTGGCAACAAGGATAGGTAAACCAGTTTAGCCTAAACACACACACTTGTCAATATTACACACTAAATTCACAAAACTAATATCATTTACTTGTTACAGTCTTTATCATAACACACACCTATCTCCAGACAGGCTGCTTTCACACTTTATATCTTTACAAACTGCAACCAGTTGATAGCTGAACCCCCTCACTGCACTATCCCCCTCATTCCAGCCCACTCTACTTATCCTATACAAGCCCTCCCTCTGATTCTTCTTTCTTTGGCGACTCATTTGTGATGTGCCCTTGGAAATATCATTTGAATCGTGACAATTTCAAAGGTTTAGTTGTATCCTAACCTCAAAGACAACCAATTTCACAGCTCTTCCCACATTAACTAATATTTCCTGTTTCCTTGTTACGTACTATTTTGTGTTAGTTTACCCAACATTAGAATGGTGGCGATAAGCTACATTATTGTTTTGTTTGGACTATTAAAGCAGTTATTTGGTCCACTTTTAGGAGGGCGGGTTGAACCCCCTGGCTGCGGCCATTGACAACTGCAGATCATTATTGTTTTAGTAATTTTATAACTGTCAAAAAAGTTTCTTCCTATTTTAAAATGACTTTATAGTATTGTTGGAAGCGCTGGTTGACTACCCAGGGCACAAACATACCCCCCCTCCCTCTTTCACACCTTCCTCTCTGCCTTTGGCCGCCCTTTTCAAAATCTCATAAATTTAAGAGTCAAAGTCCTCAATACATTTTCTCATGTTGGATGTACCTTTATTTTAAAAGGGTATGGGGTATAATTTTGGACTCTGTGGGTGGGGGCGACCCGATCTTTACTCCAAGTTATCCTTAGAAAGAGGAAAAATCTTCTCTAAGCTCATCCAGGTTGGATCATAATTTAAGAAATGGTCAATGTAAATGTTTGGACTCAGAGAGAGGGCACTTTGTGAGTGTTAAATGTTAGAAAAAGCTATAACATTTATGAGTATTTAAATACTTGCCCTTAGTTACCATAAAAAATTCCAAAAATGTTCTAGAGGCATTTAATAACCATGAATGAAACTTTTCTTTGCTTCTGGCAGTTTGGGGCTGTGACCCTTCTTGACCTCCTACCGCCCCATTACCAACAAAACAGGCTTGATGAACTTAGGTTTAGTGTCCTCACCAGTGGTTGACACTTGGTAGATCTAAGTATGTAAGTGTGTAATCATGTTTTCATTATTATTATTAGCACGGCGTCTTACTACCCATTCGGGCTGTACGCACTTACACTAATGTGTAATGGTAGGGTGATTGGGAGATGAAATGGAGGACCTACAGTTTAACGTGGAATCCGAACCTCGATGGAGGCCTTGCATTCCACACATTCACAAATTGTGATTATACACTGTAATCATGTTGATGTGCGTGATTGATATTATTATTATTATTATTATATTATTATTATTATTATTATTATTATTTTATTATATTATTAGCATGTACCACTAGAGTTTGTGTACTTGTCTGGTTTTCTACTGGGAGTGGTGGATATGTAACCAACTGTCTTCTGAGATTAGGGCACCATATAGGCATGGTTAATTCAACCTGATGAGATGATGTTTATGTGAGGCCAGTAGTAGTTTTAAACCTAACTTGAACCTAATTAACCAGACCACAGTGACCATAGGCACAAACCTCTTTCGGGAAAAGTATTTACGGTACCTCTGAGAATTGAACCCAGGGCCTTAATACTAGCAGCTAGGAATGCTGACCACTAGACCAAGAGGCTGGGCTTTGATATTAATAATTACATACAACATTAATGCTCTTCAAATAAACTTAACCCACATCTATCTGTTTAGCTACTAAAGTCTTAAGCTCCCAGCCTGCATGTTTACCATGTACCGCTATGTGCTTGGAAATAATTTTATTTTTTAGTTATTGTAACATGCAATACAGGGCAATATTTGTGGGCTCCAATAAATAGAATACAAATTCCATGAGAATTATGTTTAGTAGCGCTGGAAACAAACCCTAGTTGTGACTCATAAGAAAGCATACTTTAACATAAATATAGTTTATAAACCACATTACTAGAGGTTTTCATTTATTTGTTGCTTGAATAGCAGCAATAGCTGTGGTTTACTTAGGCCTACCTGTGTTTCAATTTTGTACAGGTTGAAGATGGGAATGGTTCGGCGATATCTGATATTAGAGGCCCCTTGCATTGCATTACCTCCCTTACTCTTCACCATGATCTCTTCATACAGGCCACACCGGAAGTAGAAATCAAACCTTGCAAAGTCCAGTTCACGAATGTACCGTGCATTGTTCATGTGTTTCAAGAAAATATCCACATCACTTGTCAAGCACACACCTAGAAACAAAAACAAATCTTGAAAAATCATCAGGATAAGGGTTTTTCATCCAAATAATAAAAGAATCAACTCTTTTTATGTTCCCCCAAGTCACCAATACAACACCTCTTTGTGAGTTTCCCTCAAACAATAAAACCATACATTTTTTATGTGGCCTATTTACAAAGACAATCAAAGTATAAACTATTTATGAATTTCCATAATCAATACAGTATCACCTCAAACAGTCAAACTATCACCACTCTAAATAGACAATCAACAAAATTACCTGCGATGAGTAGGTAAGAGTTTGAGTTTTGGTATGTCGAACTGAAGATGGTTTTCAAAGATAAGTTAAAACAAATGGTCTTCCCCTCCTACATACATGCGAATGTGTGTGCACTTTATTACCTTAATCTTTTGTTTGGTAACAGTTACAATTAAATCAACAAACAACATGTAAAACTGCACCAAAATAATTACCAAAATACAACACCAATAGCTTACAACTGGTAGACCAACTTCTTAGTTCAATTTCAAACAGCTGTATTTTGCCTTTCCTTTCACGATACGCCTCTCCTTGAATCCAATATCATGGATTTTGTCAACGATCTGGTCAGAGCAAGAAGACACAGTGAGCCGTCGGAGTGGTGAGAGTTTCTCATGGCACTCCAAAAAATAAACGTCCTGAAAGAATTTATTGTCAACTCGAAAATCTTGCCTACCCATTAGAGATCCGATGGCCGTACCCAAACCATCGCAACGCCCTAAGAAGAATAAATTGAAAAGTGTGGACGAAAACAGGTGGCTGCCTATCCGAGCTTAATGGACCGTTTAGCCGACATCTACTAGGAACCTTCTCATCCTGCAGGGTTTGCAGGGGTGGCGTCGCTCAAAGGCGTCCAAGAATGATCCGGCCAAAATACGAGAGTGGCTTCGTGCGCAGGACGCTTATATCCCACACAAACCTGTGATAAAAAAAAAAGTGTCTACGGAACAAGTCCGTGGTGTCAAACATTGACGATCTCTGGCAAGCCGATCTCAACGAGATATGAAGTCTCAGCAAATACAACAATGGTGCCGTGTACTGGCTCACCGTCATCAACGTGTTTAGCAAGATGGCCTTGGTGAGGACGCTTCCCTCCAAGACAGGGCGTGTCGTGAGGGATGCCTTTCAGGTCATTTTCAAACAAATTGGCTGTAAATCTATAAGTTTACAGACGGACCAAGGTAGAGTGTTTGCTGCACGTCTAGTGTGGACATTTCTCAGTAAAAAAGGCGTGTGTTACTACACCACCCATAATCCGGAGGTGAAGGTAAGCATCGTGGAACGATTCGATAGAACTCTGAAAGGGCATACGTGGCGTTTATTTACCAAAAATAACACGTAACGCTATGTGGATGCCCTCTAAAACCTCGTCGACGCTTACAATGGCACGAAACATTCCAGTATCAAGATGGCACCTGCAGACGTTTCAGAAACCAACGTCTAAAGTCAGAGAATATCTGTAAGGCAAGAGGCGTCCAAACTCACATAGTAAACCAAAACTCAAAGTTGGTGACACTTTGCGTATAAGCAAATCCAAAATGCTGTTTGAAAAGGTCTACGAGAGCAATTGAAGTGAAGAAATTTTCAAAGTCAGCAGTGACGTGTTGCACAACCAGTCGTCTACCGGTTGACTGATCTTGACGGCGAGGAGATGGAGGGGACGTTTTACGAACCCAAATTGTAGGTAATACGTCTCCCCAAAACTTTTAAGTTGATAAAATAATACGTGTCAGTGGTAAAGGCACCAGAAAGAAAGTGTACGTGCAGCGGCTCCCTTAAGTTTATTTCTTGGATTCCTGACAGTTACGTCAGCGTCCTATCATGAAAGATCAGATCTACATTACTTTGCCGGGCGACTGTTCTATGGGATATTTCCCGAAAAATACCCTCGCGAATTTCCCCACGCAAATGACTTGCCGTCTTACACTTGATGGACAGTGGGAAGTTGCTCTCACTGAATTCAAATATCAATGTTCTTTCACCACCATACTTGAGAGCCAAAATATGTTATGGTGAAACTGTGTGGACACTAAAAGCGGGGAGCAAATATTCAAGGATTACATCCCACCTGGAAATTACAGCATTATTCATGACTTGGTCAAAGCCCTAAACGATGTAGAGGCGTTTAAAGAGGATACCGGAGTTTTATTAAAGTATACAAATCCTAACATTATCATTACTTCACCAAATATATAGCTGCTTACTCTATCTAGTCAGCTAAGCTTACAGGTCCGTTTCAAACCTAAGACTTATCTGATCAAAGTTCAAAAATCCCTGTATGCCACCAATATTTTACTAGGTTTACCCTCCCAAATGTACATCTACAAGGATACCGTCGATCCTCGGTCCATGGGTGACATTGTGGCACCGCTTTTAGATATCGTTAATATCAACAACGCCAACTATGTCTACGGAGACAGTTAGCTATACTCCGTTGCACTACGTGCCCGTACTTAGAAAGGAAATTGAAAGCTTGGAAATCAATTTAAGAATATATACTGGTGAACCTATACCACCATTTTAGTTTTGAAAAGTGTGCGGGAATCTTCATTTTCAACGCTGCTAAACATGAACTGTCCCTACCAAAGAAATTTTGTCAACCAAGCTGGAACAGGAATATCTTCGATCTACCACAGTGTTCCCTATCAGTGCGGGCATTGAATAGTAAGTTTTTTCAGACGCTTGTTCAAGAGCGTTGTACCGTTGCTGAGAAGTGGTGCTAAATCCATTAGAAAACAAATGATTCATACGGTTATTGACGTGCTCTAAACATCGCCAATTAACGTCGTCCTTTCAAAGAGGCCCTGTGCCAGCGTGTTGGTGAGGCTGGAAAAAACCTGAAACACAAGGTGGAGCAGAAAATCGACACACTGATGTCCATCTCAGGCTATAAAGGGCACCGTAAGAAGCACGACGTCAGTTTTCTGTCATTTCCCGAAATAAAAAGGTCTCCAAGAAAAGAAGACGAAAGGAGTGGTAGCTATTTTCAGTTGAAATGTAATTTCCTCACCTCCAGTCCTGCAAGTGTGCGAGCAGTGAGCTCGATTTCTTTTTCATCCCACTGACACAAACCATTCTTGAAAGTGGACAATGGATTCAGTACAAACCGGTCTCTTCCCTCACCGATTATTCACCCATTGTATTTACCGTTACCGGTCAAGGTGAATTCTATATCGATCTTTCACAGACAATGATCTATTTCAGGGCGGATATCATGAAACCAGACAGTGGTGCTTTCACTGAGTTGGATCAAATCGCTCCCGTCAACAACTGGCTGCATTCGCTATTCACACGGGTAAATGTGTTTTTAAAACAAAAACTAGTCCCACCACCCAGTAACACGTATGCTATAGATCGTACATTGATACGCTGCTCAATTACAACAGTGAATCCAAAATAACACATTTGACTTGTGGTCTGTTGTTCACAGACAGCCCCCGAACCTTTGAAGAGTTCACCGCCATCAACAAGGGTTTTGAGGCTCGTCGCATTCTCAATGCAAAAAGTAGGACACTGGATCATTTGGGGTAACTACACGGTGATGTGTTTAAAAAATAGAAATATATTTTGAACGGCACTGAACTCATAATGACTTGGCCCGTTCCAGAAATAAGTTTAGTCTTATGGCTGCCCCTGAAAACCCTCACTTTAAGGTTCACATTTTTGAAGCCTATCTTCTAGTGCGACGTGTCAAAGTAGCACCTTCTATACTGCTGAAACATGACAAAGCATTGAACGTCAGTCCCGCAAAATATCACATTACCCGTTTTGAAGTAAAATCACTCACTATTTCTAAGGATGTGCAAGGGAAATCACTGGACAACGTACTCACAGGACAGTTACCCAAACGATGCATTATGGGAATTGTATCATATGCTGCGGAGAGGCCACCAAGAACCCGTTCAATTTCCAAACCCACGGTATGGACAAATTCTCGTTGTACGTGGATGGGGAACAAGAGCCATCGAAACCGCTACAGCCCAATTTTTCGAATGGCAACCATGTTATGTCCTACCAAACGCTATTTTCAGTAACAGGTATCCATTTCATGAACGAAGATAGCGACATCACTCAGGAAGCCATTCCTAAGGTATATCATCTAATGGATCTCGATCTCACACTTAATCTGTCCACCCACATGACATCGCATTGGAATTTGACGAGGTAGGGCTCTCTGAGCATAGAAGTGACCTTCACCAGAGCTCTCACAAAAACCATCAACTGTATCTTGTACGGGGTGTTTGCCAATATCACCACCATCGACAAGGACAGAAACGTTGTTACTGATTTTGGGAGTTAATATAAATGACTTTCCGACCCTTACACCGTCATTTAAAGCATGGACGTCATTGTAGATTTCCAGAGCTTCATCGACGACGACAAAGAATTTATCGTCAAAGAACTTAGTATTATATCTGTATGCGGTACATTACTTCAACATTGGGTGTTAAAACGCTCTTACGTAATCAAGGAACTTTCTGACGCAATTAAAAAGCAAGCCAACTATATCGTCAACAAGCTGTACGGTATTACCTGGGATAGCGGTGATGTGGATTACCACCTACTTATCTCCTTGACACAATGCGTGCAGAAACCGTCAACCTCAACGGGGCAAAAAAGAGAAAGTTTCTCGCCAAATAAACGCCTACGCTAGTCGTAGATATGTATGATAGCGGTTGTTCGTCTTTGAAAACACTTAAATTGGGCCGTACTATGTGCATGACACATAGCTCTGTTTGGTATTTCTGTTCGGCCTCCTTCATTTAGGAACTTTGAAATTGGATGATTGAAGATGGACAACCACACCATAAGACGGGCGCTGAAAACACACCAGTGGTTCCGTTCTTTACGATCGGGTGTTTTCCCTGCTGAACAACTACCAGCAAGAATAGTGCAACCTGACGCCCTCGTCATCAACACGGATCTATACACCAAGCCTGGGATGCATTGGGTTGCCATCTTTATTGACAAGAACGGTGTGAAGGAATACTTTGACAATTATGGTTTTTCACCCGTATAAATTCACAACTAGCATTTATACGCAAAAACACTTCCAGCACGTCTCATAGCACGATACAACTTCAAAGCCTAGCCTTAGACGTTTTCGGCCATTATTGCCTCATGTATCTTCTCTACCGCACCCAGTACATTCCATTGAAAAATTTCCCAGCCCTTTGTTTCCGCTGGAAGAATTTGACGCCAAACGAGTCATCGTCGGCATGAGTGGCAAGAACAAATTTACGCCCTAGAAGTATGTTCTTGTATGACAGCTGATTAAAGATTAATCATGTTTAAGGAGTTGTGAGGACAAGGATCCAAAAGTCAAACTGTTGTATGACGTTTTTGCGATTATATATTTGTGAAGTTAGAAGATGTAAAGTTGTGGAGCAAGTTTTGTTGAACTAAAGATGAAAATATGAATTACTTATTAGATGAGACTAAAAGTTTTGAAAAGAGGTTTGTATCCAAATAATCACTAAGAATTTAGAAAATCAATGTGTAATAAGAAAAGCAATATAGTGAAGTTGAGCAGGCATTAAAAGATGATATATAAGAGCTTAACATGCGTAGAATTATCTATTTAATAACCAACTAAGTTGTTTTGAGTAATTGAAAGAGGGAAAATGACTATGAATTATAATGTTGTTTTTAAAAAGAAATTAAAAGCTAATTGAAATCAAATTAGAAATTTAGATTTAAATTTCAATAATCATATTATTAAAATTCATATTCTACTTATTAAATTAAAGAATATTAAAACATATAGATTATTAAAGATCCCAGTTGGGTATTGGAATAAGTATACATAATAATAGTAGCATGTGTGGTGTTTGGCCCCAATTTGACCTTTGACCCCGATATAGGTATCCCTGGTGACGTCATTATGATGTAACAATGTTGCGTGACGTCATCACAACCCTGGAAGTCTAATTGTGGCAGTTTTTTTATTGGCTTGGGAGCGTGCAGTCCCTGGCTTTCAGCACTCCTTCCATAACGTCCCATAAATTGTCACCAATTCTGCCCGTGCGGACGAGAGCGTGCAGGAGCATCTTTTATTGACGGCTGTCTAACAAAGAGTGTAAGCTACTGGCCCGGTCTCCCTGTCGTAAGCCTCTGAATCTATTTTGGTGTCGCAATCCTCCACATGCAATGGGGTTTCCCTGATGATTCATAACTGGCACCAGTTTGGCGGCTCAACCAAAAAGTTTAGACAAGAATAGATCATACCCTCGAATGATATCGAAACCTTCCCCAGCAATGTGTTTTCCCAGTGACGTTATCGTAACCCCGGTATCGATTTGGCAGCTAGACAAGTCGAGACAGGGATATATCGTATTTCCATGACGACATGGGGTTAATGACCTGTTGTCCTTTGTCCCCTTCAATGTCGCAAAGGTTTATATGCATCGCAATTGAGTTTTTTCGTTGTACTTGTTGGCACATGTTGGTCTTCTATGCATCTATGAGTTTTTGCCGGTGACGTCATCACTCATTAGGGTGATATCGCAACTAGACAGCATCAAAATAACTTTGATTATGCATAATCAGGAGCCTGTCTCCAAATGGAAGCCTTACAGTGATTTCTAACCCTCAGGGCCGCTAATCCCCATCCCCTCATCAAAAATTTACTAAAACTGGTTGTATGGTATCTACCGTCGATATGTGGAGATGTAGGTATCCACCATACCAACATGGACTACTGTTGGTGAAGATAAGGTTGAAACCATTTAGCAAGAACTAGTATTAGCACACCTCAGCGGGTATTCGAACCCCCAATCTATCCACCTTAACTAGATGAGTTACACGCACCCTTTCTAGCTAAACGTCCATATATTAATTAAGATAATGTGGTAAGGTTGATTAAGAAAATGTTCCAGCATTTTACCTGGAGGGAGAACTACCAACAGTTTACCTAGCAGGGATTTGATTCCAACCTCACCGCCAGAATTAGATGAGCCTGACATTTAAATGGCATGCCCACATGGATTCGAACCTCGATATATTTTGCAGGGCTAGCAGCGCTAATATCGTTAGAACGGTCATCCTATCAAATGCTTACTTCCCGTGGTTGAGTGCATCCCTCATTTGCGAGAGTGAAAGATAAGACGAAATCAAAAAGTTAGTTAAAGTTGGTCAACCAGATATTCCATTTGATATAATTAGGCCAGGTAAAATGTGTACCAGCATTTGATGCTGGAAAACCCTAAAAGTATTTCCCCCAACTGGCATATTTCTGAGAGTACATCAGCACTCGGTGGATACGTGAGCACAATTGACGAGTAACGGTAGATCTAAACTGTTTTACGTGAATTGACCGCTCACTGTCACCAAATTGGTGGTTTGACAAGTTTAGACAAGAGTAGTCACGGAAAACTCTACGGTGTAAGATTCCCGGCTCGAGGTGTTGAGACAGGAATGGGTGATGTTGCAATCCTCCACGGCAATGGTTTTTCCCGGTGATGTCAGATGACTCATACCTGGTGCCAGTTTGGCGGCTCAACAAGACAGGTCGAGACAGGAATAAATCACGTCCTCGAAACAGTGAGGTCACTGACCCTGTTCATCTCGTACCACCACAAGATCACGTGACATCGATCATAGGAGGGAGGGGGCGAATATATAGGGAGCTTACTTGGTCGACTATTTATAAGTGTTTGTAAAGCGGATCAAGATGAACAAGTTACAGAAGCTGGTAAATGTTGTTGATGCCATGGAGACTGTAAAATTGTGTGATCTAATCGTCGATCAAAAGTACTCAGTGGATAAATTAAAAGCGGTCAATACAAAGTTCGGGAGATGCTTAATAGCCTATCTAGATGGGGAGTTTTGTTTATTTTTACCCTGTCGTTTTGGTACAGATGGAGACGTGTGTGCGCTTAGTACCGAAAAACTGGTATTTACCTTAGCCGGAGTAAAACCAGGTTCTCCCACCATAGTGAACTTTGAACGTGTTTAAAAATACCTACCAATACGCTAAGAAATGGGCAGAAGAGTCAAGCAATTAACAACAATATTGGGCAACTGGGCAGTTAATACAAGTGCACAAGTTAAAGACGTGTAATACCGTATTGCACCGACTTAGTGATATAGTACTCTGTATAAAGACAGTAGACAAGTTAAGGACCCTACAAGCCATCCAGCATGTTTAGCTGTCAGGTACGCTCACCATGTTTAGAACCGGCTATACTAATTTAATATGATTACCTCTCCCCGCAGTTCTTTAGAGTGGTTTAACTTGATATACAGGGGGTGGGGGTGGTGAAGTTAAGAACAAAGCATTGCTTTGTAACACTCGTTCTACATTAGAGAGCACATCCTGCACATCAAACTGATCTGCTGATCTAAATGACACAAATACAGGTCTTGACGAGGAGTCTGTGCTGTATAATAGCAGACAAACATGATCCTCCGCGCTAACTCCATGATCCTGAAGACGCTCTAGTAAAGTATTTATTTGCTCCCCGATCCAGGTTTGAGCGTCACGATTGGTCTCTGTCGTCCCTTATTGTATGATGAATATATTTTAAAAATTGGTTTGAATCAACAAGTATTTTCTTGCTCCTACGGTCAAACTACAATGCTACCTTTCAAAAGGGGTGGGGGTTGAACTAAGTAAAAAGAGAGGATAGGAACAAGAAGTGCACTGGTCTCACAACCATACTCCCCCACCCACGCGCACGCACGCCACACACACACACACACACACACACACACAAGAATATCTCAGCCATGAACGTTTTAAAATTACAAGACGTTTGTGTATTTCTATTTGACTATTCTAGCGCCTTAAGTATCGATGCTTAAATTGTATGCCTATCACTCTCAGGCGAATACAATGATTCCTATTTCTGATTTAAAATAGTGGGAACATAATTTTAAAGCTTCACAATATTGGAATAAACAGTTTTCTCGTCACTTCTAAAACGATCGTGGCAACGCTGTAAAATTGCTTAGAAACTTGCTAAACGGTAAACGTAGTTTCTGGTATCCCTACAAGCAGCATTACACTACGGTTACCAAACTATTTCAAAATTTAATTGTATAAATAACTTTTTAAAGCTTAGTATTAGACTAATAAATTATAAATAAATAGTTAAAGCAAGTAGAAAAACATTATTTAGCTTTGTGATTTCTTCTGACTCCAACATTAATACTTACATTAATATCAATCTTAAGTATTATACATTAAAAAATATATAAAAAATAATAGAACACTAAATTTTAATTTTAATCCAAAAAAATTGAAGTAAAAATAATTCGGTTTCATATAGTAAAATTCAATTTTGAATATTTCACTTTATAAAGTCATTATTAGCAAAATAGTACGAGGCTGAAAATGCGATAGTATTCATTTTATAATTTAATTAGTATGATTATTTAAAGTTGTACAGAGTCTTCTTTCTAGATAATATAAATTCCTTTTCATTGGTGAAAGCCGATTTCAAATCCATAGGAAGGTTTTTTCACAGCCTTTCATTTTGTAATACCATGTTTTTGTGGGTGATTGAGTGTTGACCAGCCCCTTAAGCATCCGGTCAAATGACCTCAAAAAGGGGAAACGTGCTGATGTACTCTCAGGAATCCAACAGTTGTGGATGTGCTAGCTAGGCTTTCGTGATTTCCACTCCCGCACAAATATTGGTACACATCTTCACCTACTTTAATCTCCCAGTCAGATGCTTAAATTTGACATAGTTTATTTTTTTAACAAACGACCGGGTAGGGATGAGGAAGGAACAGTGCTTATAACACTTTACTTATAGATTTTTCCAACCTCACTCCCACGCAAATGCTGGTACACATCCTCATTTACTTTAATCGCCTTGTCACATGACTTCAAACAGAAGCCTTACCCAAGTGGCAAGAATCAGGTAGCGGCTTTCTTGTTTGATGATTTTTCAAACCTTGCTTCCACGCAAATGCTTGTACACATCTTGCCCTGTCACAGACACTACCGTAAATACTCGGGCAGGAAACATTTGCGTGGATGGAGAGTGGGAAGAACTATATATTGCACTGGTGGGTACGTTGTCTAAATGTAAAGCTCACCCGCTGATGAAGGGAGGTAGGGGTTCAAATTCCTAGTAGAGTTGGTAGTTATCTTTGTCATCAACATAAATACTTTTATACCGAACAAACGCTAATTACTTTATAAATATAATAATGCTTATAGCTTTTCACATTTCACTCCCCCGCAAATTCCAGGCATAGATATCGGGGTTCAAATCCAGACCAAGTGATGTTGCGAATTTTTTTAAATTTTTAATTTAACCTTCCCAATTAATATCCTGTTAGCGTAATTAGTACTTAGCTTCACACTATGTGGGAGCACTTAACCTGCACAAGTGGGCACGCCGTCTAAGTGTTGTACTCATCTAGCAATTTCTTGAGGTTGTAGTGGCATCGGTACTAAATATCAAAGTCTAATTGGAGTGGGCACGCTGTCTAAATGTCGGGCTCATCACACATGTAAATTTACTTCTCCATGTTTTTCCATAGATCATAAACACTGATTTACAAGGGGGGACCATTCCCAAGCTGTGTTGCAAAGTTAAAATTCCCCCTGAGTCAGCACTATTAAAATACATATGGTGAATAACGACCCTAACTGTTTATCTAGAAGTTATAAACACTGATTACCAAGGTGAACGTCCCCAAGTTGTGATGCAAAATTTCCATGACTAAAAATAAATATGATTGGTCACGGAAGGGTCGATGAAATCCAGGTGAATGCACCACTCAATTGTGACATCAAAGATTTCCTTCTCAATCTGTCCTACCCCTGGACGCAAATGACACACATAGCTCAAGAGGAGGGGTGGGGGAAGTGAAAGGATGTCCGGTGGCCGAACGAGGTAGAGCTATAACTTAGTTCAGAATGTACGATGGCACAGACAGAGGAGGATGTAAGAGGGAAGGCTCGTGCACTCGTTCCCAAACTCGACAGTTGCGGGATGCATGCCCGACGTCTGAGACTGCACGCTCCCCAACAATAAATAAAAAACTCCCAAACAAAATACTCCCTCCAGGGACACATATAAAAAACAAGTATGCAAACATAAAATTCAAATTGGACGGGGTCAAAGGTCAAATTGGGGCCAAACTCCCCCAAGCTGCTAATATTAAAATTTTAAGCTGACTGAACCAATTAGCAAAAAGTAAAAGAAAAAAGCATTATAAGAATTTCAGTTAATGAAAGCAGTGGTGGCCGAGTGCTGTGTTAACCTAAGAAAGAATTTAATTTTTGATAATTGTATGTATTATTATTATTAGCACCGCGTCTTACTACCCGTTCGGGTTATACGCACTTACGCTAATGTGTAATGGTAAGGTGATTGTGAGATGAAATGAAGGACCTACAGTTTAACGTGGAATCCGAACCACGGTGATAATTGTATGTAAAAATCATTCTAAAAATATTCATAAAAAAGAAAAATATGCTTGAGTGTAGGCATCATAATTAAGATTGTGAATAACATATTCTAAGTTTAGTATTCAGATGATTAAGAAGAAGTTTTGAATTGATACTAATCAAATTTAAACATGTTTATAAGTTAATATTTTATTTGAAACTTTAAAATAATTTTGAGAAAAAGTTAAACTTTATTATTTTGTACAGTAGCCCCATGGCTTCTTTGGTGCTGACTGACAGCTCACAGCTGACTTCTGACGGTCAACATTTAGGTATATACCTAAATTTTGACCGTCAGAAGTGACTTCTTCTAAACATATGTTTTGCAGATCATATGGTTCGGCGTAGGGATACATAATCTAGTCTAGTAACTTTTCAAAGCTGTCAGTCAACACCAAAGAAGCCATGGGGCTACTGTAGTTAATAAATATTAAGTGTGTTTTGAAAGGATTGATCCAAGTAAATGGATTCATGATAATTAGTAGTAAATCTAGAAAATAAAGATCTTGAAGCCAATTTCAATTTTAAAATTTTTCTCTTCTTGAAAAATGCGTGGTGAGATGGTCTTTTAGGGGCCATTTAATATAATTATTAATTTTAAGAGTATTTGTAACTTAATTGATTTAATATGTTAATATGGCAACCCATTTTGGTTTTATCTTTATTTGTTAATTAGTATAGTTATAATTCTTTAATTTATTGTTTATAAACAATAACAATGAACTTTTAAAGAAAGAAAAATTTGTTTAAATAAAAATGGACGATTTCATTACTGAAAATGTGTAGGTCTAGTTGTAAATGAAATTTTATATGTGCAACCAAGGGTAATAAAACAATGAGAGCATCAACCCTACAAATGAAGAAACAATTTATTTAATAATAAGGCAAGTGCAAATTGTATTATATATTAATACAATAAAATTACTCCAAAATACTTTTGTTACGCATCAAGAGCATACTTAATTGAAGTTATGAAGTTTTATTTCTCTAACTTCAAGAACATGGTGTCAAGAACTTTTTCATTTATATATTATGAACATTCTTAATAAATACCTTGTAGACTTTAAATGTCCTTTAACTAATGGAACAAGATCCCTAAGCATTATGATAATATAAAAAATAAGTAAATTAGGTGTACAAACTTTTATATAAATTTAAGTTTTATGTATAGTATAAGCATTGATTTCAAATCTAGAGTATGGTAGGATTGCTTGCTGTCAAATATAATTGTGATTCTATTCAGTCAGCAACCAAGATAAGTACCGGTTACTGTAATGCTCTTGATCTCCCCTCCTTTTATTAATTAAAATGAACCTTAATATTCAGTTTCTTATTTTTATAATTTAATATTTCATTCATCTTAGTCAAGACGACCATATTTCTCTTTTGTTGGCACGTGTCAAGGTCATATTCATTTACCGGTTGAACATTATGAAACAGGTGAATTTAGACTCCACCCCTTTATTATTTTCCCCGTTTTCTTTCAATCTCTGGTTGGCGGAAGAAAATGAATTATAGTTGATTTTGAGTTCGAGGCTCAGGAATCTACGGGGTTTACCTAAGCAAATTCATATGAAGTGGCGTGGCTTCTTTAACTTAAACTTACTCGCGTCCTATTTGTTGTAGACACTGGACGTATGTATAAGCTCGCGTCCTATTTTTTTGTAGACACTGGACATGTGTATAAACCACTTCATTTTACATGGGTGTATAAACTCGCGTCTATTTTGTTGTTGTAGACACTGGACATGTGTACCTAAACTCGGCGTACCTATTTGTTGTAGAGAACTGGACGTGTTATAAACTCGGTCCTATTTGTTGTAGACACTGGACATGTGCATAAACTCGCGTACTGTTTGTTGTAGACACTGGACGTGTATATAAACTTGCGTACTGTTTGTTGTAGAGACTGGACGTGTATATAAACTGCGTGCCTATTTGTTGTAGACACTGGACATGTGCATAAACTCGCGTACTGTTTGTTGTAGACACTGGACGTGTATATAAACTTGCGTACTGTTTGTTGTAGACACTGGACTGTATATAAACTTGGTATCTGCTTTGTTGTAGACACTGGACTGTAATAAACTGCGTACTGTTTGTTGTAGACACTGGACGTGTATATAAACTTGCGTACTGTTTGTTGTAGACACTGGACATGTATATAAACTTGCGTACTGCTTGTTGTAGAACTGGACGTGTATATAAACTCGCGTACTGTTTGTTGTAGACACTGGACGTGTATATAAACTGGCGTCCTATTTGTTGTAGACACTGGACATGTATATAAACTCGCGTACTGTTTGTTGTAGACACTGGACGTGTATATAAACTGCGTACTATTTGTTGTAGACACTGGACTGTATATAAACTGCGTACTGTTTGTTGTAGACACTGGACATGTATGCATAAACACTGCGTACTGTTGTTTGTAGACACTGGACTGTATATAAACTTGCGTACTGTTTGTTGTAGACACTGGACGTGTATATAAACTTGCGTACTGTTTGTTGTAGACACTGGACATGTATATAAACTTGCGTACTGTTTTGTTGTAGACACTGGACATGTATATAAACTTGCGTACTGTTTGTGTAGACACTGGACGTGTTATAAACTTGCGTACTGTTTGTTGTAGACACTGGACTGTATATAAACTTGCGTACTGTTTGTTGTAGACACTGGACATGTATATAAACTCGCGTACTGTTTGTTGTAGACACTGGACTGTATATAAACTGCGTACTGTTTGTTGTAGACACTGGACATGTATATAAACTTGCGTACTGTTTGTTGTAGACACTGGACGTGTATATAAACTCGCGTCCTATTTGTTGTAGACACTGGACGATGTATAATAAACTGCGTACTGTTTGTTGTAGACACTGGACGTGTATATAAACTGCGTACTGTTTGTTGTAGAGACTGGACGTGTATATAAAGCTGCGTACCTATTTGTTGTAGACACTGGACGTGTATATAAACTCGCGTACTGTTTGTTGTAGAGATCTGGACGTGTATATAAACTCGCGTCCTATTTGTTGTAGACACTGGACATGTATATAAACTCGCGTACTGTTTGTTGTAGACACTGGACGTGTATATAAACTTGCGTACTGTTTGTTGTAGACACTGGACGTGTATATAAACTCGCGTACTGTTTGTTGTAGACACTGGACATGTATATAAACTGGCGTACTGTTTGTTGTAGACACTGGACGTGTATATAAACTGGCATCCTATTTGTTGTAGACACTGGACATGTGCATAAACTCGCGTAATGTTTGTTTTAGACACTGGACATGTGTATAAACTCGTGTCCTATTTGTTGTAGACACTGGACGTATGTATAAGCTCGCGTCCTATTTGTTGTAGACACTGGACGTGTATATAAACTCGCGTACTGTTTGTTGTAGAGACTGGACGTGTATATAAGCTCGTGACCTATTTGTTGTAGACACTGGACGTGTATATAAACTCGCGTACTGTTTGTTGTAGAGATTGGACGTGTATATAAGCTCGCGTCCTATTTGTTGTAGACATTGGACGTGGATATAAACTCGCGACCTATTTGTTGTAGACACTGGACGTGTATATAAACTCGCGTACTGTTTGTTGTAGAGATTGGACGTGTATATAAGCTCGCGTCCTATTTGTTGTAGACACTGGACGTGTATATAAGCTCGCGTACTGTTTGTTGTATAGATTGGACGTGTATATAAACTCGCGTACTGTTTGTTGTAGAGACTGGACATGTATATAAACTTGCGTACTGTTTGTTGTAGACACTGGACGTGTATATAAACTCGCGTCCTATTTGTTGTAGACACTGAACATATGTATAAGCTCGCGTACTGTTTGTTGTCGAGATTAGCGTGTGTTTAAATTACTTGAAGCTGTAAACTAGTAATTGATATTCTCATTCATTTAATATGTAATGAATCTCTCTATATTTTCATGAAACAATAAAATTAATTAATATTTTCATTGGCTTCCTATTTTTATTATCATAATTATGATTTCGTTAAATAATTTAAATGTCGCCCCACCACTGGACTACTTATTTATTTTTCGGGGCGTAATAAAAATGGCGAATATCGAGGAGTGTAATAAATTTCAATTGAAATATTGACTGATCAATATCCATACTTTAAAAACATGTATTAACCTAGTTACTTGTGCCTTTATTTGGCCTCTTTTTAAAATAAGTTTTCTTATTTTCTCATCTATGTTGTGTATACTAAATAATAAATTATTAATTTTTAACACACTAATTTTACTTTGATTTGTAAATCAGTGGAATAAAATGAAAACGTTATAACTTAGTAAATAAATTAAAGGAGCATAATGCACGCGCCAAGTTTGACTCGGTTAACACACACACAAACACACAAAATTGACTGTTTTGTACTTGCTTGTGTACAATGTTGTCACATGCAATGTACATGTATAAATCAATAATTGGATTTAACGTTTAACTTTGAATTACTGTTTAACACTAGTATATCTCGGTTTGCAGGACCAATATTTGTTTGTTTATTTATTTAATGAGCTGTACACCTTTATTTTGTGGTTTATTTCAGGACATACACAATCTTCGGCCAGTCTGGTTCCATTGCTAGACCTTTTACGGTGCTGGTGGAGCTTCTCCCTACTCTAGTGGCGATAGCAAAAACCTTTTATCAAATAGGACGCAACACATTATAAATTACAATGTCATCCGCCTGCTGAACTCATCAATAATATAATCCAAGTCAATATTCACAGCCTGCCTTTGTTCGATGAATGGGATCATGAGGTGATGTACAAGGTTCTCAAGCTTACACTAACCTTTACGCCTTGGAATATCCATCAAAGCCTTTTCTATACAATATTAGGTATCCACTTTTTTTTTGTCATTCCAGCTTTTCATTTTATTATTATTATTATTATTTTGCTAGTGGGGTGACATGACACTCATGGCATCCGCGATGCTCACACCTATTGATAACATTCAGAATGTACATAGGATTTTTCAAAAATAATGAAATGGAAATAATTTCTAATGGATACGACTCAACGCGAAGAATCAAAATGTGACTAGGCACAACATGCCTTACCACCGTTAAAGTACAGCGATATTTCTTTATTATTACTAAGAAAATGAATTAGATAGTTGATACACACCTATAACAATGTATTGGTGGTCCTTGCCATCATTTGTTATTAAAAAAAACAATATTATTATTCATGAATGATGCGTGTGGCTTAAATTAATATACACATATTAACAGAGAACTGGAGCATTCTAGAAGCGTGTTCTTTTCTCCAAGTTTAGTTTTCAGATTTTGAGACGCACAATGGTACGTGTGTTTTCTTCTATCATTTTAATCTGAGTGACCGAGAACCATGCTTAAGTACGTGATGCTCTCACTGATCCAATATTATTTTCTTCCTCTCTTTATCATCTCTGCACTAATTGAAATTTACTTTAATATGAAATAAATAAATAGAAATGGCTCATATCTAACTCTTTGACTCCTATATTAATGAGGCACAGGCGTATTGAAAAGGGTGACAAAGAGAGTTGGGTGGGGGGTGAGGTTAGGACGTTTTGTGCCCTTGGTAGCTATTCTGACTACTCTGACTAAAGTCCGATTCAGATAGGAATAAAAATTTGTTTGGCTGTTATAAAAGTTACTTAAAACTGTTTTTATAATATAAGCCTTGGTATTACCTTTATTATTATTATTATTATTATTATTATTCATTGCTCTGTTTTAGGACAGCTCCATTCCTTTTGTCAGTGAACTTAGACTGTTTAATGCATCCTGTCCTCTCTCTACCTCATCCTTCAGCTCCCAAAATGTTCTTTCCTTCACATCATCCAATAATTGAACCCTCCTTATTCCTAAGCTCCTCTTTGCCTCAATATTTCCTTCTATTACATCGTGCAAAAGGCAATTCCTCCAAAGGCTGTGTCCGATCTAGTTTGTTTTGCACTTAAGAATCAAATCCAAAATGGTTCTCTTCTCACCCACTCTTCTTGGGACTTCTTTATTTGCCACCCGGTCTCTCCACTTTATCTTCTCGAATCTTCTCCAGCACCAAACTTCAAAGCCCTCCAATATTTGTTTTCAAACTTCCTAGGATTTAAAGTTTCTGTTGAAAGCTTCCTTGACCGTGGCGATCCTCAACTTAGTGTCCTTGGTGCAGTAGGAATCCTTTGTCAGCAGCCTTCTCAGGTACTTGAACCACTATATGTTTTTCAACTCCTGGTTTCCAATTGTGATTTTCAGTGGCTCTTCATTTTTTGAAATCACCATCACTTTTGACTTCTTAATGTTGAGCTTCATGCCATATCTTCTTCTATCTTCACCAACCGGTCCATCATTTCTTGCACCTCTTTTCTATTTTTGGCCAGCGATCCAGGATAATCTGCGTATTTTATTGAGTTGATGATGCGTCTTCTTATCCTGAAATTATCACGTCTAGCACCATGAGGTCATACCTTATTTTTCTTTGCAGTTGGATAATTTCATGGCATGTCTTCTCTAAATAGTCTTTTCTTGCTAATAATATGTCTAATCAATTTGTACAATTTTTTTTACCACAAAAAAATATCAGTCTTTGTTTGCGGTAAAAATTTATAACAATAATTGACTAGATTGTTCATGTTATTTTATAGCCATTTTCATGTTTAGTAGGAAGAGCCTTTTAAAAAATACAAACATATTATGTTATTATGTTGGTATTTCGGCTGTTCCTAGTAAAAATGAAGAAAATGAGCATATTGTACTGTCCCTTTACTGGAAATCATATTGTTAGCATAGAATACCAAATTTAGCATCTAGGATGAGTAAAATAGTTAAACCAACATTATAACTAACAAACTAACACTAGTCTATACCGTACTACTCATTTAACTCACACAACTAAAATATCATTCACACGTCAAAGTATTTAAAACACGCACTTATATCCAAACAGGCTGTTCTCGAACTACTTTCACTGCTTATAATTTCGCAAACTGCAACCAGCTGTTGGCTGATAGCTTATCCCCTCCTCCAACCATTACTTATTCTATCCCAGCCCTCTGATTCTTCTTTCTTTACAGACTCATTTGCCAAGTGTTCTCGAAACTACCATCCGAATAGCTTCGAGTTTAAAAGGTGTTGTTGTTTCTTATCTCCCTTACACAACTTTTCCCACACTCAATAATACTTCTTCCTATTTCCTTTGTTAATACTTCATTTGTTTTAGTCTAATTACAGGGGTGGACTGGCCCGCCAGGACACCGGAAAATATGCTAGACTAAAATAAAGCTATTAATTCAATTCCAAATTATAATATACATTATAATCAAAAGTTCCAATTAGTAAGTAGCGCTTGAAATACATCATTTATTAAAAATATACTAGGGAATTAAATGTAAAACTATGTCGTTTATTATTTATTGGTGTTGATTATAAATAGTTTACTAGCTAAACATAAAAGCATATTTTGTTTAGTGAGTACTGACTATTACAAGCTTTAACCGACCTCGTGGTATAGTGGTAAGTGCTCCTGGCTGCTGGGGTTGATTCCCGGTTGGTACCGGGATAATTTTCTCGAAAGGGAATAATTTCCATGGTCATCAAGGTTTGGTTAATTGACCTCAAGCTTACCCTTTAAATTCACTATCATCACCTCAACTCATCGAACATGGGAAGAGCCTCCAGGGAAAGGATGTACGATTAGTACATTCGGGCGTCCCCTGGAAACGGTACATTAGTACTGGCTAATCTTTCCACAAACTGAACTGCGAGTGATGTAGCCCAAACAAGCTATTTTTATTGTTATTATTATTATTTTGATTATTATTATTATTAGCTTTATATATAGTAGTGGCTGAAGGATTATTTTACAAACTTAAATATATAAAAAATAAACTCCCAGCTATTGTCTATCAAGCTTGAATGAATTTTTGTTCATGTTGGTGTAAAGTAGAATCTAATGTTTAAGTGGACTGAATAGCAACGTAATTATCGGTAATGTAACTGAAATGGCCTCTGAATTAAATGCAGTTTAGCGTCGATTAACCAAACGTCAATCAACCGAACGACTGTTTTAAATAATGTAACATGGCAAATAAACGACGTGCGACTCATTTTAAAAAAAGCCCGCGCGGCGGCGACGCCGTGCAATGACTTTGTCAAGAATGTTTGATATGTAATATAGTAATTAATTATGGTATGATATATTATAGGCCTACTATGTATCAAGTTGAAAAATTTAATAGTAAAAATATGTTTTGCAATGCATATTATTATTATTTATTATTTTTAAATTACCACCGCGTATTACTACCCGTTTGGGTAATACGCACTTACGCTAATGTGTAATGGTAGGGTGATTGTGAGATGAAATGGAGGACCTACAGTTTAACGTGGAATCCGAACCACGGTGGAGGCCTGGCATTCCCCACATTCACAATTTGTGATTAATACCGCAAAGTCTATTATATTTATATTGCCATAGTGGATTCCTATATTGTTTTATGATTATTATTATCATTATTTAAGATATAGAACTAAAATTTGGTTTTGTGTTTGATTATCAGAACAATTTGATTATCTGAACTACCCTTGGTCCCTTTTAGTTTGGATAGTCGACTTTCTACTGTATGACTAATAATAAAAATATTAACACTTTACTTTAAAACTTCAGCTTACACTGAAACATAGATTCAGTGGTATTTATGAATGTATACCGTCACATTTGCAGTCCCAGGCCGCTTGGGACCTTCAGTCCACCCCTGTCTAGCAAGCTTTGTTGTCTGGCTGGACACAACCACCTGCCACATTTTTAAAATGTACTTATACATTAGAATGGCAGCGACAAGCTATAATAGGCCTACTCACATTTTCTTGTTTTGTTTAACCCGTAAATAAAGCAGTATTATTTTTCATTTGTCAACTTTCAACTTTGAACCCGCAACACCGCTTTACCCACAGCTATGGCTTTGAACATGTTTGTCTGTATTTCTCTGGGGATGAATACAAAACGGTTTGATGGATTTAGTTCAAACTTGTTATTTAGGTAGCCTATTATATGGCTACACCTAAGGATTTTAATTTTTTTTCTCCAATTTTGACCCTACCCCGTAAATAAAGAGTAGTTAACTAATGAGAGATTTGAGAATACACCATTATTTTCATTTAAAATGGCTCAAACGAGTTTGTTTAAATGGATATCTTGGTAGAGATTGACGGAACAAATAACACTTTAGGCCCTACTTCTTTTTTCGGCAAAAATTTGTAAGGGGTAATTTACTGACGAGTGTTGACTGACTTTTAAAAATATGAAAGATTTTAAAATAGCTTCAACAATTGGTTAGAAATGGGTATCGTTTCAATTTTTCTACCATATAAATAATTTAACTTGTTTTTAATTGAAAAAGGTGACCTGGTGGTCTAGGGGTAAGGTGTCAGACTTCTATGCTGGCGGCCGGGGTTCGATCCTCGGTCCCGGCACAGATTTATCTGATTTTCAAACCCTTCCTACACCTCTGACAAGACATCTTGTGAATGTGTGGAATGCCAGGTCGCCACCGTGGTTCGGATTCCACGTTAAACTGTAGGTCCTTCATTTCATCTCACAATCACCCTACCATTACACATTAGCGTAAGTGCGTATAACCCGAACGGGTAGTAAGACGCGGTGCTAATAATAAAAATAATAAATTTTATTTGAAAACCAAATTAAAAGTACTTTTCTGGTAACTGATTTTTGAAATATTTGATTTATTCTATTTTTTAAATACCGTTTACAATTTAATTCAAAATAGGTAAGTTTTTATCTATTGACTCTCATGATACATAATAATGTTTATTTTTCTAAAATAAATTAATTTAAGGGTACCGAAGCTTACTTATTAAAAATTTTAGAAAATTTGATTTTTTTTAAATAGCCTTTTAAGATTTAGTTATCTGATTAATAGTAACATTCTTTTATGTTTACAAATATAAATAATTTCATAATATTTTACAAGTGACTAATTTTCAAAATTTTGAAATAATTCAAAAATGGTTTGAATAGTTTTGTTTAAAATGAAGAGTGTTTAAACTGTTTATTGTGATTAACATGCTGGTCGACATAGGTGGCCTTGGGGTAAAGTGCTCGCCTCACGATGCGCTGTGTGAGGGTTCAAACCCAGACGGAGTCGATTGATTTCTCTTGAGCGATACAAATAATTATGTTGCGCACCTTCCTTTGGAGGGGAAGTAAAGCCGTCGCGTTAGTCTCATGTCGATTTTGGCATGTATAAGAACATTGTAAGGGTATAAAAATACCTTTCTCGACAAAATTGGTAAACCTTTTCATTGTATTCCAATCTACAATACACTATGACTATATAATAAAGTTTGTAGGATTGTGTCGCACCATTGGTTTTTTACTGATTTTCCAAACCCAACTCTTTCAAAAGCGGTACGTACAAAGTATGGTAAAGATGAGAAAATTGTATCGTAGTAATGGAATAAATTTTAATCCTTTTTCGTGTATTTAAATATTATTATGTTAATAAAAAGTAATATAGCACACAAATTAAGTTAGTTATTTGGTGTGAAAGGAGACGCCCAAAATAACACCGCCCTAGTCCTCCTGAATACTCTGGACATCCCTGAATATAACATGTGATCGAAGCGGATGTTACATTGCAATTATTACATGGAAACTTTTATCGAAGAAAACTACGTATAAAAAGTTTTAGAAAATAATTTTAGCTCGATCGAAATATTTCAGATGTCACCCATGTTAAGAATCAGTAAAAACTACTTCCTATTTATTTAACTAAAATAAATCAGGAAAGAGGACTTGGCGGTCACTAACTTGCTAACCAGCATTCCTGATATCTTTGGAGTCTCTAGTTCGATTTCCGACTGAGGGACATAGTTGTGAGATTTACAATTTTTATCAAAGAAAGTCTTAAGTGTTGGTGACTAAAATGAATTAAGTGATCACCAAAAATGACTTTTTTATGTTATGGAATGTGTAGTATTTGTGTACTCACTGTAAATTGTACTCTTTTCTAAAACATTAATCTTCTTTTGGAAATATTTAGCCAGTCCGATTGTGAAACCAAGTCTTAGAAAATAGTTCACATCAAAAAATATGTATAGTAACGTAATTATGATCAAAATGATCCACACAGTACACCAACAAACCATAATGAGTTTCACTTATAAGTTATAACACTACGACTGGTATTTCTTGATGACATATAGTGTAAAGAAAACTTGTTTAGTCACACTTCTCCACATAACTTGTTTCCAGAGTCCCTTGAACGTTAAATAACAATGGTCAGGACGCAAGACTAAAGTCCGTATCACACGACACTAGCTCGTACTTGAAATCCAGTGTGCTAGCTAGCACTAGCTAGCACGTCATCATCTAGCGTCGTGTGAATCAGAAAAAGTATACTGGTTCTGCCACTTGGTACTGGCTACCATACTAGTTGTGAGGATAGAACACGTGCTATTTTCGTACTAGTTTCGACACTAGTCTGTGTAATTCAACCAAACAATGCGCGCTGAGACGTTTGTGTAGAGAAATGGTATAAATGACGCCAACATGGTCATCGGTTGTGATTTTGTTGTTGGCAGAAAGTTATTCTAAGCATCCTTGTTTATATAATACCAAATTGGCACAGTATGACAATATATTTATTATATATAAATTTAATTTAATACATGTCATCTAAAAATGACAAACTGTGTTCCAGACCCAATTTTAATATAAATAAACTTGATAGCATGCCAACCTTGGGTGGGTTTTATTTTTAGAATATAAAGTGTGCGTAGGCCTAAAAGAGAACATTTGTATATCAAGGATACTGTACTTTGACACCCCTGACCACATTGTAAATAAATGAATACAAATTTAGGGAGCTACTAAACGTTTGTGTAACCCCGAATGTATATTACCTAACCTCCGAATGGATCATATTTAGCATCCTGCGACCATTATTTCGTCTTTCCCAACCAGTCCCATGTCTATATTCTTTTTCCTACGCTCCCTCTCATAATTTTCAATATCTTTATTAGTAATTAATGCAGCTGCTGACCCAAAATTAATCTCTGAAGTTCAATAAATATTTGCACTAGAACCTAGTACCAAACTAGCAGCGTGTAATACTCTAGTCCCACTTTCATTGTACTAGCTAGTATACATATATCTAGGCGCTAGCTAGCACACTTGATTTCTAGTACAAGCAAGTGTCGTGTGATACAGGCTTAAGGCCAAGAAGGACTGCAGGAAACTTAATATTCTACCGTCCATGAAAACTTCTAACAAGAATGCGGCCCAGTCTTAGTTAGGTTGATATATTCTCAGTAGGAGCGCTATTTTGCCAACATTCTTCAAACTAAAATTAATAACTGTATAATAATGTAAGCGAAATAAGAGTTACAAAATTGAAGCGTGAAAACTAAACAACACTATAATATTGAATGTAACTTGTTTTTGAAATATTTTGAATAGTAGACTACGTTATATATTTTCATCAAACATTGAGCTTTTTTTAAAAAAAAGGTTAAGAACCACAATGGATGATGCAAGAATTGTAACTACTTAGTTTCCAACGTAGGTTTTTTCTTAGCACCACGTCTTATCCCCCGTTCGGGCTATACACCAATGTACTAATTACTCTAATGTGTTAGGGATGAGTAAGGTTGAATTTAGAGGAAATGTACCCACAGTTGAATATATGGAGAGTAAAAATACACTTAGAAAACCTCAGAACACCCTAATGGGATTGAACCTAGATCGTTCCGTCATCAGCAGTCTAGTTCTAGTCTATTGCGAGAACGAAGTGGATGTGCTATTTTTATCATTCACATATTAAAATAGTATGAGAAAGTCTAAAGTAAATACTTGTTTATCTTTCTCATACGACGTAACTATTATCTTTCCTTAACAAAACAAAGTGTTTTTTTTAAGTCTTGTATAAATTATTATTTAAAAAAATCACTGTAAAAACTTTTATATAGGCCAATTAATTTCATGATTATGTGATGGGGGTTTAATAAACGAAAAGCAATGACAATTTTTAGGGATAAAGAGTAAAGGAAATTGTAAAAATTTATATATATATATGCTGGAATTTAAAAAAGAACTGATGTAGCGCTTAGCGGCAACCAGCTCAACTACTTAAAATATTTCCGTTTGGACAGGTCTTGCACATTTTCAACGCTTCTGTGATAGTCCCTTCCTTTCCGTATAGATGCCTCTGCGTGCGTCGAAGTAAACTCTTTTAACTCATTGTTGAAGGAAGTGGGACGACCTGACGCGAAGAGCGGCAAATTGCTTTCTCGTATCATCGTAGCAACTGACGATCGGTGTAGCGGAGAACATTGACAGAAATAAAATACTTTCCAGTCAACCAACAAAACTGGCGTGGTAAACATCTCAGGTGATGTGACGGGTTGGGGCAGTGAATAAGGTCACGGCTTTGAGTGGAAGCGACTTAACTATTAGGTGCATCGATGTCAAGGGTGCGCCACCGCATATCCGGAAATTAAACAGGTAGGCTTTTATCTCGCGCATGACACCTGTTAGCTCTACACCCCCTTAGTAATTTTATAACGCTATTCTTGGTTTATTTAATATCACCACTGACCTGGGAGTGTTTTAAATATATTATTTAGCTAGTTTGATAAACGTTCTCATCTAAATTATTGAAATAAAATGTTACAATTATTTTAAACATTAACAATGACTATTTAATAAACAACTAATACTTATAAACTTTAATATACCTTCCTTTTGACATTGACAATTTTATATCCATTGAGCTTGAGGAAGAACCGTGTTGTCTTTGATAATTCTATCAAATGCAATTTCGTGTTTCAGACAATGGCCTAATATTTCTGCATGGGTTTGTTTTGTCGGTGAATTTCTGATGGCTATATTCAAGTGTTGATATTATTGACCTACGTTTCAAAGTTTATATTAAACTTCATGGAGAAAGAATTTAGAGCTACTTTATACTATAGAGTGTTTTAAAGATAAATAAACCTAGCTCACTTCTTGACGGCCTTGTATTGATGACCTTGTCAATCTCGACAAAATTACTGGATTCAAACTATCCGTTTGAGCAATCAATATGTTATGAAAGGAGTTTGTTTGTTCAGTGCGTTATTAACTTTACTTGTTAAAAGTCGAGTAGATCTTTTGGTAATAATTTACTTATTCCAAAATTAGCTTGGATCAAACAAAACTCATCTATATACTATAATAATCAATTTAAAAATTATAATTATATTTTTGATATGCGCGCAACACACTTATTTTTAAGTTTGTTTTTAAATACACACTAATCAAAGCAATAATTTCAAGAGCGAATACATTTTTTCAACTTGTCATACTACCCATCCATGCTATTCGCATATTTACACAATTTAATAAGGATAAGATAGGTATAATTTAGAGGAAAGGTTCCCGCATTAGCGTGGAGGACGAGAATAAAGCCAAATATGTAAAAAAAACTCCGACCGGGATTTTAACACCGGCCTACCTGTCACTGACAAATTAGGCTAGACGAGATTGACACCTTGGTCCGTGAGCCCATGGGTGCGAGTAACAAGAATATAATTTTAAATACAAACTCAGACTAAAATGGTTCAGAAAAATATCTAATCTCCGCATTATTTGTATCATTTAAGAGACTCCATCAATATTTTTCAATCTTCAGTGTTAGCCGAAGGGTCTATGCAGTGGTATTCAAGATGGGCTACGCGTATCCCTGGCTGTGACGTCGAACGAAATATATTTTGGTGGGAGGGATGAAACAAAGAATTTCCCAACTCCAGGTGTTCTGGAATTAGAAAAAAAATATTACGGTGACCAGGTGAGACAAGGGCAACGTTGAGAACATTGGTGAGTCTGGGGGTATGGAATATTCTCCGTCGAATAGGGTGGCTGGGGGGCGGGGGGGTTCTTCTTCGGGAAAATGGTACAATTTGAGGCGATTATTGGGCCTTGAATCGGGGTTTTAAGCAACTATTTTTAAAGCTATTGGTTAATTATGGATTTTTCTAGTTATAAGTGTTATTTGTTTTGACATTCATCATCTTTTCGAGTAGGAAAACTAACAAGTTTCGGATCGTAAAAACCCTAGTTCTATCAAGTGATCAACTTTAAACGTTACCTAACCTTCTTAGGACTACTAGAATTAGTAGGCTAATAGTATCTAGTAACTTTAAAACTAGTAGGCAGTGACAACGGCGCAACTAGCAACTTGATTAACTAAGCTTTCTATACAATTTACTACAGAAGGTATCTCCTTTCAATGTTTGATGAGTTATGAAGTTGGGAACTTTTGAAGAGTCAGGATCAACATTTGGAAAATTTAAAATTTGTCTGTACAGGTCTGCGGTAAAGAGCTTTCATAGTTGAAAGTAATGTGTTACAAAGTAATTCTAGAATTTCCCAACTACATATCTCGATTCTCCACAAAATTCCCACATTCCAACATTGAAGGTTGTGACACATCCCATGCCCCACCCCAGTGCAACGTCCCTGATCCCCAGAAGTACATAAATTCATCTTAGAGGGTACATAAAATTAAAAAAATATAAAACACACACATTATATTAATATATATTTCTCATTCAAAACTTACTTACAAAATACCACATGATATATTTTTTAATGTTTTTTTTAGATGTAGCCTATAGATTGTATTATTCGTCAACAGCTTTGGGGACACAATATCTGGAGTATCCTACGCAAACAAAAAAGGTTGAATGCCACTGGTTAATGGAGTCAAACTCGCATCTGGAAAACCCACACTTGTAAAAGTACCTTTAATTAGTTAGTGAGCTCACCTGGTAGCCTATTCTTGACGGGGATGGGAGGGTTGAGGTTTTAATCCTACCCGGGTGACTGAGAGTAGTTTTTCTCTAAGTGGCTTACCAATCTCCCTCCACACTAATGCGAGTAAATTTATTTTAAATTCTACCTTTCCCTTCCTTATTCCAGTGCGGTAAGGTGGTAATAAACGATCTTCATAAACAACATATTGTAAGGCGGAACTTGTATTGTCATAGTTAAAATGAAACGCTCAAGATGTCATACTTGAATAATTTGAAGCTCACTGATAGTATAATTCCAAACGCTAATAATCCTTAGCCTACGTAAGGTGTATAATTAATGTCATACTGCCAGTTATTGTGATTGCTGTAACGTTTTGTGTTCGTAAAACAGCCTGGTTCAAAAATAGAATAAAAATGTCGAGGTATCCCCTGGAATATGTTTTCTTTTCAACCTTTTTATTCAATGAACGTGACCTCACGTACATTTTGGAGTTGAGCAACGGGTGGAGGAAACTCTTTCAGCCCTTCTCTTGTGGCTCTCGAGCTATCAGGTAAAGTTATTGTCAGGAGTCATCGGAGCAACTGTGATAGTTGCCATCCTGAAAAAAAAGAGATATTTTATTGCTCTCTTATTCTAAAAAAATAAATAGGAAACTTCAATCATAAGTGGGTGATTTTTTTTCCCCATCCGTTTAACTGAGTGGTAGGAAGGGTCGACTACAAGATGTCTAGTAGTCCGCGATTTGATTCCGGATGGTGCTGTTGCTGTTGATGACATTAACTGATTGTTTTTGTGTTCGTCCCGCTATCCAACAGCATCGGTTGGCACACTTACTAAGGGGTCAGTCTTTTATGGTCAATTTTTGCAGATAATGGGGAGATTGGAGTTCGAATCCCGTCTGGAGCACTGGGAATTGGGGTTATTTGTCCTTTAATAACCTCTCACTGCCCTTTCACGCAATTGAGAGTAAATGTCATACTTTTATATCCTACCCATCCCTGCCCCAATGGTGTAAATATGCGAACAGCCTGGACGGGTAGTAAGATGTGGTGCAACTAAAAAATACCCGAGGTGTTTTATTTTAATGCACAATCAATTTAGTGCCATAGCTTAAGTTAGATTGTAATTAATTTGCTGATATAGTGTCTATAAAGTGCACGTTAAATACCCTACTCGAATTGGTGTGCTGATTTTATTCCTCGTCTACGCATGCTACGCGCTCGCAAGAGTCACTAACTGGTCTCTTGGGACACGAACCGTGGACTATTTCTCACAGAAACTAGAAGAGTTGCTGTCTGACACACAAACAAGTATTTTAAATTCCGACTTAACCAGTTGAGATGGCTTATCTGGCGAATATCGTGTCCTTCTAATGACCCGTCAAACCGGAAGCCGTTGGTTTCGTGCTTGTTGCGATTGAGACACCTTAGCTCAGTAGGTGGTGCCAGTGGCGTTGATAAGCCTTTTTAGGAGGGCGGTGTTAGAATTTATCATTTCAATTCAGGCCCCCTCTTCCAAAAAGGTTTAGGTTAGACCTATACTAATATATTCAACCCATTTTAAAATGTGTAGTTTTAGAAATTAGACTAGTATTATTCACGGCCTTGTATAAACGTAGGCGCTTTGCTCAACGCCAAGGTCACCTACATCATTGAGCACGCGGAAAAAGGCGCCACTTTCATCTACTATAGTTTTCCGGGTGACAGGGAGGTTAGAATTTGAATCTCCGGCTGGGTATTCTAAGGTGTTTTTCCTAAATTATTTCCCACTCGGCTTCCACGTAAACGCAGGTACATTATCTTTAAATTGTACTTTCCTTATCTCTATCTTTGAGTGTGAATATGCGGTTATCCTAGGTGGGCAGTAAGACGCAATACACGTGAAAAAATCGAACTACCAAGACCGTAGATATTGTTATAATTCTCTTGGCAATCGGATATCCTTAATAAATAAAGTTTGGCCCAACTTTCTAGGTAGGGGGAGCATATTCACTTCAGAAAGGATAAACATTTATAGACTTAACAACTATGATTCTATAATGTGTGTAACACAATTCGGTGGCCAAATTGTATAAGGCGTCACTTTCGTGTTAATACTGGCTGCTGGAATATGGGGAGATCGGGGTCCAAATTTCAGTCAGCCCGTGGTTTTCCCAAAATGGTTCCCCACTCTCATCCACGCAAATGCGGGTAGACTACTTCCAAGGTGCTTCCTTCTTTATCGCTATCCTCATTATAGAAATTATCATGTGTGTATAACCTGAACAGGTAGTAAAACGCGATTACAAATAAATAGTAAATATAATGTGTGTTTGTTTAAGAATATTATGTTGAGGATACTCTGAAAGTCTACATGAAAAGTAGGGATTTCGTTTAATCTGGGATATTTGGTTCGATCCTACATTTGTGTGTGTGTTCTACTACCTAGTCAGAGACTATACCAATCTTTAGTAAGCCATCATATTTAATCCTAATACAAACACACACTAGACCTAGACATGAATTTAACATCTAGTGAAAGGAAACAAGCTCAATTATTCAATTATACATTTTTTACCTTACCAGAAATCAAACCTTACGTCAGCATGAAAACGCATTTCCACTGTACTATGTTCACGTTACTGTTTTTTTAATCACCACATTTTACATGTTCAAGCTATATGATAATTACTCTAATGAGGTAGGGATGAGGATTCTACTCGCATTTGCGTGCAAGGAAAGTGGGAAACAATTTAGAGAAAACCACCCTCAGTAGAAGTTACTGGAATTCGAACCCCAATCTTCCCGTTATCAGAAAACCAGTCTAACATGAGATTAACGCCTTAGACCGTTCAGTCACGGAGGCAGGTATCGTTACTGTACTTTTGTTCATTAACTCGGGTATTAAATATTGGATTAAATCTTTGGATTAAGTTAGTTTATAGGCCGTTTTCATAAGCATATTTAAATACACTTTTGCACATAGCCTGCTAAAAAAAAAAATCTTTAGGTGTCGTATATCAAAATTTAGCAATGGTTAAAGTGAAGACGGAAAGTATTCTATTAATAATTTACACTTTCACACAGTTCAGAGGCTATTAAAGCCGCTTATATGTTTAATAGAGACCTTGGTTTGAATCCGGGATATACCTTAAATAATTTGGTTTACATCTTGACTAAGTGGCAAGCTTGTTTTCCGCTGAGCTAAATGACCCATGTTAGATTCCCAGCATGATCGAAAAATGTATATCGATAAAATAGTGTTTCCACCTTTTATGGTATTAAATTAACTTCCGGAGGACTAGGTGTTGTGTTTGTTCTAGAATTAATTTAATTTGTAAGTTGTCTGCTGATATAAATAGCCTGGTTTAGGAGATATACGTTAAATACCCCTAGTATAAATATTTAAAAAATGCTAAAATGAATTATTCTATTTTCTGTGTTTTTTCTTCAGCTATCAGATAATGAATCCGACACCTTTTACTTATTCGGTAGCGTGTCTATCTATTGAGCTAAGAGTCAGGGGTTCAATTCCTGTATGGCCGAACAATTTATCATGGGTGAAATGTGGATTTCCCCTTTCATTGTGATGAATTAACTGCCAACGTCTGGATGTGTCTGTTATCGAGTTAGGTTAGTTTTTATAAGTCGTGTGCAGATATAGTCATTCGGTTCAGAAAGCGCACGTTCAATACCTCAAATAAATGAAATAAAGAAAGGAATATTAGATAATGAATATGTCTAACGTATGTTTTATCTGAAATTTAACACAATTTAATCTAGGCCCTAGGTGATAAGGATGAGAGGGGTAGTCAAAAGTAAAATTATTAGAAATCCCCTGAAGATGGCACTCAGATCAGGTAAAGTGTGTTTTTATCCATACGAGTATGTGATATGTACAAAGTCAGATTGTAAAGCGACCTTTCGAACTTGGCACAATCAGAGTAAACAAATTTGACATTTATTTAATCCGCAGCCCTGACCCTGGATTCGAGGGTCAGTCCCGGCCAGTTACACTAAGGAGGTTTGACCACGTGGTGGGTTTCTAACCACTCTACAGGTGAATTAACCTATGTTTTAAACGGGTTAGTTAGAAAAATAATAAAAATTTAAAACAATTTTTATCAAAAAACGGCGTATGTCCAAGCCCATTGTTTGAATTGATCGATGAGGTGAAAGTTTTAAATTAAATTTATGATAAGGAAGGTATGAACAAATTAAAACCCGTACCGGTGCCCGCGTGGTCAAAGGCGTCACTCTCGCTCTTGCGTTAGACTAGGGGAATTTTTTCTTATTTGCTTCCCACTCTCTCTCCACGCAAATGTGTATAAATTGTCTCAACATTTTACCTTTCTTATCCCTACCTTATTAGTGTAAATGTGCGGATACCTCAGACAGCTAGTAAGACACGGCGTACAAATTATTTTTTTCGTTTATTTTAGATATTTATAAACCGACACTACACGACTTATAAACTAACTTAAATCTAGAACAGACACACCATCCAGCCCCCGGCCGTTAGTTCATTATTTAGAAAGCAGAATGAGGGTGACCTGGTGGTCTAGGGGTAAGGTGTCAGACTTCTATGCTGGCGGCCGGGGTTCAATCCTCGGTCCCGGCACAGATTTATCTGATTTCCAAACCCTTCCTACACCTCTGACAAGACATCTTGTGAATGTGTGGAATGCCAGGCCGCCACCGTGGTTCGGATTCCACGTTAAACTGTAGGTCCTTCATTTCATCTCACAATCACCCTACCATTACACATTAGCGTAAGTGCGTATAACCCGAACGGGTAGTAAGACGCGGTGCTAATAATAATAATAGAAAGCAGAAACCCACATTTCACCAATGATACATTTTTCGGCCATGCCAGGAATCGAAACCGGTACTCTTCGCTCAGTAGACAGTCGCGCTACCGACTGAACTAAGGTGTCAGACAGCACAAAGAAAGTCAATTTGAAATAGGGTCACAGGATCAAATACCCCTAAGGGTTGTACACACTGACCTATTTCTCAGGATGCGATTAACGGTACCGCAATCGCGGATAAGATTTGTTTGACGTAACCTAGGACGAAGCTGTAACCAGCTGTAATGGTATTGGTGGGCGTTAGCTGCTTCCATCCTTCCATGTTTGTTACGTAATATCAGTATCATCATCCTTTGGAGGCGGAATGAATGGGTCGGCACAACTTGGCCACGGGCGGCATTCGGCGGAACCGACAATGACTAGGCTAGTTCATCCGCTAATTGGTGGTGAGTTTTTGGATGTTTGGAAAATGTGTGTGTGTGTGCGCGCGCACGTGCACTGTACTTTACTACCTATCCGGGCTACCCGCATATTTACACTAATGCGGGTAGGAACGAGGAAATAAAGATTTAGAGGAAATGTAGCCACATTTACGTAGAGGAAGAGAGGGAAAACATTTAGGGAAAACTACTCTCAGGGCCCCGGTTGGATTTAAAGCCTGCTCTTCTTGTCATTGGTGGTCTAGGCTATTGCGAAAGTGACTCCTTAAAGTAGTGGTCTCAAACTCAAAACAGTCGAAGGGCCAGATTCACAAGCACAGGGCGTGTTGCGGGCCACAGGCTATAGAAACATGTTTGCTTAAATTAATGCTATACTTTGGTTTTTGAAGCGCATTTTACTACCCCTTGGACTATAGGCTAAACATTTCAATCACGCTACTGGGTAAGGGATGAGGAGGTTATGATTCAGAGAAAATGTGACTGCATGTGAAGGGAGTTTGGGGAATTATATAGGAACATCACCCGTTAAACATCTGGTTGTAATTCAAACTCTGACCTCCCCGACACCGAAAAAATAAACCGGAAGAGCCTGAAGTTTAGTCCGTGTGCCCAACAATGTAAGTCTATTTGATATTATGAAAGCGTATTTAAAATCGTTAATGTGTTTTTAAAAATGTTTAAAACTTGTATTTTCCCAGGTATGTGTGTGAGTTGGCAAAATACTCGAAGCAGTAGTTGTAAATAAAATGAAAATTCCTACATTTAAATATTTAAAGCTCTACAAAAAAATAGCTCAATTTAAAATAATTCAAAGTGTTTTTGTTACTCAAAATTACGTAAATCAAATTATTTTGTTGTATGTGTAGAGTGTAGATAATAGACGACTGCAAGCCAAGATAGTAAAAGTATTACATACAAGCGGACCGGCAGAGCTGCCGGACCCAAGACCGCTAATTTACCACTTAATGAAGTGCAATAAACCCAATTTACAACTATACCCCCTAGGTGCATATCGGGAAGAAAACCCAGACCTATATACAATTAGTTGTAAGTAGCACCTAGTGGGGGGTCGTTAGAAAAATTACAGCTTTAGAAGGACCTTTCATTAAATAAAATTACTGTATATTAAATTTAGGCTATTATTTTGATTTCAAACCTATTGGTAAACAAACTCATATTCTACTGGAGCTGGACAATTCATCTTCCAGGCGTCACAAAGTGCGGGTTATCTTTAGTATTCTTTAGAAGACATCCCACTTCAATGGATGCATGGTATAAGGCGTGTATCTCACAATTAGACTGGACTGTCGAAAATGGGGAAATCGGGTTTGAATCCCGATTGGATGTACTTATGGTGGTTTTACCCAAATGTTTTTACCCTCTTATTCCACAAAAATGGGGGTACACTTCTTCTACATTAAGCTTTACTCATACCTAACACATTAGCATAATTAGTATATATGCGCATAACCCAAACAGGTAGTGAGATGCGGCGTTAAAAATTAATTTAAAAAAAGAACACAGTATTAGCAAAACCAGTGAAATAATTAAACCATTTAAAAATATACTCTTTTTTTAATAAATAGGTATATTAAAATAATTAAATCTATTTATCTCCTTCCAATTTAACTTTAGTCAATTAAAGAATGCAGCACCCCACACTTGGAATCCATTTCTGGTTCGAGCGTGGTCGTACATCTAATTTTCCGGTTAACCCACCGTGTGATGGGCTCTTAAGAAAGTCTTATTCGTGACTGTGAAGTTGTTCATTCTGTGACGGAAATGCGGGGAAGAGAAAACACAAGGCGAATGTCTGTGGGTCGACAAAAAGGCTGGATGACATGGAAGAGTTATGTAGGTCAACTTAGGACTAGAGTAGGTCGGTGGTGCGCACATCGGTCAGGAGAAAAAAAAATGGGGTTACCTTTCTGACCTTTCAAAAGGTGGGAAGATATCGATAGATAAGGTGCTTGCGGCTGGTGAAATTAGGAGTGAAACTCTTTTGCGGAGGGAAGATATGGAAATGGTGGTGCGGGGAAATGGTATGTAGCGGGGACAGAGTAGAGAATTAAAGAGATTTTGTTGTTTTGAAATTAAAAGTGATTCGCTCATCATGGATAAACATATTTTCTTCTCACTCTACACCTCTTAATGTGGAGCAAATTAAACTGGAAGAAATGTTATTTGGAAAGACAATAAGGAACTATCCACCTTGGTAACATGGTCTAAGGTGTCAGAATCGTGACTATCGGTGTTGGTGGTCTTGTAGAGATGATTTGTCACTATAGTATTCTCATCCCCACTCTGCGCTAATGTTAATGCATTTACTCTAATTTACCATCCTCATCAACGATATATCTTTTAGGTTAAGTCGTTAGTAGCCATGACGTTCTTTTCACTGGTCCAGGCAATACTCATTTAATTACACAAATAGTGTAAGAATAAGCAGGCTACAATTTAACATAAGTGTTCCCGAATTTGAACGGAATTAGAGTGGGAAAGGATTTATAAAAAACACCATCAGTACACCCTGCTAAAAGATTTAAACTCTAAGCTCTTCATCACCAGAAAACTAGACTGGAAAATCTACAATTTAGTCCGTGTGTCCACCGTTTCGGGTAATCATGGTGTTCAATGTAGGCTACCAATTAACAAAAACACGGCAAATTTTGAGCTATTGAGGATTTAACTTGAAGAGTTGGCGTAATGGTTGGTGGTTGGTACTCCTGACTTCAACTCGGGAGGCTGGGCATTGAAAATAGCCCTCCAACAATGCCCTCCTCCACTCCCAATTGCTAATTTCACTCTCTTCAGACAAATCCTGGTGCATTTATTTAAAACTTGAAAGCACATTCCTCATCCCACATACGCAATTATGACGTCACGAAATAGGTGTTACGCCCCCTGCCTTCAGCCCAATGTAACGTTCCGTCACGCAAGCACCCAACCCTTGCCGTTCCCCCTGTGACGTCATGAAGAGAACATCTTGTGTAGTGCCCCACACAACTTCTACAACACGCATTCACGCGGTCTTTGTGTTTATCCATGTTTCAAGGTCATCAACCAAAATATTATTGTTTTCAGAAAACGGATGGGTTATGTGCACATTAAATGATTAGTGTGTATTTTGAAATCAACAGATTTTTTTTCATCATAACTATCTGTATAAGAAATACATTTACTAACTAAAACCACTTCCTGCAAAACCTTTTTCAAAATAAAGTTATTTAGTTTTAATTTTGTTTGTAAAACGGAATTTTCTGCTAAATTTGCCAACGTAAAACCACTTTAATCTCTTCTTTTAAAGGCGTTTGTCGTTGATGGGCTTGGAACAGTAATATTATGTGCTACAAAATATCAATTATGATAATAATATATTAATGTGGTGGGTGGGGCTAATGCTCTAGATCTTGGTCATTTTACCTTATCTTACCTCTGCCCTTATGGCTTATGGAGGCATTCATTTCTGAGGTGGGGACACCATTAAGGATGATAATAGATTAATGTTTAAGCCTTAAAAAACACAAAATAATTTATAATTTGAGCAAAAAGCTCAATAATTTTCTCCTTGATCTCTGGATGACAATTGAGGTAATTTTTCTCAATTGAAAATACTGCAAGCGCATTTAGTCTTTCTGTTAAATAAAATAACAGAAAAAAAAAATCAAATAGAATAGCTGGAAGCAGAATAATAATATAATTCTACACTATTATTATATGTTACACGGTTTTTAAGCACAACACACGCTGGGCAAAAAAAAACACTTCCTTCCACCATCACGCCAGAACTGGCACTGCGAGAACAACAGTGCCTCTCTACCTGGCAGTCTCGCCTTCCTCCCCACCCCCTCCTATGTGTATATGCGCACAACAGTCAAACACCACGTCACTGGCACTGTGAAACGCACAGTTCATAAAAATATTTTTGTATCTTTTTCATAAACTGGGGGATGGCTACTGAAGTACTGACATAAAACTTAAGGAATATATATTGTACTACAAATGTAAAGAAAGAATTAAAGAAAAAAGGACTCATTATATTAAATGTAATCGATAATATCAAGTGGAAATAGGGGGTACTGCAGTTACGCAGTGCCTATACACGAGCCCAATAATGTAAATAGGTCCGTAAAGTCGTGGACGAACTATAGCTACCTCTGTAAGGTAATGACTGTTTTTCGATCGAGACTTGGAATTGCGATTGCCTCAAACCACCATCATTGTATTTATTAATAGACTGATGCTTGCATCACTTTGGGGTTCCATAGATAAACAGTTTCTCCTCAATACTATACAGAGTTGGACGGAGCTAAGGCTAAGGATCGGCAACTATTTAACAGGTAGACAAATCATAATTGATCGAGAAAATCGAGATTCTATTATAACTTGGGCATTTGGCATTTCGTTTGTCCATCAAGATCTTTATTAAACCCGATAACTGTCAAAGGTGTGGACCAAAGCCGTAGCCAGCCAGTAATTTCAAGGGGGGGGGGGAGCTGGTGGGAACATCCTCCAATTGCTGGAGTCTATAAAAAATTCCAAATTATAAACAGTTCTAGACACTCTCTGAGTGCTTTTTTATTCATGGTAAAATAACACCCTGGCTGCCGAAGGCTTGGAAAATTTCTAAATATTAAACACTTTTTAAGCTCTGTGAAGTGTTTTTTTTATGGTAAAACAATCCCCAAAATGCTGAAGGCTAGGAAAATTTCTAAATATTTAACATCTCTAGAAGCTTTCTGAAGTGCTTTTTCATGGTAACACAGCCCCCTAATTTTTATTTAGTATCTTAGTTTTGATATTGTTTGAACCATAAATAAAGCCATATATATTTTGTTCATAAGAGTTTGCGAGGGTTTTTAACCCCCAAAACCCCCCTGGCTACGGCCTTGGTGTGGACCAATTTTAACAACATTGTGCAGGGACATTCTTGGAATCCAGGCCAAACCACTTGTGTACAAGGTTTTTCGATCTTATTATTCGTTTCAATATGGCAACCGCTAAAAAAATTGTCTCTTTCTGCTGAGATAGCTTCCAAATTTGTGGACCAGTTTTAACGAAATTTACTAAACATATGAGCATTCTTTGAAACTAGGGAAAGCGATGTATTTAGGCTGCATAGTTTCTCAAAATGACTATTCATTTCCATATCGTAGCCACTTCAAAGGTTTTTCATTTAATATCTCATTTAAAGTGATTTGCATTAGATAGGCCTATTTTAAGCAATCGATCAAGCACCTAGAGTGAATTTGTTTAAATTTTGACACATATTGTGAGAGTGACGTCTTAAAACTCGTGGACATCGGCTATTATCTATGACTGTAATGAACTATTAAATATATTATTCTTTGGTTTTTTATACATCTTGACCACCAGGAAAAAATATCAACTTCGAATTCAAGAAGCAATATTAAGGCTTCAGTGACGAGAACACGAAGGGAGCGTTATGCATATCACTAACTCGGTGGTAGAACCGGAGGCAGGGGAGGGGTCATCCCCTCCTGGAAATAATTTGCTCTCTCACTGAAATAATTCCCCCCCTCCTCCCTTGGAACAAGTATGCCTCTTCAAGATTTAATTCACTCCCCTTTAATGTTCTCAAATATGAAACGAAAATATGACCTTGTATCAAACTCTAAATATCTTCTAACGATATCCAATTTTCAAAAAATTGCCGGGAGAAGCTCGTTTTAAATAGCTTCAAGAGAAGTAATTTATAGTTTTCAAAAGATTTCAAGAAGAGGACCACTATAATAATTAGAACCGAGTCTTAACACCCGTACGGTTATACGCTAGAACCACTATATATAGTATTTCGGGCAGGCGTGTAAAACTCAATTGATCATAATGACCACATTTAAAATAAAAAATACCGAGGGCACCATATTACAATTATTTTAAAAATTATTTCTTAAGTAAATAATAACAATATTTAGCACCGCGTCTTACTACCCGTTCGGGTTATACGCTTTAAGTACTAATTACGCTAATGGATTAGGAATTGGGAAGGTTGAATTAGAGGAAGTGAACCCGCATTTGCGTGGAGGGAGAGTGGAAAACCATTTAGGAAAAACCACCCCCAGTTCACCCGACCAAGATTCGAACCTCGATCTCCCCGTCCTCAACAGTCGAGCTCAACACGACAAGCGCGTTAGCCAACTACGCCATCGAGGCGGGTTTCTTAAGTAAAAATGACTACAAATTAACATATACTACTTCGATTTTAAGAAACTATTGATAGTGAGGCGCAGATTAACTTTTCCCTACCACCAAAAGAAATAAATGCTACGACACGCATAAACTTTCTCATATTGTTTATTAAGACTTTGAAGAAAAATTTAAAAAATAGGTTTTTAGTAAACTGCCCTTAAATAAGTTATATCATAAAAACAATCACATCATCTTGTTAAGCACAATAATCACTCTTTATACTGTTCATACATATTATTAAATCAAATTGTTCAAATATATATTTTTTAAATTCAAATTTTCCAAAACAAATTATTTGTAAGATACCCTAAAATTATTTATTTGTAAAAATAAAACCAGATTCTTATTTATCATGAAAAACAATTAATATATTCCCAAATTAATTTCAATCTTCAAAGTCAATTTCCAAAACATTTGAACGTTTTATTATTTGTTGAAACTAAACTACCATTATATTAATTTATTTTAAATAAATAAAAATAAATTATTATTGATATGTAAAATAGTCTCCAGATACCAATTTTGAACCAAATCACTAAAGTCATTTTTGTAAATATTTGAATTAAAAAACATTCATCAGTAAACTATCCATAACAAAATCCCTCCCCTCCCCCAATAAATAAATATAAAGATTTATTTGTCATATTTATGTCAAACACTCCCTAGATATAAATTTTAAACAAAATCATTTAAGCCATTTTCAAAATAATTCTAATTGTCAAAAATTACTTCTCAGTAAACGACCCTTTATCGAATTTTTATTCAAAACCAAGTATACAGGGTTATTGGTCATATAAAATACTCCCAAGAAGCCCATTTGGAACCAAATAGCTTTGTTCATATTTTAAAATGTTTCAAGTTTAAAAAAACATATCATTAAACTACCCGTTAATGAGTTTTTACCCCCCAAAAATGTACACACTGTAATTTGTAATGCCAAACCCTCCCAAAATACCCATTAGAGCCATTTGTAAATAGTTCAAATTTTTGAAAAATCAATCATCACTAAACTACCATTTAACAAATTTGTGCCCAAGAACCAATTATATAGTGCTATTTGTAATGTAAAACAAATCCTAGATGAGAGTTTTAAACAAAATCTTAAAGCCATTTTCGAAAAATTTGTAATTCAAAAAAATCACTTATCAGTAAACTGCCCTTAATTGAAGGGCTAGGCTGAAAGAAAGATCTTGTGGTATAGCCCTATTAAATCTAAATAAAGTTTGAACAAAATCCATCCAGCCGTTTTGGATCCGTGGCCAGATACAGACTGACTAATAACAGACGGACAGAAAAGTGGCAGACAGAATGTTAAAATCCACCTTTTTGGATTTGTGTTCACATGACATGTAAAAATTTAACAACATCTCGAGATCAATTATTTTTTCGTGATCACAATACCTTCTCTTGATATGAGAAAGTAAAAAAAACTTTGATTCTAAGAAAAATAAAACGCTAAAATACCCTATACATAAGAAATGTTTTTATTACAGAATTAAATTTACTAACAACAATAGTATATTATTTATCAGTAGATATGTTATTCATCTCTTATTTCTGAATCATTACAAGTCTGACCAGCTTCGGTGGCCGCGTTGTCTAACATATTACTCTCGCAGCAGATTAGACTGCCGATGACAGAGAGATCGAGGTTCGAATCTTAGACAGGTGTTTTTAGGGTGGTTTTTACAAAACGATTTTTCCTCGCTTTTCACTCAAATGTGGGTACACTTCCTCTAAATATAACCTAATCCCTAAAAAAACGGTGTAATTAGTACATGAGTGTCCGAACATTATTTCACATTCTCATAATAACTTATATCGTTTTCTGAGCCATCGAGAGCTTTGATCGAAAAATGCGATTCTAAGACGCTCCGTTTCTATAGACGTTTAAATGGGAAAAACGTGCTTCTTTGGATCGAAGAAATACGAGTACCTTTTTCTTACAAATAGAAAATTAAATAATAAAGAACCCTTTCTTTTTCCCCAGGAATTTTTGCAGTGTTTATAAAACTTTATTTAGAAATTTGAGCCTCTTTGTAAGGTTTTGAATTTGATGTAATAAAATAAGGTATTTCTACATGTTTGATAAAAAATAATCGAGCCCCATTATATATTGATTCATCATAAAGTCCACGAGTCGTATATAATCATGTGTTGGGTCATGGGTTGGACATGCCTGTTCTAGAGATATCTATTATTATTATTATTATTATTATTAGCACCGCGTCTTACTACCCGTTCGGGTTGTACGCACTTACGCTAATGTGTAATGGTAGGGTGATTGTGAGATGAAATGAAGGACCTACAGTTTAACGTGGAATCCGAACCACGGTGGTGGCCTGGCATTCCCCACAATCACAAGTTGTGATTAAACACGTCTTGTCAGAGGTGAAGGAAGGGTTTGGAAATCAGATAAATCTGTGCCGGGACCGAGGATTGAACCCCGGACCCCAGCACAGAAGTCTGACACCTTACCCTAGACCACCAGGTCACCGCCTAGAGATATCAAAAGTAATTTTTGTTTGTTAAAGAATCGTTCCAAATAGCTTCTAGGGGCATCGTATTTAAAAAAAAAATTTGCAACGGGAAGGGCTCATGAACCCCTTTATAGCTTTGGAGAGTAAACCCCCTTAGAAACCACTTTATTTTTGCTAATTGCATCCAGCTCCACAATAAGTTTACACTGCCACTACACCCCCCACCACTGATATTGTATTGACAAGGCTGGTGACGCACGACTGATAATGCTGTGTGTGGCAACAGGGGCTAGTTTACACATGAAACTGCGAGTTAACGTTTCCAGTAGAGGGTGGCAGCCAGGGGGAAGTTGATGAGAAGAGGAAACTGTCGTTTAGTACGGGATGGTGGTGTTAAACCTTCCATCAGCGTGGGAACCAGGATAGCACCAATCTATTAGCGGGTCTCTTCACCACTTGACGGCTGCCGAAACAGGGTTCTTAATCAACACATTATTAGTTGGGGTATTCAAGGTGAGATGGAAGTCACCGTGCCTTAAGGTGGGAGTGTGGTGGACGTGATAAAAGGCCAGTGTTTTAGCAGTTTTTATAACAAAACTTATTTTGGTCAAAACAAATAAAATATTGCTTCAGTGCAAACAGAGAGTTTGATATTTTCCTCACATGGTGATATCAACAGTTGTTGAATATCTGTCGTGAGAATAGCAGCATTAGATGATAAACTTTTTAAATGTAGTGAAAAAGTCGTCGTAAAATTCCAGGACGCCCTTGGGAGATATTCAAGAACGGTCGAGGTCACCTTGTGAATAAAATTAAACTCTATTTTTGTATAAAGGCCATATTTTATTTATTTTTTCAAAAAAAAAAAGTTTTGATATGAAAACCGCAAAAATACTGACCTTTTGCTCGCGTTCCTTACATCCTCACCTTAAGGGTGCTGTCTACCTGAAGTAAAATATATCATCACACTTAGGTATTCCTAATGGGAATGGTGGATGTGATGCTTTAAAACCCCTCTAAAAAAATTCTGAATCAACTTAAATTTGTCTCTTTGGGATCTGTGAAAAGTTGTCTATCTGTCCGAAGAATAATGAATCTATGTTTATAGCCATTTACATTACTTTGATATAAGAACTGCGACATTTATTGTAAAACGTCCTTGAAAATTAGCTAATTTCATGTTTTAATTAATGTTGTTTAATTTATGAAATTTAAAATGCAATGGTTTTAGTCCTACAGAGGCATGTTGTTTACCTTTCACCTCCATTTTGGCGGTAAACATATGTTTAAATAACAAAACACTTCTTAAGAAATGTGGGATTGTTGTGCGCTTGAAACGCGTATCAGTGCTTCAATGGGGAAAATTAAGGTTATAGTTAAGATGGAGTGCACTAGCATTCGCCTTCAAATAGTCTGGAAAACACATTTTCTACAATAAATGTATCCATCTGGTTTTTGAATCCTGGACTTTCATTTTAGACCCCAACACGTTATTGTTGACCAGATTTGTTAGTTTTAGGATTAACTAAATTGGCGGAAACAAAAAAAAAAAAAACACTATAGAAACTTTTATTACTGGGATAATACTTCTAAATTTTAAAAGTAAAAACTAAACACACATCTGGATAAAAGCTCTTATAACCACTAAGCCACGAAGATCAGCTATAGCAATCATCGAAAAAATGACCTGATTAGAAACAATGTTGCCAAATTGTTGTTTTTCTGCTAGAGCTAGCTTTTTTTTTCAGGCCAAAATAAATAAATAGTGGCTTGCACGGTTTTATAGCCTATGTGAGTTATACTGTAGTTTTTTTTCCTAGGGGAAAATAATTTGAGTGTTTTTTGTTATATTTTCTTGATTTCATAGTAATCTTGGGGTGAGGTAGATGAATGCCAATTAATTTTAGATTTGTGGTTCTACTGTTCTTTTCAAGTTGGCCTCAAAATATTCTCTGAAAAATCTAATATTCTCTTTTTTTATAGATTAAAGTGTTAAGAATATTAACAATATTTATATAGCTTCAGAGATTTTGCCAGACCAATATATTTTGAGCTTGTATCTTCTAAAATTTAAAGTAGATTGCGTTTGTATTTTATTTGATAGGTTTTACTGTGTTTAAAAAAATTGAACATCAAAAAATCTACCTTTATTAAGCTCAAGTCAAGCGGAAAACTAAATTCCTTTTTATCACTTCTGGTGGGATCTTGGTAATAAGAATTGGCAACACTGAATATAAAGTCGACACAAGTTAGAATTAGAATTATAGGTAAAAATAGACATCACAAAAAATGAGATATATTTTTATTAAACAGCGGAAATAGCCCGTCGATACTCTAGCTAGGCATATCAACTAAATCTCAAGTGGAGAATTTGGAATGGACTAGACGTGTTTCAAGATTGGAAATGTTGCCACAAGACGTCTTCTGAAAGGGGTCTTTATTTTTGAATTTATTCAGTACTTTCTTTGGAGTAAATTCATAAAGTTCGGGACCCTGCTACGATAAGACGCCTGATCCCAGCTTATAAGTTGCCCATTTAACTTATCTGTAGAAACGCATAGGTGGCTAAACGGTCCGGAAATGTACTGTAGTGCCGGTGGCGGAGAGGTCGGTATTCTAATCCCAGCCTAGTGTACTAAGGGTGGTTTATCTTAAACGGTTTCCCACTCTCCCTTTGTGAAAATGTGGCTACATTATCTTAAAATTCTACTTTCCTAGTCATTAGTAAAAATATGTGGATAGCCTGGACGGGGAGCAAGACGTAGAGCTCAACAAAATATTCTGAAGAAGAGAAAAGGATTAAAGTGTTAGGAACGCATTATTTAGTCGAAATTATTTTATTTGCATTCATTTGCCTGATTAACAAGTATTTTCACTGAAAATTATTTGTCACTATACTTTTTACACATATTTATCTTCAGTACCCTCCCACTTAAATATATCATTTAAGTTCTAAAGGGCACCATGATATTACGTTTAGTCGGTGGTGCTTATGTTTATTAGAATTATTATTTTACCCCAAATAAAAAACATCACATCTTATAATGATGGTTTTTGGTATTAACATTTACAAATTTATATACTCTGGAATTAACTGCTGATACATCTATTATTAGTTTTATGTAAATCATTCATGGATCAACGTAGGCTACTGATGGTAACACTTTTAGGGACTCATTGTGGTAAAACTGCATTTGCGTGAGCATCTGCCAATTGTTGGTAATTCAGTATTTGCACCGTGCCTCACTCCTTCTATGGGCCAGCTGCAAAAAAATCAACATAAATTAGATAGCGATGAGGAAGCTATAATATTAGAGGAAATGTACCCGCAATTCATGAAAAGAGAGAGGAAAAAACCCTCAGTTGACTCGAGTGGTATTCAAACTCTGAACTTCCCATAATTGAAAAACCAGACTTTAAGAGGCTAATGCCTCAGCCCCCCAGGTCGAAGTATGCGCGTATGCGATTAAAATAGTCGACAGTTATGTGAGGGAGTCACTACTGAGCACATAGTTTTTATTTTCTGTCCACAAAAAAAAAAAGACTTGCAGTTTTGTTGGTTCTTCATGGTGAATGCACGGGTAAGGTGTAGAGGGAATTGTGATTACTCTTTTCCATGGTAGTACCATTGCGAGAGAGGGAGAAGAATACTTTCTCTCATATACCCCTCCCCCACTGTAAAATACCACATCTGCAGCTCCATGTATTCCTGTGAAGTTGAGTTTTATGTCTAGCTCAGAGTGACAAGTTTTTTTCTTGGCATTTTCTGGTATAGCTGTTCTAAATACACTGATGAAAGCAGGAGAAAGTAGCTGCCATTTAAATGGTGAATAGTACACCCTATAGCAGGCATACCAAACTTGGGGCCGACATACAATGTGGTTCATTTTATATTTTTATAAACTTTATAGAAATAAACCATTAATTTTGGAATTATGACATTTGGAAATTTTATTCGGAGAAATCTAGCAATTGATGCTGCTGTACATCTCTTTTAATCTTTATTCATCAAAGATCGATTCCCCAAAAATTGATTAAGTTTACGCACCAAATCTGTGCAATTTTTTTCCGGTGACAGCACGTAAGCGTCTGAGCAGTTGTTTTCTCTTATGAAAAGGAACAAACACCCGAGATCACGTCTTACGGACACATTAATTTTGTCACCAATTATGAAAGTGATTTCATACATACATAAATACATACACACATACATACACACAACACACACACAACAAAATACACACAAAAAACACACACATACGCCGTTACCTTATGGGGTAGGCAAGAAACTGTGTATATAACTAAAAATAATAACTCCAAACTTAACCCATGCTCACTAACTTTCTCCACACTTCTCTAGCCTTGCATACTCCTTTCGATTCAACAGCATGCGTGCTATTTTATGACTAAAACTCTTAATTTTTCCCTTTTTCACAAATTTGTCTACAACATTTAACCACGTCTTACATGGCTTGCCTCTTTCTTTTGATCCACACACTCTTCCACCATATATTTGCTTCGTCCCTCAATCCACACTCATTCTCTCAACATCTCCAAACCAACGTAAGATGCCCCTTTCACATTGCCCTATTGCAGTGGTTTCCAATTAGTTAACTACTGTGGACCCCTTGTTTTTCAAAAGCCAAGCCATGGACCCCTTAGTTTTGAAATTTTTTATTTCTCTATGGTAACTATCTGGGCGAAGCAGTTTTTTAAAATAAAATGTATGGTAGACCTTAGTAAGCAAAGAATTTTAGGTAGACTAAAAACACCATAAATTTCATTATATTACCTCTAAACAATTGCAATGATTTATTTAGGGGAAAAAAATACGAATCCAATTTGAAACAAATGTGAACATGAGCTACTAAACATAAATGTGATGCCATGCCTATTTTTGTTCCGAACAATCGCTTCCACACCCGATTAATATTTCCCACTTTTATTCTCAAACTTAGATCAATATTGAGCTTGTTCTTCATGTAACAAAATATCAAAAATGTTTGTTCACAAAGGTATGTGGAACAAAAAGGAACTAGATGTTTCAAAGCTATGGAATAAAATGACTCAGTGGTCCGTAAACCACCAATTGGGAACCGTTGACTTATTGGATTTTCTTTCAAACCGCACTCCTTCCGCACCCATTCATTACTGACTGTGTACATACGAGTTTCTCTAAATACCTTTCTTAAATATCTCATTCCAACCACATTCAACTCGCTCTTTTGTTTCTCCTGACAATCCCACGTTTCACATCTCTACACGATGTTGGCGTTAACCCATTTTTAAATACCGGCATCCTACTTCATTCTGTGCAAGAAAAAGTTTCAAACTTCTGTGAAAAATTAATAAAGTAAGTCTTAGTTATTTTTATAAACTTAATTTTCTGATTGTAACACTTGTTGCTGGATATGATGTGCATTTTTGCCAGATTTGGCCTTACAATCTGCTAAGGATAAAACATTTCCGGTAAAAGGATCAGATCATTGAAACCCAGGGTCGGGAGGGGTATGTATTAATAATTAAAGCTGTTTTTGTCAACAGTAGACTGGATAGACCCAACGTTAGTGACACATTCAAACACCAAGCACTGTAGTCGATACGTGAGCTGTTAGAAGAGAACTTGAATCACTGTTATTGCTTAGTTGAAACTCATTTTATATTGTTTCTACTGTTAACGTCTTTAGGATAAATTGAACTAGATTCAAACTTTAAAACTTTGTATATTGGGGGTTCATTAGTTCCATTTAAAAAGGTGAACTATTTCCCTAAATATTCAAAGGAACTTTTCTAGCTCACATTTCTACCACCATTGCCAAAACGGTTGTCGATACTTTTTGGAAAATTAACCTCTAAAGAGGTGTGATCTTTTAGAAAGGTAATCTGATAATCTACTCTGTAATGCATCCCCCACCCTTTTATATTTTAAACTTATATTCCCCCCCCCCCCCCCAATAACTTAATTAAAATAAATGTAAAACATATATGACATAATAGCTAATGAAGAGGTGGGAAAAGGGAGATATATTTAAAACTACCCCCTACTCTGGAAACAAATTGAAGTGCAGCATTGGAGGAAATGGGGTCTATTGTGTTCCTTGTCACACAACTTAATCACACTCAAGAGTGGCGATGAACCTCATTTTTCTCACGTTTTAAATACCAAAATGTTGCACATGCGCAGTTCGGAATTGCCAAATGTTGTTGTATCCTCTCTAGTGTGTGGAAATGCATGCTATTTGTTCCATTTAGAGATTGACACGTGAGTCCAGAACACATGACCATCGAATGACTTGACTATTTCATGATAAAAATAAATGTTTTCTAATATTCAACTGTTAACAGTGTTAGAACTGGATACTAGCACGGCTTGTCATGGAAATTAACTACTCTGTTTAAGGAATCCTTTATAAATGATCATATTGTTGAAGATTGAGCACCTTTTACTGTTCTGTTTACAATCTAAGATAGCACCACAACTTTTTTTTATTCCTTTATTTCCTTCCTGTGGCTGCCACAAGGTATGTTTACGTTACCACGTGTGAAGAAGCCTTATCTTATCTTCACAGTTCTATATATAGGCTGCCAATGGTGGGGGTGAGGACCACCGTACGTTCAGCATCTCGCTGGTGCTGTCGTTAACTAGGCTACCTCGGAGAGATGTTAAAAGACATTTCTAACATACAAAATTAGATTATCGTTTAACACCCTGGCCCAGGCTGTTCCTTTAGGTCAGAATAAATTGTAATATTTATTATTATTATTATTATTATTATTATTATTATTATTATTATTATTATTATTATTATTATTATTAGCACCGCGTCTTACTACCCGTTCGGGTTATACGCACTTATGCTAATGTGTAATGGTAGGGTGATTGTGAGATGAAATGAAGGACCTACAGTTTAACGTGGAATCCGAACCACGGTGGAGGCCTGGCATTCCCTACATTCACAAGATGTCTTGTCAGAGGTGTAGGAAGGGTTTGGAAATCAGATAAATCTGTGCCGGGACGGAGGTTTGAATCCCGGCCGCCAGCACAGAAGTCTGACACCTTACCCCTAGACCACCAGGTCACCTGTAATATTTAAAGCCAACTAATTATTATTATTATTATTATTATTATTATTATTTATTAGCACCGCGTCTTACTACCCGTTCGGGTTATACGCACTTACGCTAATGTGTAATGGTAGGGTGATTGTGAGATGAAATGGAGGACCTAGAGTTTAACATGGAATCCGAACCACGGTGGCGACCTGGCATTCCCCACATTCACAAGATGTCTTGTCAGAGGTGAAGGAAGGGTTTGGCAATCAGATAAATCTTTGCCGGGACCGAGGATTGAACCCCGGCCGCCAGCATAGAAGTCTGACACCTTACCCCTAGACCAGCCAACTAATTAATACTCTTTAAAATAGTATAAACGTTATTTTATAATCACAAGCGGAAACCTTAATTCAATACACCCCATGAATCAACGACAGTAAAATATTTCATTATTATTTTTTTGAAAGTTCTTTATTCATAACATTTATTTTAAATTAATAGGTTTACGTTCAACATCACGTTTATTAACAATCTAATCTAAAGAATAAGAATGAGAAGAGTAATTTAGAGTACGTGCACCCAAATTTGTGTGGAAAGGGATTTGATAAACCACACTTATAAGAGGAAAACCACCATGCAGAGATTAGAAACTTCAGGGTAACTGACAGTCCCCCATATTTCAAGCCTGATGATTTAGACTACGCGCTCACTGGTACAAAGACTGGTTATTAAATACTTTAATAAATATTAATCCAACGTAACAGGATAGCGATGGTGAATTTTGAGGCATAGTTTTCCAATCCCCTTTTCAGTCGTTACCGGGGTGAATTTCACAATCCTCACTCTTACAGTTTCCTTGTATACAATCTAATAGCTTGAACCCCGCCTTGGTGCTTAGTTAGCTAAAACGCTAATTTTGTCTTGAGCTAGACTACTGAGGATGGGGAGATCGAGGTTCACATCTCACTCGGAGGAACTGGAGAGGGTTTTTTCTTAAAGGTTTTTACACTCTCCCTCAACGCAAATGAGGGTTCACTTCTTCTATATTCAACCTTCCCAATTCCTAACCCACTAGTGTAATTAGTACTTGAGCTTATAACCCGAACGGGTAGTAAGACGTGGTGATAAATAAATTAAAAATAGCTTGAAGGGAAAGAAGATGAGTATAATTTTCAATGAATACGTCAGAATTCGCCTAAATAGAGGATGGGAAACTACCAAGTGACTTAAGGAAAATCCTATCTTTTTTCACTTTCGATTCACTACAGTAGCTCAATTTGCAAGCCTGTTTTCTCATGTATAACCTATGAAGCATAAAGAATATTTTATGTTACCGAAAACAAAATTCTCACAATATTAACGAAATTGAGCATACAAAAAAATAAAAAGAGTAAATGTGTATGACGCGTGTCGCGTATGTTAGCGCTCCAATCAACCGATGAATGACAGGGCCCGTTATTATATTATCTGTGGCTCCTCGCCTCATTAGACTGGTAGAGGCGCTACCAGTGGATTGTGCCGTTACCGGGCGGGCTTGCAGTACCGTTACCGCTCCCCTTACACCCTAGCCGGCGAGACACTCGGACAAGGAGGTCGCGAGTTCAACAACTCACTGGGTCTGTTTACACTACTTTGTGCACGTCACAGCCGTCTCGTGGTCAAGAAGGTTGACTACAGACATCGAGGACTGTACGTCACAGGGGACTCGTGGTCAGGAAGGTGGACTACAGACATCGAGGACTGTACAGGGGTCTCGTGGTCAGGAAGGTGGACTACAGACATCGAGGACTGTACGTCACAGGGGACTCGTGGTCAGGAAGGTGGGCTACAGACATCGAGGACTGTACGTCACGGGGTCTCGTGGTCAGAAAGGTGGACTACAGGTATTGAGGCCTGTACGTCACAGAGGTCGCATGGTCAGGAAGGTGGACTACAGACATCGAGGACTGTACAGGGGTCTCGTGGTCAGAAAGGTGGACTACAGGTATTGAGGCCTGTACGTCACAGAGGTCGCATGGTCAGGAAGGTGGACTACAGGTATTGAGGCCTGTACGTCACAGAGGTCGCATGGTCAGGAAGGTGGACTACAGGTATTGAGGCCTGTACGTCACAGGGGTCGCATGGTCAGGAAGGTGGAGACTTCAGGTCTAGTTCACATGACCCTTCTATAGAACACTGTAAACGTCACTAGATGAAAATGCCTATCAGTTATTTTTTTGTAAGATGTAACTTCTTGCTCTCCAACTTGGACAAAAATTCTGTTATATATTTTAACAGCATGGTTTGCCTCTTGCAATTGTTTACATAAATGCTATATGCTATTCAAAACCGTATGCTTTAATATTTTGGCATCTTTATTAATCCCTGCACACATGGCCCAATTTATTGTAAAAGATATTGCAACCCCAAGTTTGTGCCGTTTAAACTAACATCTATGATTTTAAAAGATTTAGTTTGCACAACTCATTGTAATCAATAGCATGTGCCTTGCAGACAATAGAACACGTCCAGTATCAGCCATTTATATTGAACAAATTTTGTGTTGTAAACAGAGATAGTCCTGTTTGCTAAATGCTTATTATTTAAATTAATGGTTTTGCCTTTATTAGCAACTAAATAGTTAATAAAAACCATCATAAATTAAAATGATAGATTTAACTCCAAATAATGAATTATAGGGCCTACATATTTGAATTTTTTAAATATAAAAAATATATTTCAAAATAAGCCTTTGTTCATATTTCTCATTTTCAAGAACGATTAAGTAAATATTTAGCGTAAATACTAATTATTAAAAACAAATACCGAATGATTATCTTACATATAATTTGACAATCCCGTTTCCGGTAATGGAAATTAGGAGAAAATGGCTTAACAGATTTAGACAACGATCTCTCATTTTAAAGGTTAGAGGTCCAGCTGTGTAAAACTGGTATGCAATAAATGTGGCCAAGATCTTGTTCAAAATATTGTACAATATATTTTATTGTATGTAGCATGCTTTGGAGACATGCCAATTTTTCTACAGATGTTGCCACAATGGCCGGCACAATAACCTCTGTTAGAAGTATTGACATTTTTGATGTCTGTTGCTTAGTGTAATGCTACCTTTTGGGCGTCCCACTTTGTGGAAAAGTCTCGTGTTGTCTTCTAGCGTGTAGCACACACGTGTCGCTAACCACCAGCATACATGCACACGGCGACATGTTGGTGACTAATCTTATTCGTGTCCGCAGCTTCACGACGAGTGCTTTCTCATGAGAAAGTTGTATTCATAGAGGCGAGACGCTGCTAAAGTGAACTCCACGAATGACGGAATGATGTGTTAGAGTGGCCACAATGAATGATGGGATAGTGGTGCTAGAGTGGCCACAATGAATGATGGGATAGTGGTGCTAGAGTGGCCACAATGAATGATGGGATAGTGGTGTTAGAGTGGCCACAATGAATGATGGGATAGTGGTGCTAGAGTGGCCACAATGAATGATGGGATAGTGGTGCTAGAGTGGCCACAATGAATGATGGGATAGTGGTGCTAGAGTGGCCACAATGAATGATGGGATAGTGGTGCTAGAGTGGCCACAATGAATGATGGGATAGTGGTGCTAGAGTGGCCACAATGAATGATGGATAGTGGTGCTAGAGTGGCCACAATGAATGATGGGATAGTGGTGCTAGAGTGGCCACCATGGATGATGGGATAGTGATATTAGAGTGACCACTATGGCTGAATAAAAATGGTGCTAGAGTGGCCATCATGACTGATAAAATGATGGTGCTAGAGTAACCACCATGGTTGATAAAATGATGGTGCTAGAGTGGCCATCGTGGCTGTTGGAATAATGGTGCTAGAGTGGCCACCATGGATGATAAAATGATGATGCTAGAGTAATCACCATGGCTGATAAAATAATGGTGCTAGAGTGACCATCGTGTCGGATAAAATGATGGTGCTAGAATGGCCATCGTGGCTGTTGGAATAATGGTGCTAGAGTGGCCATCGTGGCTGTAAAATAATGGTGCTAGAATGGCCATCGTGGATGATAAAATGATGATGCTAGAGTGACCACCATGGCTGATAAAATGATGATGCTAGAGTGACCACCATGGCTGATAAAATGATGATGCTAGAGTGACCACCATGGCTGATAAAATGATGATGCTAGAGTGGCCACCATGGCTGATAACATGATGATGCTAGAGTGACCACTATGGCTGATAACATGATGGTGCTAGAGTGACCACCATGGCTGATAACATGATGGTGCTAGAGTGACCACCATGGCTGATAACATGATGGTTCTAGAAAGGCCACCATGGCTAATAGAATAACAGCACAAAGGGCCTACAGTGAATGATGGACTGATTGGCCTGACAAGGGAAGTTAAGGTTTGAATATCGATTGGGTGCATTATGGTTGATTATATATATATATATATATATACCTTCAACTACCATCAGCCCCGAAGAAGATTTTTAGTTCTACTTCCTTCCCCCGTGTGTACTCTAAATGCACAGTACAAGAAACTGTAAAGCAACTAGACTGGCCCGCATGACAGCCGCGTCTTACTAATATCTTATCTAGTAGGGGTGACCCACATAGCGCGACATACCGGCTGTGGTGGAACGGTAAATTACCGCTTTACATGGCGGGTTTAGAGAAGAAAGTTGGTAGGATTCAATTATTGTTCTTCCGTTTACATGCGCTACATGGGAATTAGATCGCAAGTAAATAATAATTATGGTTCAATCCAAGCAAAACAAAGGCAGCATGTTCTTACTTAAAAATAGATACATCTTCTATCCCTGTTGCTGTGTGGTCTGGGAATCTGAGTTCAGGACTTTGAGAAAACTGATTCGATTCAGATTTTAGTTATTTAAAAATCATAATAATGTTTTGCTAGATTAGTTTACTAACATTTTGGATGATTATTGTGATTGTCTTAGTATTAAATGTAAATGATTGATTGGGTTGACTATTAATATGTCATGCTACTTGTCAATATCTTAACATTCTAAGAACTGTTTACATTAAAATAAATAATTACACAGAACTATATCTGCTCACTATAAAATATTATATTTTTGTTTCCCCAAATTTCTGGCTAAGACGGTGAAAAATGGTTATTTTGTTTTCAGCGACGTACTAAGGTTGTTAATCTCAACCCAAATGGTCTCAGGGTTTATATACAATTCCTGTCCAGGCACATCTTCTGTTCACTCAATGTCTTCATGTGGGTAAGTTATGATAGAAAATTCTCACTATGTGCCAAGAACATCTTTTGTTCACTCAATGTCTTCATGTGGGTAAGTTATGATAGCAAATTCTTCACATGTGCCAAGAACATTTTTCTGTTCACTCAATGTCTTCATGTGGGTAAGTTATGATAGCAAGCTTCACTAGTGCCAGACACATCTTTGTTCACTCAATGTCTTCATGTGGGTAAGTATGATAGCAATTCCACATAGTGCCAAGAACATATTCTGTTCACTCAATGTCTTCATGTGGGTAAGTTATGATAGTAAATTTCACATGTGCCAGAACATCTTTGTTCACTCAATGTCTTCATGTGGGTAAGTTATGATAGTAAGTTCACTAGTGCCAGAACATTTCTGTTCACTCAATGTCTTCATGTGGGTAAGTTATGATAGTAAGTTCACTAGTGCCAGACACATCTTCTGTTCACTAATGTCTTCATGTGGGTAAGTTATGATAGTAAGTTCACTAGTGCCAGACACATCTTTTGTTCACTCATGTCTTCATGTGGGTAAGTTAATAGCAAGTTCACTTGTCCCAGCACATCTTTTGTTCACTCATGTCTTCCATGTGGGTAGTTATAATAGCAAGTTCCACTTGTGCAGAACATCTTCTGTTCACTCATTGTCTCATGTGGGTAAGTATGATAGCAATTTTCACATGTGCCAAGAACATCTTCTGTTCACTCAATGTCTTCATGTGGTTAAGTTATGATAGTAAGTTTCACTGTGCCAGAAACATCTTCTGTTCACTCATTGTCTTCATGTGGGTAAGTTATGATAGCAAATTCTCACATGTGCCAAGAACATCTTCTGTTCACTCAATGTCTTCATGTGGGTAAGTTATGATAGCAAGTTCACTGTGCCAGACACATCTTCTGTTCACTCAATGTCTTCATGTGGGTAAGTTATGATAGAAGTTCCTTGTGCCAGGCACATCTTCTGTTCACTTATTGTCTTCATGTGGGTAAGTGATGATAGCAAGTTCACTTGTGCCAGGCACATTTCTGTTCACTCATTGTCTTCATGTGGGTAAGCTATGATAGCAAATTCTTCACATGTGCCAAGAACATCTTCTGTTCACTCAATGTCTTCATGTGGGTAAGTTATGATAGTAAGTTTACTAGTGCCAGACACATCTTTTGTTCATTCAATGTCTTCTTGTGGGTAAGTTATGATAGTAAGTACACTTGTGTCAGAATTTTTTTATTTCTGACCACTCTAATTTACCAATATTTGGTTTTGGTCACATGATCCATGCCGTCAGTCTTGACCAATTTTTCACCTGAAATGAAGAGTTTTGAGTTCGAATATTCTCTAGTTCACAAAGGTGTATTTAAAAAAAATTTAAACGGTTTCTTACTCTTCCTATTCTTAAACATGAGGTTAGTTCTTCTAAATTCTACTTTCCTCATCCCTAACTTATTAGTGTAAAGATGTGGGTAGCCCGGGTGGGTAGTAAGACGTGGAGCACGAACAAAAAACTGTATCTTTTAAAATATATTCCGATGATGAACTGACACTCTCGTGTTCATTCAGGAACTACCGTAAACCATACTGCTAAATATCGACCATATTGACAGTAATCTTCTTATCAGCAATGAGGCTGTGTTGGTATTATGAGTTCAAGGCCAACGTACTTTGGATCAGGGCAAGTATAGGAAGAGGGGGGCGGAACAGGAGGGGGAATCAATACACAGTAAGGCTAATTAAAATATTTAAATGTTTCTCTAGCCATATGTCATCTTTGACAAGGCAATAATTTAATCTTTAGCTCTAAAGGCCAGGGTTCAGATAAGAGTTGATTGTCTTGAGTGCTGGGAATGGAGTGCTTTTTTCCTTTAGCAGCTTTACATCCTATTTCCAGGAATATTCTGATGCATTTCCTTAAAATTCACTCTCCTAAAACTTTATCCTTAGATAAGTAAGGGACCTGGCGCTAAAAAAATAAAAATGAAGTGACCCTAATCACAAGTTCATTTTGTTTGATATTCTGGTGACGGAGAGGTTAGGGCTCAAATCCTGGTTGAATGTCCTGAAGTATCTTTACCCTTTCTTAACACCTCGGAGAGAAAGTATTGTGTTCGTAAAAAAAAAAAAAAAATCAAACTCAAGATTTTGATAAATGTCGACGTTTCATGAACCCATGAAACACAAAAAGTGATTTTCGCAACGCCGTCTGTCTGTACCTCGAGCTAGAGCCGAAACGATTTTACCGATTGGACTCAAACTTGGTATCTGGGGTTTTCGCAAGGTCACCCGAGGAGTTTTTTGCAATTAAATATTTAACCCTAAATTAAAGGGTTATATTTACTGAGGGTAAAAGAAGAGAAAAAAATGGATTTTCTCAAAATTTTCTCTGACTATTTTGGTTAAACTTTATATCTATATACTGTTAATACTTGTAAACAAGATGGAAATTCTCATTTTCTCGTGAAACTAACTTTGAGGGTACTTTACATAAGGGATAAATTACAATTTTTGTAATTTATCCGCATATATTTGAGATACGAAATTAGTTATCATTGTAAAGTTGTAGTACTTTTAAAGATACAAATTTTTTATTTAAAATATATTTTTATAAAACTAATAATTTCTGAGCTATGAGAAAATATAATATATAGTTTTTAATTCAGGTCTTCGAAAATGAATTTGATTCTTATGCTCTTTGGTAGACAGAGATGTTTCCCTATTTTCAATCTTTCTGTAACAGTGTTCTTAGTTCCTAATGCCATCGAATAATTAAGCAAGAGTGTATATTATTTCATTTATAGTTTTTGGGTGTTTCTACAACAATGTATATAACTATTATTTCGTTTCACAAATCTTACGAATTTTTAGTAAATGTCTATTTTAAGATAAAAACGGGAGAAAGTTTGTATGGTGCACTGTACCATTTATTTCTTTGATGTTTTACCACTCTTCATCCACAAAAATTTAGTTAAATTTCCTCTAAAATTCTACTAATCAGATCCCTACTCAAATATTATTATTAAATGTGGTTAGCCTGAAAAGGTAGTAAAACACAGCTGAAAATCTACTGAGCACTAATGGAGTAGGAATGAGGATGATAGTGTTTAAAGGAAATGTACCCACACTTGCGTGGAGGAAGAGAAATAAACTATTCAGGAAAAATTACCCTCAATTCACACAGCCGGGATTTGAACCTTGACTTTCCCGCCTCAGAAAAATTATACCAGATGAACTTGACGTTGAGTCCACGTGCCCACCAATACGGGTAAGAAGTATTGTATATTTCCATTGGTGTGAAATTATCTAATTCGGCAGCGCGTATGTTTACTGAACTAGATGGCCCGGGCTCGATTCCTGGCATATTCGGAAAATGTATCTTTGGTGAAATTAGGGCTTTCACAGTGATGAAAAGACATCAGAGGGATCAGGTGATGTGTTTGTTTTAATTTAGTTTGTAAGTCGTGTAATGAAACTAATTTGAAACTAATTGTTACTAAGATTAAATGTAAAAATAAAACTCATCTTCTTAAACGTGTCATCCTGTCCCCAGCTGGCAGGGTGCGGCGTCCTGGGAGTGGGTGTCTGGCTGCGCTTGGCGTACTCAGGATACGCTGCCCTTCTTCCCCAGTACAGCATCATCAGCGCAGACAGTCTCTGCATAGCCGTGGGGGTCATCGTGTTCGTCATCGCCTTCTTCGGATGTTGCGGTTCCTGGTTCCAGAGCAGATGCATGCTCATCACGGTGAGCCTCACTCAGTAGTGTGGTAAGGGTGTTGCCAACATTGCCTGCTCATCACGGTGAGCCTCACTCAGTAGTATGGTAAGGGGTGTTGCCAACATTGCCTGCTCATCACGGTGAGCCTCACTCAGTAGTGTGGTAAGGGATGTTGCCAACATTGCCTGCTCATCACGGTGAGCCTCACTCAGTAGTGTGGTAGGTAGTGTTGCCAACATTGCCTGCTCATCACGGTGAAACTCACTCAGTATTATGGTAAGGGGTGTTGCCAACATTGCCTGCTCATCACGGTGAAACTCACTCAGTAGTGTGTTAGGGAGTGTTGCCAACATTGCCTGCTCATCACGGTGAGCCTCACTCAGTAGTGTGGTAAGGGGTGTTGCCAACATTGCCTGCTCATCACGGTGAAACTCACTCAGTAGTGTGTTAGGAGTGTTGCCAACATTGCCTGCTCATCACGGTGAGCCTCACTCAGTAGTGTGGTAAGGGGTGTTGCCAACATTGCCTGCTCATCACGGTGAGCCTCACTCAGTAGTGTGGTAAGGGGTGTTGCCAACATTGCCTGCTCATCACGGTGAGCCTCACTCAGTAGTGTGGTAGGTAGTGTTGCCAACATTGCCTGCTCATCACGGTGAAACTCACTCAGTAGTATGGTAAGGGGTGTTGCCAACATTGCCTGCTCATCACGATGAAACTCACTCAGTAGTGTGTTAGGGAGTGTTGCCAACATTGCCTGCTCATCACGGTGAAACTCACTCAGTAGTGTGTTAGGGAGTGTTGCCAACATTGCCTGCTCATCACGGTGAGCCTCACTCAGTAGTGTGGTAAGGGGTGTTGCCAACATTGCCTGCTCATCACGGTGAGCCTCACTCAGTAGTGTGGTAAGGGGTGTTGCCAACATTGCCTGCTCATCACGGTGAGCCTCACTCAGTAGTGTGGTAAGGGGTGTTGCCAACATTGCCTGCTCATCACGGTGAAACTCACTCAGTAGTGTGTTAGGGAGTGTTGCCAACATTGCCTGCTCATCATGGTGAAACTCACTCAGTAGTGTGTTAGGGAGTGTTGCCAACATTGCCTGCTCATCACGGTGAGCCTCACTCAGTAGTGTGGTAAGGGGTGTTGCCAACATTGCCTGCTCATCACGGTGAAACTCACTCAGTAGTGTGTTAGGGAGTGTTGCCAACATTGCCTGCTCATCACGGTGAGCCTCACTCAGTAGTGTGGTAAGGGGTGTTGCCAACATTGCCTGCTCATCACGGTGAGCCTCACTCAGTAGTGTGGTAAGGGGTGTTGCCAACATTGCCTGCTCATTACGGTGAGCACCAATCAGTAGTGTGGTAGGTAGTGTTGCCAACATTGGATGCTCATCACGGTGAGCACCATTGCCCACTAACTATCCCTGTTAGATAACATATGTATGTATGATTAGTCAAATGGGGACCGGTATGAGGATGAGAAGATCTCAGGCAGTTTTGCTTCTTACCCTGGCAACACTAAACTCCACTGCGACTTTAATATAACTTCTGGTTTATTATAAACTAGCCGTACTTCTTTTGATTTTGCTTAAAGTGAGCCTGAATTAAATTGGCGATGCGTGAGATAGTGAAACATAAGATTGGATCTTCTAAAACAGACTTTCTACAAATAAGTTATTCCAACCGCTAGAAGCCAAAAGTTTCTTAGCTGCGAGATTTGGGATTCCTTCTGTTAAAAACCGTATCTAAATCGGTAGGAAATTATTTTACATTTATTTTTATTTTTTCAAGTTCAAACTATTGCCAGAATAGGCCGTTCACAAATCAGGCTACTTAGTTTGGTGGTAAATATTAAAACGTTTATTGTAATATAAAGTTAGTGGTATGTCTCAAACTAGTATAATTAACATTGTTATCAACTTAATGTCATTTTTGTTCTATAATGTGTGAATAATTCTACATCATCCATGTGTGAAACTGTCTCGCTCCAAGTGTCACGTTCGTTCCCTGTCCAGTATTTCAGTCTGGTGATCTTCATGTTCCTGTTCGAGTTCCTAATCGCCACCCTCGCTTTCGTGTTCCGCGAGAACCTGGGTCACGTGCTGAGAGAGGAGCTCAAGACGGGTATCGAACTCCACTACAACGCCACTCACCCCAACAGCCTGGATTCCATCTGGACACACATTCACGAGGAGGTGAGGGGGTCACTGGGGCAGAGCTTCCTTGTGTTGAGCTACGTCGGAAAGACCGGCTTTCGGAGCCCTGAGTGTCATAGTAGACATTCATAAATCTCGTGTTATTTAGGAAGGGGTTTGTGATTTAAAAATAGATCAGATCAAACTTATGGCTAAATGTATCACTATAAATATAAGCATAGAAATCTTATATTTAAATTCAAATAAATTGAAAAATGACACTTGGACATGGGAATCGAACCCAGAACCTTTGGCTTAGCGCACGAATTTTCTACCACTGAGCTATACAGGGATCATCTCCTGCCTAGGGTCACTCTTCACTCATACTTTAAGGCAGCGTCTGTGATGGACGTGTGAATATCATCGTCTACTAAGAGCTATAATTGATATCACAGCCATCAGAGATTCAGTCGTGGCTTCATGTTGTCAATAGTACAAACACATTGTACTGTACATTCCAAGGTAATCAATATTAAAGAAAGCAACGCTATGTAATTACTAATTAACTATATATGAAAGGCTAAGTTGTTTGGGGTATGAATGATTATAATTACGTAGATCAGCCATAAATGAGTCATACTAGATTTATAGCCGATTATATTCACACGTCCATCACAGAATTTGCCTTAAAATATGAGTGAAGCATGACCCTGAGAACAAGACGATCCATGGATATCTCGGCGATAGAGCATTGACATGCTAAGCTGAAAGTCCCAGATTCGATTCTTGTGTCCAGGCGTCATTTATCAATTTATTCGAATATGACTCAGTTACAACTGATCTCCATAATTATAATCATTCATCCCCAAGCTTCACCTTTCTTATATACTCAATTATACAACATCGCTTTCTTTCATCTTATATTTGCAGTTTAATAGTTTTAAATAATAAATGATACAACAAAATAACACATACTTTCTCATTTAATATTATAGTTTGTAAAACAAGAAAATACATTGTATTCATTCATGCAATGTTATTTTTATGGTGTTAAGACACTCTCTAGTATAAATTTCAAAACAAATCGTAAAGGCAAGTTTAGAAGAGACATACAGAATTGTAAGACTGGCCTTTTTTGAGTTCAAGGGCACATAATAATCTCGATGTAGAAAACTTTCACGACTATAATACTTTCTTTTTATGTGAAAATAAAAATTAGAATGAAAAGTTAAGATTATCTAATTTTCAACGCCATTTCACATCAAGTGTTGTAGTTCTGAGATCAAAGAAAATGGGCGGAAGCATTGATCTAGCCTTCTTCAAACAAACAGTCAACTTACTTTTAACAGGGTCACACCAGAACATTATAAGATAGTTAAAGATTGTTTTAGTAGATTTGAAGATTCAGAACTGCCTTCTAATAAGAAATACAACAGTGTGAAGATATTTATTTTCAAGTTGTCGGCATCCTTTACATCATGGCTATGTGTGTTCACCATGGCTATTCATGTATCTACACCAATATAATAGGGATGAGAAAGCTATAATTGAGAATAAATGTACGTTCATATGTGTGAAGGAAAGTGGGATAACATTTAGGTGAAACCACTTTAATACACCTGAATTGAATTCAAACTATGACCTCCTGGTTTCTGATTTAGCTAGACAAGATGAGACTGGCATCTTTGTCCGTATGCCCATTGGTGTAAGTCACTCTATGGAAACTACCGGCATGATCTTAAGGAGTAAAGCTGGAGAAATGTTGTTTTAGAGAAACTTCACCAGCATTAACGCTATGAAGTTATTGGAAACCAAACTGATAAATCACGTGTGGAAGATCAGCATTGTGAATTAAGAGACTGATGCCTTATATTAAGTGACCACCATTGTGGGTCAGAGAACAGAATCTAGGTTTACCCTGGTTTCATCCTAAGAGATTTCTATAAAAAAAAAATTTCCACACCACATCCTAGTACATGTTCAGGTTGTTCTCTTACATTAATTATGCTAATAAGATAAGGATGAAGAAGGACAAATCTTTTAATCTAATTTGCGTGGCGGAAGCTTAGGAAACTGTTTAGGAAAAATCACACTTATTACACTCGACCGGGATTTTTAACCCCGACCTTCCCGTCACGAGACAATATGAGCTTGATTTGCTGACCGCCTGTCCAGCTTTACCCAGATGCCCCAGTGGATCTAGGATCGGGTGTATTAGCATTAATTTATATCCTAGTTTATGTTATTATTTTACCTAGTTAGGATCGTTAGGTCAGTTGACATACACACTGTGTATTATGACAAGTTGTGATTGGAATGTAACCATACTAACCACGTGTGTAAATATGAACGTGTGTACTGTAAGATAGTGTGAGTGAAATAAACAGGAGCCTCTGAAAACATGCAGATTGGCAACGTCACATGGGAGGGAGGTTTCAGAGCTGCACCTGCAGGTATCACTGAGTGTAATGGTCTCTTAAAAGAGAGACCAGGCTTTAATTCCCGATCAAGAGCACTATGGGTTTTTGTACTGTAGTTTATACAATTTCCTTCAGGTTGAATAATGCTGAAGTTTCTTAAAACTGTATCTTTATCATCTTGTTAACTAGGCTCTATATGGTTGAATAGCAGGGAGTGCAAGATAAGGTTATATTTTGGGAGTTTTTATAACAAAAAAGTTTTTCATCAAAATAAATTAAATATTGCTTCATTATTTGGCTTCAACTTAGTTTTCTTTATATAGTAATATCAACATGTCTTAAATATTTCTACAAATAACCCGTGATTCGAACATAGATTTTTCTATTCATTCAAAAAGCTATGTTCAAATTCTGCAATGTCCAGGACAAATATTCAAGATCTGTTTATATTAATATGTGAAGTACACTAAAGAAATATTTTATATATTTTGGCCAAAAAGTTTTGTCATTAAGAACCCTGTCTAAAGTACTGACTTTATCTCATGTTCCCTTGCATCTCCACCTAGTTTAAATCTCTGAATATATATATATATAACAATAACTCGAGCATGTTACATGTTTATTGTCCAGTTTCATTGCTGCGGAGTGTCCGGGTACGAGGACTGGTACGACATCTCCGCCTGGAAGGGGCAGAGGTTTGTACCAGACTCTTGCTGTGATATCAAGTTCAGCAACATCACAGGTGTGTATGGGGACATACCCTATCTCCCTTTCATCAACAATTACCAAGAGTTTGTACAAAATTACAAAATAAAAGGGTTTTTGAGATGCTAAGTAATATAATTAATATCTTAGCTACCAATAGTATAATTTTGGTATCAAGGAGCATATATAAAAGTACAAACATTTCTAAAACTACTTTCATATATTTATAGATCAAGTTGAGTGCTCTTCAGCTGTCACTTTTAATAGACCATATCAATATATCTTAAAAATAATACTAACACTATGATAAACTATTATCAATATATTGATCACAAAATAGTGTATTTGTATTTTATAAATTGTCCTTCCTACAGAATCCCACAACACATACTATATTAGTGAGAGGTTTAACACATTGCTTTGCAGATACGTCATTACAGTTAATTAATTATATCACTCATTCCTATTCACTAGCATGTACTAAGTACTAACTAAACCTTTATTTTTATAGGAAGTCCACCTTAGACCATCAACATTGACTGAAATTCACTAACACTTGGCATTCTAGACAGATGTATTATTAAAATGATTAATTATGAAGTTCTTCTCTTTTCTTTTTTTTCTTTCTTTAGCACTTCTTCTTACACCCGTTTGGGTTATACGCCTGTGCACTAATTACTCTAATGTGATAGTGATGCATGAGGAAGGTTGAATGTAGAGGAAGTGTACCTATATTTGCCTAGAGGGAGATTGGAAAACTATTTAGGAAAATCACCCTCAGTATACCTAACCGGGATCAAATCTCGGTCTCACCGTCATCGGCAATCTAGTCTATTGCGAGAGTAACGCCTTACACCATGTGACCACCAAATAGAATAATCATGAGGTTCATCTTAAAAGTTATCAAAAGCTTCCACTTCCTTAACTGAATACTTATAATTATCTTCACATAATTAACTAAACTAACAAAGAATGTAAATAAAACTATAATTTTTATCCTGCCATTGTGGCATCATGAAGTTTCCAGTTTTAAAATAATGGAATTCTTAATGGAAAACAGATTTTACACGCAGCACACAATTAAAACAACTCACGCAGAACATGCTCTTCTCAGGTGGGAGTGAGCCACCAATTGTTTCTATGAAAAGATTTCAAACACATTTCTTAATGTATTTGTTAAATATTTTTAATTCCCTGGCTCTTTCAGCTAGCCTAGAGCATACACTACTCAGACATGCATGTTTAATGGCAACCTGAGCACTTAATCTCCACTACCAGTGTTCAGGGACGTTGACTAGTTATTTAGAGCGGCCTTATTCAATACCAGGTGGTGCTTGGAATAAATAAGTAACTGGCTATTATAATTCCTAATAATATGAGTGAGTTTATTCTAGATGTTTCTTTTGTATGCTAAGCTAGTACCCATGTAAGCTGTATTCTGATGCAACACTCTGGTTTAGAAAGGTGGGCTGGAGGGGAATGTGATTAGGTCTGTCTGTTAAGGTCTGTCTTTTTACATTTTTTATGACAAAAATAAAAATAAAATATTGCTTCAATAGCTGGGTTAAGTTTAATTTATGCTAATAATCATAGAAATCTCAACAGTTTTTTAAAATCTAAGCATAGAAGCATTTGGACTGACATTTTTTAAACTATGAGAAAAGCTTCTTGTCAAATTCCACAATGTTATAGCAAATATAAAATAACCGATCAGATTGTTTATGTGTGGAAATGAAACTAAATTAATCTACTGAAGCAATGTTTTATTAAATTGGTCAAAAATAGATTTTTGTTATAAAAATTGCAAATATATTTTCCTTCGCTCACGTTCTCTTCCACACCACCCTGAGGCCCAGTATAACTGGACTAAACACACTAATTAAAAGAACACATTAGAATACCTCTCACGTTTGTTCTAGATTGTGGTCGGAGTCATAACGCTGACATGTGGTACACTAAGGGCTGTGCAGAGCAGGTGCAAATGTGGTTCGTCGAGAGGTTGCACATCGTGGGGATAGTCGGTCTAGTGGTTGCCTTCATACAGGTACAGGTATTGTCATTCTTGGTAACTTTGGCTTTTTATTATAGTTGGAAATGTACTTAAAAAATTCTAATATTTTTTCACTCTACAAATTTGTTTGGTCACTTTGGCAAGTGATGTAAATAAACGTACCTTGTTAAAGTAATAAACATATTTTCAAAGTGATCGAATAGATAATGGTTTTTAGTAACTCATCAACTGTTGACTAAAGCCAAAGATACCATAAACCAGTCATCATTATCACCATCAACGGTATCCAACCTGTAATAAAATGCCTCCCTCTTCTTCTATACTGCCACCACACTCTCTCCTTTAATTTCTTCCATGCTTCTCCTCTCACTTGAACACTTTCTGTTATCTGCTCCACCCATCTCTTTATTGGCCTCCCCTGCGGTCTTTTTCCCTCATACTCCATTTCCATCATTCTCTTTGGCATCCTCTCCTTCTCCACGCTCATTACATGCCCATGACATTTCAGTCTTGCTTCCTCTATTGTCTCATGTACCCTTTGTACTCCCACTCTTTCCTGGATAATTCATCTTAATCTTGTCTATCCTCATGACAGCTAGCATGCTCCTCACATACTTCATTCCCATGGCCTCCACTTTCCTAATCTCTCTAACATTTATTGTCCATGTTTATCCTGCATATTGACAATAGGTACAAAGTAAGCCCTGTACAACACTTCCTTACACTTCAAGAGCACTTCTCTTCTCCATATCAGGTTTCTTACACACAGGGCTATGCGGTAGATTTTCTCAGTATGATGCAAGTCTTCGAAATACCGCCCCTTTAATGTTTTTTTCTTTAAAATAACCTTCGATTGTTTGTTTTTTAAACTGCGCAAAATATATGAATACTATCTTTATTTTGAAAATATAAACTTCTTTAAGATAATTATATCTACTATCAACTAAAACAATCTACTACAGTATTACCCTTCTAACTTTAACTTTAGCAAATTCGTTTATTAGGGATGTGTAGTTTAGAGTGGCAGCCAATGTAGATTCAATAGAATTTAATGACAGATTTCTAAGTTTTGTTTGGCTTGTTGACAGTGGTGGATTTAAAAATTTTGCGCCCCTAGGCACAATTATAATATGCGCCCCCAATTTTTTTTCTAGGGTTTTAGGAGGTTTTGGAAGGAAAGTGGTCTTGGGAAGAGTGTGTGTGTGTGTGGGGGGGGGGGGGGGGGGGAGATAGTCCTCGAGAAAAGATTTCAACGAAAGAAAATCTGGCATGTACATGGCCTACAGTAGCTTGAGTTAACATTATGAAGAAAGGAAGACTGACATCAGTTACAAAGTAATTGCAAAGTTCAGTTATTTAAAAAGAAGTATTGTAGTTCTGACTTTATAACTTGAACTATTTCAATAATATTAGTCAATAATTTTAAACGTAATTTTTAAAAACCAAATATAAAAATAAAAATAGTGCTATCCAAAATGTGCTCCCCCTAAAGCCGCGCCCCTAGGCTTATGCCTAGTGGGCCTTTAGTGTAAATCCACTTCTACTTATTGAACTTCTTAAGTATTGTTTTATTAATTTTAATTTGGAAAAACTCCTTTCACCACTAGCTACAGAGACAGGAAGTGTTAATAAAATTCTCAGAACTACAACAGTCCTTTGCAAAGATGCAATCGCGGTGGGTGGAGGGCATTGAAAATGATTAACTATGATGATGCTTATCATGCTATTAAAATAGGGAAGATAAAATAACGATAGAAATGAATTGCAAAGCTAGTAAGATTTGTAGGTTACAGATCATAATAAATAGACAACGAATATTTGTCAAATTGACAGCTAGCAGTCGTTTTGATATATGCCTTTCTTTAACTTGTTGTTGTATTGTCTCCACTTCAACGTATATGAATTTTGTAAAAATAGAGCAATAAATAATTAATGTAAAAGTAGGAAAATGCAAATATTTCCTAAGCAACTTTCTCTCTATCATACACAGAACGCAAAGGTAGCCCAATATTACCTAAATAACTCTCTATCACACACAGGCACAAGTTCCACACTTGAGATATACCCAGTCTATGCAAATGCTACTTTTTAATTAGAGTGCCTATTGTCATAACATAATAAATTTCAATGATAATAAGTAACTATATTTGCTGTAAAAAACAATAATTCTCTTACCTGATCTACTTTTTAAACACAATAACTGAATTAGTATAAATGCAAAAATATTATACTGATACAAATATATTATATATCTGATTTAATGATTTAAGCACAGCACAGCCACTTGCCACTTCTCGAGACAAACTAACATTAAAATCAAATATGGTCAATAATTGTAAGCTCAAAGCAGAACTATCAACACGTAACATGTGCAATTGTCTTTTGTGATAATTGCCACCTCAGATTTTAGGAGCAGCCATGCGGTATATTACAAACAAAAATATTATCTTCACGCTGTCAGATCAAAAGAGTTTCGGCGAGTGCTCACCAACAATGCACCTGCACCAGAAACCAAAATTAAGGATATCGAAAGCGCTTAGGCAAAGGTGTGAGATAAATCATAAATTGTATGCATAAATATCGGAATAACATTGACCAATATAGAAAAGGTTGTGTAAATATTTTTATTATTGAATGGTTCTTTGATTTCGCTGGTTATGCCGCCCCCTTGTGGTGCTGCCTGATGTGGCCACCTCTTTGTATCATAGCATGGCACAGCCCTGCTTACACCCTATAGAACAATTCGCACTGCAGGTCTCTTACACACCTAGGAACAATTCTCCTCGCTGTCCTCTTCTCATTAAATTCTCTCCACTTCCACCTTTCTCCCCAATCACGTTTACAAGATATTTTACGTTCTGTACTTTTCCCAGCTCTGCTCCATCCAACCTTATAGCTTTACTAGACCTTACCCTCTTCCTTGTCATTACCATCACTTCACACTTTAACATGCTAAATTTCATTCCACGCTCTTTCACTTCCTTATTCCATTCTTGTAGTTATTCCTGTACTTTCTCTTCCTTCTCCAAGGAACCAATCATTGAGTATTATCATACTTAATGTATTGGTCTATTTTAAATAAATAAATTCTATCATCTATTAGTTAATAAGAGCTATACCCACACCTGTGATAGCGATGGGTGGTCACAATTTGAATCCTAACCAAGTAAACTTGTTTTTTACTTCCACATGTGATGATCCATGTGGTTTTACTTTATAATATAGATAAAATACTGTAATCATAAAAAAAAGTTATGCTGGATCCTTGATGTTAATTACCCACCCCAACCTAAAAAAAAATTATTTTAATATTCTGTCCATCTGCACTTAGAACTACAGCTGAAATGGTTTAATTGGTTTATTAAAATTTTATATTTAGATTACATATGGTCAAACCTTGTGAATAAATAATTATTCTAATTATTTTTCATAATAGAAATGATTAAAAGTTCTTAATATACTGATGACTTATTGATCATTTTTAATGTTTCAAAAATGGCTCTAACAATTTTATCCAAAATGGATATCTGAGAAATGTTTTTCAAAATAAATAACACTGTAAAGGTACTTTTTTTTCTCAGAAAACTATTTTTTTGTAGTTTATTGATAACTAGTTTTTGAAAACTGTGTTATAAACTATAGTAAACTATATGAGAAAGTATTTAAAACGGACACACTGCAGTGATCCGGGTAGATTCCTTCCCCAAAGATTAAGTAATCCTTGTGATAAGCATACAAATACATAAAATGGTACAACACAGTCATACATATTTTCTCATATATACTATTATAGCTTGTTACAAAATTTTCAAAACTCAGTTATCAGCAAACTAGCTCACAGTAAATTTTCCTCATAAAAAACATTGTTTTGCTAATCTTATGGATTACTCTTCAGATATGAATTTTGAACCAAATTAATAAAGCCATTTTTATAACTCAATAAGGAAAACCTCTTTTCGCTTTATGAGGTAATTGTATTATATTTGGAAGAAGGTATAGGAAAGGTGGATAGAAACAATTTCTAAGTTTAAGTTTCTATCCACCTTTCCTATACCTTCTTCCAAATATAAAGCCATTTTTAAAAATTATAGATTTTCAAAAAAGAGGTAATCATTAAACAACCTTAAATTATTATTCTTTAATAAATAAATATACTTACTTATCTATATTGTAAAATAATCTCCAGACACCCATTTTAAACAAAAAATGTTAGCACAATTTTTGAACATTTTTAATTTAAAAAATCAATCAATTGCATTCTAACCTTAATTTTAGGGCTATAATCAAAGCTATATAAAAGGCCCTGAGACATCACCATACAACAACTTAATATCGAGTTTTAATGAACTTCATTAAACATTTTCAGCTGTTGCCCCGGATACAATGTTCTTTATATGAGAAATTAATGAATTAAAAACTAAAACTCTTGCTAAAACTAAATGTATTTGTTCTTTTGAAAATTTGAATTTGTCAATTTGACAACTCATGTTGTTTCTCAGCTGTTTGGCCTCATCTCGTCTATGCTGCTCTTCTGCACTGTCCGCCACAAGAGGTCAAGCCACACATATAAGTCCTATGACCCGACCACATGACTAGCAGAGGGCCAGGATGAGCAGTCTCGTCCTCTGCAGTCTGAAAGGTGGGGGCCGAACTGACCCACACGACCATTGCCTCAGTGTCACATTGAGCGTCCTGCCAAGATGAGCAACCTACTTATATGTAGCTTAGAGGTAGTCCATCTCGGGTGTGTTGTCAGAGATTTGATGTCCTTTAGTAAAGTTGGAAGCTTAAGAAATGGCGAACTTAGTCTGAAGTGTCTTTTCAGCCAATCAGACAACTGTGATTGTGTATCGCCCATTCAAAGACATCAGGCCTCAACTTGTCTAGTAGTACCTAATGCTGTACAGAGGGGAGGCAAACGAGTCAGTTATACCTAGGATCTTGCCTCTTAAGGGGCCCTCAACTACCCAAACATCTCGTTTTTTTATGCCATCAAGTTTTGTCGTAGTCACAACACATGTGCATAAATTCAATGTTTATCATGGTTTTTTTTTTACTGATTTTACAAATTAAGCTCTTTTAAAAGGGATATTCACTGTAAAGATAAAAAAAAAATCTTACTAAAGGAATGACACTTTTATCTTATTTTCATGTTCATAAAATGTTAATAAAAATCAATAGACCTAAAGCACCATAATTAATTTAAATATTTTGTGTGAAAGGGAGCCCCCAAAGTTCCATTACCCTAAGAACCTAGACTCCTCAGGGTGGCTCTGGTCATACCCACTGCATTTAATTGAAGCCTATGCTTTTGAACTGGTTGATATCAGTATGATAAGTTAATGCATTATTTTATGTCGCCTCATAACTAACTGTGGTCGTCAGATGCAAGCTTCCCTTGGGTTGTAAATTGTGTTCAAAACTATCAATTACTAAAATAAAATTGGTAATATCTTGCCATGCTGGAAAAGTGCTAATGTCTCTGTTTCATATCTAGGCTAGATGTGGAGTGACTCAAAGGTCACTTCAAACAGGATATCTTTGGTGCGTTAGCCAAAATATGTCAAGTACCTACAAGAAAACACAACATAAAATCATGTATGTGTATTTTTGTGAGCCATTTGTTAATGGAAAACTAAAGAAAGATCCATTATACAACTTTAATTTTAAAAATTGCTAGTGCCCACATCTGTGATAGTTAGGAGTAAGCATAGCAGTTGGAATATTAAATCGCTGTGACAAATTCAATGTGACAAACAGTTTCAAATAGTCGAGGCAAAATAAACTTTAGAGCCATAAAAAAGATAGACCAAAACCCTAATATGACATTGTGAAAGTGATTTCTACCGAAAATAGAACTTTAAAGTTAAACAAAATGCAAGAGGAAGATATCTTTGAAAACATCTCAAATAACTTATTAAATTACCTTCATATTAAATATGTATTCATTAATGTTTATAATGTTAAAATGTAAAAAACTAGTATTAATATAATGTTGCTTCAATTTATACACTTCATAATGTTTTAGTTTTTAAAATGTACAAATCAAGGAAAATATAAATTACTGTACTTTTGAAAAAAAGTAACATAACATTTGTTACATTTGGCTAAGCTAAATTTTTAAAATAATAATTTAACGTTAAGAAAGTACAATGCTGTCTATGTGATAAATATTAGAAAAATTAATACATCCAACTAAACTAGTAACACTACATTTTTATAGAATTCATATAGTCTGTGTAGTGCATTAAACAATAACCAAACATGTTAGAAGATTAAATTAATCATACTACTTGTCATACCCAAGTGAAAAATTGCCACAGTCAAATATCTTGATTGTCCAAATCAGTGGTGTCACTTACTTCTGTACAAATTTTGTCTGATATGTCAGCAGAAATTTAATATTAAAAAATCCCTGTGGTTAGCTATAACCACAAAAATATTTTTCCTAAACACAGATTACATGATCAAATGTGCATGCGCTCCGGTAAGAGTTGCCTTTATTATCCAATTACAATGAGTCTTCGAATTTTGTCTGCATATGCTACAAGCAAACACTGTTGTTTTCATTGCTACTTGTGTTTTTACAGTCACTGATTTTGTAAACTTTTCTGGAATGCTAGCTACAACATTTGGAGTATATTGCAATATGCATTTGTCTACAACTTCTACATTATTTGGGCCATTATTGTTTTTGTTTATGCAAACTTAATCCATCAATGTATCTTATGTAACTGTAAAGTTTAACAAGTTAAAATTAACATAATTTTAATTTAGTTGTTAAATGTCTTTACTTTGAATTCTATTATTTTCCTACCGAATTTTCAATTTTACCACATAAAACTTTGTAAATGTAAATATAATTAAGTTATGGCTATGATATTGTAATTTAAAGGTGTGATCTAATTTTGTAAGTTGTTTATGTCACTATATTGCCATTACTTTCAGTGAGATAAAGGGAATTAGGATTTACAAGTAATATTAGTAAAAAAAAATCACTAGGAATTCTGTATGGTCTGCTATGAGAGGGGAGGTCCATGGGGGGGCGACATCATGAGCTACCGCACTGGGTGACACCAACCATGACCACTAGTCCAAATCACCAGGTCATCACATGGTCCATACATTTATCAACTAACGCAAATTATAAAACATAATGGGTCATATTGAGACATAAAAGGTTACTTCACAAATAAATTGAGAATAAATAGATTTATTAATAGTTACATCTTCATATGTTTTGATATGAGTAGTGGTACCATATACCTACACAAATATTTACCATGATTTTATATTATCTTAATTCATGTTTACCAATAGGTTTGTACAACTTTTTATTTGGAATATAATGTTAGTAAATCATATTATTTTATTTTCACTTATAAATTTACATATTCTATCCCATTCATGACAACAGGTGGTTACTTTGATAAAAAAAAACATACAGTTTGATTCATATAGGCAGAACTTTTTTTGACAGCAACATAATTTACTTAAACAACTTTATTATATTCATTCACCAACTCATGTATTACTGTTTCTTTGTTAGATTAAAATAAAATAAAGTAAAATACTATCAATTCTGAATGAAAAATATATAACTCTGTCATCATCATATAGATTTGTATTTTCTAAAATGGGTTTTCTATTAAAATCCTTTATTTATTATGTGGTTTCAAAGGATTTATTATGAAACAACACCGCATTTCCACATTTGTGACATTACAGCAGCTTCCAGATGTAATATGGCAACTATACTAGTTTCACAGTAAGTTCAACATTTTAGAATAAAGTTTAATATTTAATGACGGAAATTTATAAATATCTTTGTTAATTTTATCTTACTATGGGATGTATATAATAAATATTTTCATATGTTTGAACTAGCTATATCTTGTTGAGCTAGTTCTTTTCACATCCATCAAAAAGTTTGAACTTAATGTGAATAGATGTATAAGATATTTAAATATTCTAGATATATGTTTATATATTTTCTATATTTATTTCTTATTATTTATTCCTGTCATAGGAGATTAGTCAGATAAATGAATGATGTTTCAGGAAGAACTGGGGAAAAAATTGGGAAAGGATCTAGAGTATTAGAAAAATAGAGTGTTTTGTTGGAACTTTGTCCATTTCAGAATGTAATAGTTTTTGGACAATAATGAGATGTATAAAGTGAACATATGAAAAAGTAGTGGATATTTATTTAAAAAAATGTACTTCTAATTAAGTAAAAAAAACACTTTTTTTCTTTGTTTTAAAAATGTATTGTTAGTACCTTCCAATAAATAAGAATTAATATATTTACAATTTAAAACCCTGAATGTCCTTGTATCTGAATTCAAGATTAGGGAACCAAAATATAATTTTGAAAATCCAAAAATGTATTATCCAATACTTAACAAAATAATATTCCTAAGAGAAGTTGATACAATTTGTTAGAGTGATAACATCAATAAGATATGTGACGTTTTACTTTATTAGTAGTAATATCTTAAAGGTATTGATTATAGTTGGGTTGAATCAAATAGCTTACGAATCTAAATCGCCACCTTAACTTCGAATCCCAAATTTTGATTTTGAATCCGGATCATAGAAAAAAATGATGAACATGGAGGAAATAGAAGTATAATGGAATAATAAAACAACACAGATATTAACTAAATGTTAATATTCTTTCTTATAATCCTTTTATTATAACATTTATATGTTCAGTTATGTTTTAAATTACTGGTCTGAGGCCTGGATTTTAAGTTCATATTATAATAATATTTGCTCTGAACCATCAATAATCAGTGTTAGAGCTATAAAATAAATTTCAATTAAAAAATTGAACAATTCTTTTCAAAGTATTTGAGTCTTTAATCTGATATTTTCTTGAATACTTGAATCTCAAATATCCATAAGTGTTTAAGTTATTCGAAGGTCCTAGCCTTGGTATTGATAATGTCTATCAAAATTGACAGCTGACTAATACATGGCTGAAGGTATGAATATAGGAGAGTAGATTTAGTCAAGAAACCACCCTTAATATCAAAATTCTATGCTGTTTGACACTTCAATGAATGTGTGTGTATACCATGCACAGTAGATATTTTAAAAGAGAAACACATATTCTTAACATAATCAAATTCATTTAATGTCAATAATAGTTTTTGAGCATGGTGCTTTTTTGTGTTTAAAAAAAATACACTCTAAATAATATAACATAATTTATACATATTTTTAAATATCGTAATATTAATCATACACAAATTTCCAGACAAATTGTTCATTGAACAAATAATATTTAATATCACATTGTACTCTGTAGTAATTTATATGCCAACTATTTTTGCGCCTACATTGTTTAATTGCTCAGTTACTTTCCTAGAGATGCCCTTTAGTACAGTCACTGGATACTGAAAAATAAAACAAAATATAAGGAATCCACACCTCCTAAACATATATAAATAGTTCTTATTTATACGAATAGATTTTTAATCAAATACAGGAAATCAATTGCTTTTTTTAAAGTAATTAATTACACATGTTGATGTTTGGTTTAGTCTATGTTTGCACCAATAGCTTACATAACATGTTTAGATCACGTAGAATGGTAGAAACCCAAGATCCAGAGCATTAGCAAACAACAAACAACAACAAAAACAACATTCTTAAAATAGCACATATTGGCCAAACTAAGCATTATATTGAGAACTGTAAAAATAAATGTGTTGTGGTTTGCATTATATCTTAGTTTTCTTACGAATTAACATTTAGAGCAGGTTTTAGAAAATACAAACTATTTTTTGGGGCCAACATTGATAACATTTTAGTTTTTACTGTTTTATTAGTGTTATTTTATAGGTATTGATACTATATATTAAAAGTGACACCTGCAGATCCCATGACTTGAAGTATGAATATGTGGGAAGTAGATCTAGTAACTTTTCTAGCTGTCAGATATGTCCATTCAGTTAGAAAATTGGGGTATAGTTAAGTAAGATGATTCTTGATCATTACATATATTTTCAAAACAGTTCAAAATTCTCTATTTTTCTTTATAACTCATTCACTATTTATAAATTATGATTAATCTGTGAAGGTTTAATTTTAATAAAAGATGATTAGATTGCATATTTTTTCCTTTAACATATCGATAAAGTATTGTAATCATTTTAAGTTCTTGACCTTTAGAGTATGATGAACCTTGGCCTTTTATAAGCCCATCAACTCGAAAAGAAGGTTTTATAATCATGTATATCACGAGGAGAAATTTTGATTTTAATTCAGGCTCTGAAATTTTGTGTAGCTTACTAAAACTGATTTTTGAAAATGGCTTCAATTTGGTTTAAAATAGATATCTGAGCAGTTTCTTTACATGATAGGTATGATAGTTTAGTGCGAATGATTTTTGACAATATGAAAGGGTTCGAAAATGGTTTTAAAGATTGTATCCAACATTGATATACATGTATAGGATACTATTATATCTCTTCTCAAATGTAAGTACAATTACTCTCAATTCTACCTCCCATTTTCTTACTCCATTGATGTATATATCGGATAGGCCATGCAGGTAGTAAAGATGCGAGGCATAAAAGAAAACTTATTTGATTTGGTTGACCTCGGTGGCCTTGGGGTAAATTGCTAGCCTCAGGACCAGATGCTCATGGGTCAAACCCCACCCCAATTTTTTCTTGGGCAATAAAAATCCATAGCACAACTTCCTTTAAAGGGAATTAAAGCCGTCGGTCCCATGTTGCTTGTGGCATATAAAAGATCCTTGGACGGTATGGGAAAATACCTTTCCTGGCAAAATTAGTTGGCCTTTTCACTCTCGCTCATAGAAATTCTCATGTGCTAATAAATTCACTTGGTTACAAAATGCTCATTAAATACCCAAAAGTAAAAATAATAAAAACACCCTTTGATTAGGTTGTATCATTTATGATTTTATTTTGTTTGATAAGTTATTACAACGTTAATATCATGTACTGCTGCTATGCTTAAAATTAACATCTATACAATTTGAACTACATTAAAGTAGTATAGAGATATATATTAAAAGGTTTTTTTTTACAATACAAATTATTATGATTAAAAATGTAGAATAATACATTTTTAAATAATGTATTTTTGCATCAAACAAACTGTACAATCTACTTTATCATAGCCTTAAGAGTTTGGAACAAAATTTTCAAAAATTGGTTAACAGTAAAACTAATTTGGATTAACTTTTCTTCAGAAAAATTAACCTAGAGTTTTGTTAGTGATATGAAACTCTCTCCAGATATCAATATCAGATATCAAGAAAACTATTCCTCACTAGAGGAGCTGAGCCTCGAACCCTGATCTTACCATCAGTGTCAGTGCCTATCAATGCAGATATAAAATGGCTTTTTTCCCATGTATTAGTAAACCCTTTCAGGCTATACTAATTCAGTAATTACTTTAACATATTGGGGAGTATAAAGGTTGAGTTTTAAAAACTGTAGCCACATTTTAGTGAGAGGGAATTGAGAAACCGTTTAGAAAAAAAATATCCCCAATACACTTGACAGGGATTCCAATCCCGATCTCCCATTTATTGGCAATTCAGTCAAACATGAAAGTGACGCATCATAACACGCAACCACTGATGCAGGATTCTAATAGTTAATTCTATAGGTGATCTCTGATGATGCTACTGAATACCAACAACATTAAATATAATATAATTTAAAGAAACAGGAAGAGAAAGTGGAATTCAAAGTGACTACATCATTCGCCTGAAGATATAATAGGGAACCTATATTATGTGATAGAGTTAAAAGGCAACAATTTAGTTTCAAATCGCAGTATTTTATTAAGTCAACTTACATCGGCTGCTGTGCTGAAGAAACTGGTTATTGCTGACACTCCATCCACAAACCCCCGGCCAATCCTATTGAACTTTGCTCCAGTGTTGCCATATTTATCTTCTTCCTTTATATTGTCAACGATGGGTACAGGCTGGAAAAGAATACAGAACATAAATTTTTCACATATTACAACATCAGTGTGTGTGTCAATTTACTGCATACAAAGATAAATTATGTATTAGTTATGGGCTGCGTTTACCTTTAAAGATTTTTATATTTCATGCTCAAATAAATAATATTTTTTACAAACTTTTCTGAGGAGCGAGAAAAACCAACACATATATTTTCACCCTTAGTTTTAGTGGCTCAAATGTGTCTTGCTGAGTTTTACAAATTTATTTTGTGTTAGGATGTACAATACCGTAGTCAGGGGGTGTTTGGGGGTTCAACACACCCAAAATTTTATGAACAAAATATTGTTTTAACCTTATTAAGGCCACATATATCAACATTAAGGTATAAGTACAAATTAGGGGCTGTGTTACCATAAAAAGCACCGGTTAGCTTTTAGAGGTGTTTAGTATTTATAGTTTTCCCTAGATATTGGAAGCTAGGGGGTTATGTTGCCATAAAAAAAGCTTTTAGATGTGTTTAATATTTACAACTTTTCCTAGCCTTCGGCAGTTAAGGGGTTATGTTAGCATAGAAAACACTTCATATAGCTTTTAGAGGTGTTTAATATTTATAATTTTTCGTGCCTTCATCACTTAGGGGGTTACGTTACCATAAAAAACACTTTAGAGAGCTTCTATAGGTGTTTAAATATATAGATTTTTCCTAGCATCCTGCAGTTAAGGACCTATGTTGCCATAAAAAACACTTCAGATAACTTCTAGAACTGTTTATCATTTATAATTTTTTCTGGCCTTCGGCATTTGGGGTATGTTCCCATCAACCCCCCCCCCCCTCCCACCTCCTGAAATTATTGGCTGGCTACGGCCTTGGGGACATATGTACGATAAGTTTACTCGCATTTCTTCATTCAGCATTTTTAAACTGCCACGTTTCACTGTTTTAATATTAATCATTAGAGAAAATCCAGCTTTGCAATAGTACGTGGTCTAAAACTGCAACAAAACCATGAGAGCTCGTTTAGCCAAATGAGAAAAGTATTTTTTGAAGTGAGATCCAGAGTTTGTCCAATTCATTTTATTGATGTTTTAACTTAAAGCTCCTATCATTTTTCAGCTATGTGAGGTCTTCTTCTTCTGCCAGAGAAATTAAGCCCACCAACGTCAGATGAAACAAATATATTTCTTATCCAGTCAAATGCGTTTGTGTTAAAATTTGGAAATTAACTTTCAAGTTTATCTTTGAGAAATGTCAGAAAGTTATAGACAGGAGCGGATTTACGACTCTACCTCCCATAAGCACTAAATAATCTGCACCCCACTTTTCCGAACTTCACTTAATTTCTAACCTTCTAAATCCCCGTTTTCGCTCCTATCACCCCTCATACACCGACAGACATTCATACCATATACACAAGTGCTATTTGTGGACTTACTAAGCAAAGGCTTAAAAAATTGGAATACATATTCTTACACTATCACAACACACAAATTCAAATATTTTTCATTTAAAAAATATAAAATCTTCACTAGTAGATTGTAGAACATGTTATTACAGATAAAATATTAGCATTTACACAATACGAAAATAGTCTATAGACTATAGTATATTTAATCTTTATTTCTGCTGAGCGAACTAGTCAATGATCCCAGTCAATCAAATCCCTTTTATCCAATAAGTCACCTTCAATTAAGATGATCGTTAGTGAATTAAGGCGATAATCTGTCATGTTAGTGCGCAGATACAGCAAACCACAAGAATCACACACAGGATGAAGCCATAACATTATTTTAACTGGCAGATTTTTTTTTTTTTTTGTCATTCAAAATTTGACGCCCCTAAAAGCTACCGCTGTAGGCACGTTATGGAGATACGGTTACTGCTATATATTCATACGCACAAGCGGCTTATATATGACCTACCCTCCTGGCCTGTTGGACCCATTGTCAACAGTGTCAAAACTAACTAATAGGAGAACTTCTGTTAACCTGATGTTGTGAGGGCTGGCTTCCTATTGGGTAGAAGGAGCCAGAGTATCACAAAATTTTTCTAAATACAACGGAGTTTATTTTTAAAGAAAAAAAGTTTTATGGCGCAATACATTGAAATTACTTCTCAATATATTGAAAGTACTTCTGAAAAGCGCGTGACTCTCCATGGATTAAGTATTAAAAGTATATTTTACATACAATACTTTAAAGAAAAATTCACTTGATCCATGGCTTTTTTAATATACAAGAAAGGGGTCCAAAACAGTATCATTACAACGTGCCTACTAGGCTTATGCGTAAATCCGCCCTTGGCTATAGCTCACATCTTTTATTTTGTTCTTCATATCACATTTATATGTATTTGGGAACATTTCATAACTGTGCTCGTTCATTTTCAGAGACCAAATTGCTAGCTTGTCCCTTAAAACTGAATTTTCGTTTGGTTCAATCAAGATGTTCTCATCCTTTCCTTACAGACTTGAATTGGTTTTGTTCAAGACCGCAGATATAATACAGATAAAAGCTTAATTGGGTGCACCATAGCTTATTTGTAAACAGATATATGGACTAATTTTTATTTTCGCGCAAAATAACTCCAACATTGCACATCTGGTCCACCCTTGGTAAAATTTTACGTCTGAATGGCTTTGTTTAAAACTTTCATTAAATCTTCGCCAACAGTTTTTTTAACCAGCACTTCTCGATGTAGAAAAAAATGTATGATAACGCTTTTCCCATTTTTTTTTGGTCAATGAAATAAAGCCTTTTGTAGCTCCTGTCATTGAACGTATGTAAGCCAGAAGTTGAGCAAGTCCACTTAAAGCAGTTGATTCGTCAACTTGTATTGCAAACATGGCACTATTTGGTCCAACCTTATCTCTCACAAAATTTTTGATGTATTCAGGTAAAGCCTGAATTTTTCGCCCAACCAAAGGAATCTTCTTAATTTCGGATTCATGTTCAGGGCCAAACGTAGTCTTTACAATAGCAAAGTATGCTTGAATAATGGCTTCCTAGCCAGAGGAGTGTGGTAGCGAGTTTTCTTTGCAATTATCTTAGATACTACATAACTTACTTCCTAAGCTTTGTCAGAATTCTTGAATTTCTTAGTAAATGTAGCACTCTGTTTTGATTTATTTTTAAAATTTCTTTGAAATGACTAAAAGATTTTTTTTGTTAAGTAGCTGTGCTTAGTATAAAAATGACGCAGCAATTTATTTGGCACTAAACTCGTATGAGACAGGTTTTCTCCGCAAACTAAACATTCAAACCACTTGAAACCCATTTTCAAATAAGCATCGCTATATAAACATACCAGTGGCCTGTGGTCAATTCTGGACAAAGCGAAGCAGTGAGGCTACAATAAAGGGAATCTGATGGACTCTAATATAATTAGAAGCTTACACTGGTCTTTATTTTTTTTTTATAGTTAAAAGTATTATTGAGAAGAAAGGAAAGGGGGTGACCCAAACTATGCATGGAATAAAACAAAATAATTGGTGATTTTAGAAATATTACCACAATCAATAAATTATGTATAATAAATATATATATATTTATTTAAACAATAATTTTAATTCTAGCTCAAATATATTATTATTATTGTCAATTTCTATTGCCGACATTTTCTCTTGGGTTGTGGCCTGCAAATTAGTATGACCTTTGGCTTGCCATATAGTTTTGAATCCGGATTTATTCTACACGGCACACGCCATTATCATTAGTAAATAGTAAGGTCAACTATATAATTCTCCGCCAAACCAACATACCGATATTTACTATACACTTTCATAAAATTAATTATTGAAACGTCAAAGTTTTTGTATAGGCTGTCTGAAGATTGAATGGGTCTGCCAGTTTCAATTATTTTATTTTTCTCGTCAAAAAACCGGGATGAAAAACTACGCTTCAAAATATGACTTAAGAATACACAGAACCTTTCCACTGCTGAACTTGTCGACGCCCTCATCATTTTACAACTGTAAGAAAAGAAACAAACCGCTTCCCTGGGAGGATCAAATAAGCGTCAATATTCCGTAAAATAAAACTAAACTTACTTTAAATTGCTGATAAATACGTTATTTTGTAATAGAATGCCATAAGTACATCTAGAAACAATAAATATCAGTTAAAACAAAGTAAAACATAAGATTTCAACAGTATTAAACGTACGATTATACACCAATCATGATAGTAATACCTCTATTCTATGATAGTAAACTCATACGCTGATATTCTCCAAGGGATACGGTGTTTACCTTTCCCCGATGAGGGCCGGATATACCCGGAAACAAACGATTGACAAAATCTGAGAAAGAACGGCCTACTCCGAAAGAAGAGCTGCGACCTCAACTCATTATACTTGTTGGAGAAGTTCATAATATAATAAATAATTAATAATAATAATAATAATAATATAATATTGTTTTAACTTAATATTTCTCTATTTTTTTTTTCCTCTCAATTTAGAACTGTTGAATAACCTGAAATACTTACTTTGTGATTCAGTGCTGTAACGTTCAAGAGGATGAATACCTGTCTTACTTGTTGAAGCGTGACATTTTTCGTTACACTTATAGTAATTTTAAGAACGTCTTTTGATCATTCGACAATGACACATTTTTTCTCACAAAAATGTATCCATACTAGCACGTACAAAAGATGTCACGTTTACTTTAATAAATTGCTACAGATAATCACGTTAAGTCATTTAATAACATCCCAGTTGACATGTAGCGGGCAATATGTAAAGTTGTTACTACACAATTATGCTACGTACAAATATTATTTTATTATACACGCGTCTTACTAACCGTTGGTTATACTCACTTACGCTAATGTGTAATGTAGGTGATTGTGAGTATGAAATGAAGGACCTACAATTTAACGTGAATCGAAACTACGGTGCGAATTATAATAATTATATTGGCAAAATCCAAGAAGAGTATTAGATTTAAAATATTTAATAATAATATCCTTCAAAACCTACTGTTAGCGACTGAATGGACTTAGATATGATCCACGTGTTCCCAATATAAAATACTACAAAGGATTTTAATAATACAAATCTGCATAAAAATACTAAACTTATATAAGTGGAATCCAAACAAGAGAATTAAAGCTGACACATTCAGGAATAATATGCTTCAAGACTTATTCACCGTGGTTGGATGGGATCGGATAACGCCAACATGCCTTCTAGGAAAATATACAAGTATGGCGACAGGATGTTTCCTAACACATCCACTCACTACATCTCCTGACATAAAAAATAACTCAACTAAGTTGGGCTCGCTTCCACGACCCTAGAGCGCCACTGATGTGGTGGCGTGTCTTCAAACCTCCCTTTTTTCTCACCCCTCAAGCTCCAGTCCCTCCTATCACCACCTGTGTTATTACGCTTTTTTCTATTTCTTTCTTTTTGTTCCGTTCTAGTCAGAGAAAGGGTATAAAATGAGTGAGTCTCAGATTCACTTCATGGTATTCAATCACTTCACGTCGTTGAAGAAGGAACCTCTCTCTACGAAGGAACCGGTGGCCATGGAGTATTGGGCGTGGTTCTCACCCCCGCGCCGCCGAGGAAAGTCCTCTCCGATATCCTAAGTATAGAGGCGACGTTAATAAGTCCATCTGACTTATGGGTCTAGTTTAGAGACTAGAAAATGTTTATTAAGTTCTTCTGACTTTTTGTTTATCTGAATTGTATCCTTCGGACTTAGTACAGTCGAGACGACTATTATACTTATTTCGATTTCTTGTTTCAGTCAGAGGGACTAGATTTTGGTTTTGGGTTATTCCAACTCTGTTGGTGTATTCACAGTAACACTAATGTTGTTTAAGTCCCAAGATTTGTTATATTGGTCCAAGATACTATGTTTTTTCTACATCCATATGATATAGCTTCGATATAGAGCCTTGAGCTCCAATGTAATAAGGACTTAGTCCAAATGGTTGCTATTCTCTACAGCACTATATTTCCCTTTTTGTCCTTAAGACTACACACTTGTTTTTATGGCTACAACCTGGCTGTCTATCCTTTTTCTAGGACCTAGTTGGGTCAATGTGTTCAATGTATTGAATCATTCTTGTTGCCACGCTTCGCGGGTGTATTAGCTTGAGTGGGTAAAGCGCGGAACTCCACTTGTTTCCACATGGGGTCCACGCAGATAATACCTTTTTTCTCTTTGCCCATTTTTGGCACCTATTAACTGAGTATTAGTTTTGTATGAATTAAATTAGTGTTGTACCCCAGGGAGTGGATCATTAAATACAAGTTCTATTGAATGCTCTGGCAGTACCAATAGGGAAAGGACCGGCCATAGTACTATTTTGTGTTGACACCTGTATGTTAGCCATCTACCAATGTAATCAAATAACCTTTCTATTGCTTTTCACTATACAATGTCTCTTAAGGATTTTTCTCAAGTTCCAATCAAGCAAGCTAGCTTAAATTATAAATGTGTATATAATACTATATGTATATGATTTCCAGTTAACTTTAGTTTGTAATTACCTCGCTGTTTTTCTTTTAGAATCACCTGCCTGTAGTCTGGCGTTAGTCCAGCTGTTTTGTAATTGAACATTGCTCTTCAAGCACTACTGCATTTGATCTTGCCTGTGTCCCAACAAGACAGTATTAATTTGGAACTTCAAACTTATGTTCTTGTATATCTATTGTAATCAAATATATCTTTTATTTTTCTGTTATAATAAATCTATTATTGTTATTCTAATCATTTTATCAATCTGGTTAAAATACTTCCCTTGTTTTCCCGTGTCTTGTTGGTGCAAGACAAAATATAAAACTTAATTATAACGCAGAAACGGCCACACTTCCATGAATGGTCGGTTAGAAGATTCTATGTGCGTTCACCAGTAAGATATACACAATGCTGAGTCACTTGATTGACTGAAATAATCCCCTTTAATAAATAATATGTATTATAGGCAGCTGATCAGCACATCTGACAGGCACCTCGTGTTATGAAAGATAATATTTGAAAATATAGAAAAATATTGATTAATAAATCTATTTATCAGTCAGATTGCAACACCCAAATACCTTTAGGTAACACCTAGTTTGGAAAGCACTGATTTAAGTCAAACGTATGGCGTAGAATTTAGTTGATTTAGTTGGAAGGCAGGGTAGGCAGTTTCTTAGGGCCGCTGATTAGAAAAGGCAGCAAAAATAAGATAATATCTTATATATTATAGTAATTTAATTTTTAACTAAGAAAATGTATTTACTACCCGGCCATGAAGTAAAGATGTGGGTCATGTAAAAAAAAGTAATTTTTTAAAAAGATACATTTAGAATAGTAATCATAGTTCTTAAAAATATACTATAGTTACTAAATAATCAAATTTTGATCTTATTGTAAGCGTGTAAACTTTAATAGTAAGTTTCTAATTTGAATTTTATAAAATTTTCTTAAAATGTTTTCTTCATAAGAAGACTGGGAGATTTTGAAATTTTGTGGAGATTAGTTTTTAATTTAATTGATCTTTAGAAAATGATTTTTTCTTTTTTACTAAAATCTCAAAAACTAATTACTTGAGAAAACAACTGTGCCATCATGTTTAACAGTACAGTATAATTTTGTTTAAATATCCTAATAGGGGAGGGTGAATTTTCATGCTTTTCCTAAGACGGTAAAAGGGCACGAGCCAGCCCTGAGTTGATGATATAAAAAAAAAGCTTTTAATATTAAAAACACAGTGATAATTTTAATGGGTCACTTTATACAACGAATGTCGTAGAAGGTAATGTACACATTAATTGTGCGTTTGTAACTAAAGTAAACACAAACTTATTCTAATATGTATGGCTATAGATAGTTCGTACTCACGTTAATGAATTTGAGCAAAACCATCTGCACCTTGCTCAGTGGTTTTGGGTTTAGAATACTCTGTCCTTCAAATTCAGGTCTTGCCCGTTCTAGTTTCACATTGGAGTAGCTAGAACCAGCTGGAGTGGCACTTGGATACAAGAGTTCCTGATCAGACAAACAAGGATATAAATAGCTTTGGCACCTTCAGAAGTCAAACCAGTAAACCTCTCTCAACGGATTGGGGATTATCCACAAATCACGTAAAGCTTTATTATTTTTTTATCCCATCCCTCATTATCATTTAACACCAAGTAGACAGTTTAGCGTTAACCATCCCTGGTCCAATCTGTGTTATGTAGCGCATATCAAGCGTGAATATCATTAATCGGGGAAGTAGACAGCTCCGCTCAAGCGCATTCGAGAAATATCAGGAAACAAAAAGTAAATACTTAACTTACATTATAACATAGTACATGTTCTAAAGTTATACATAAAGTGTGTTTACTAATGGTGAAATCATGAAAAGTAATATCATGTTTTCAACATTAGTTAAATATAAGATCTGTGTTACATAACAATCACTGTGATGAACCCAACCTTCACCTATGTAGCACCATATAGACATTAGAATTCCCCCTCTTCCCCTCTCAGTAGCGTTACGTGGGTTATGGATGACCCTTAACACCTAGACTAGGTGTGTAATACAACTAGAACCAGATGTCACATCGTGGTGAAGTTGGTTTTTTGTATTCTAATTTAGAAAAAAGTTGAATTGAGACAAGTGAAGCTATTTTACCAAATTTTAAATAAATTTTACAATTATATCACACACACTTTTTCACATAGTCTATTATAATAAGAAAGCATCAAAAAAAGTTTTCAGTAAACTACCAATACATAATTTTTTCTTGGAAAAATCCGTATGAATTTTGATAATCATATGAAATACTTTTCAAATATAAATCTTGGATACATTTGTTAAGGACACTTTTAAAACACTTCAAATTTTCGAAAAATAATCTTCAGTCAACTAACCTCAAATTCTCTTTTTGTTGTTGATGGTAAAACGAAAATACATTCTTAATCTGTAAGATACTCCGTAGATATTCATTCTGAATAAAAATCATCGAGGCCATTTTCAAAAATCAATTATCACGTAATCATCAGTAAGCTACCCATAATTTTGGGGCTCGAAGTAAGATCACGATTGGGCCTTGAGGTATGATCATATTGTATCTAAATATGAAGTTTGACTGAAATCCATAACACGGTTTTGGCTGTGGTCCCAGGTACAGATACACAGAAATGTAGCACCCACATTATTGAGTTCCACAATAAAAGTCAAGATTCATCACAATCTAGAGGGCGAAATTTCTATCAATACAACACTGATTGTATTTAATTGAAACAGTGAAAACAAAATAAAAAAATTGAAAACTGATTTTAAAATAAAAATATTACTACACTGAGCTAAATTTCTCCGTGGTATATAATTAAAAAATCGCACATTGATACGTTTTCTGGTTCGAGTGTAATTTTGTACCTAACATCGCGGCCAATCGGCCTTGAGATGGGCTACATAACAACTTTTGATTCCATTTTAAAGTAAATATTTTATTTTACGATTTGTGAATATGTGGAATGCCAGGCCTCCACCGTGGTTCGGATCCCACGTTAAGCTATAGGGCCTCCATTTCATCTCACAATCACCCTACCATTACACATTAGTGTAAGTACGTATAACCCGAACGGGTAGTAAGACGCGGTGCTAATAATAATAATAATAATAATAATAATAATAATAATAGAGCGTTCATCATAGCAGGCCCAACTCAGCTCCCGGCTCGCACGAGGTATGTAAGTTAAAGGATAAAGAAAATACCAAGATATGCCACAAATGTGTGTATATTTGAATGATTACTCTTTTTTTTTTATGGAAGCGTCATCCTCTGTAGTTCACTTAAAAATGCTTACAAACAAGAGCTTCTAAAAGGCTGCCTTCTATTCATAAATAAAGATGACAACCAGGACAAAATGAGCGTGGTTGATGACGTCATACAAACCGTATTCAATTGTGTTCATGCACATGTGTTTATAAAATAAAAAAGTTTTATTTTGAATCTTTTATTTTATATGCCTCTTTCTCTAAGTTATATTAAAAACACATTAATTTATTTATGTATGTTATACTCTTTGGTGGCCAGCTATGAGAAGATTCGAGTGTGAGCACAAAACCTTTTAATTTATTATTTCATGCACTATAATAATAATATCTTGTTGCCACAACCACGAAACAAAAAGTTAGTTTTATACATAGACTATTATTTGTTATTTAAATTAGCTACAAAAAAGCTAATTATACATTAACCTTTAATCTTATTGTGATTATTATTAGAAGCGTATGATAGTACTTTTGATTGATAAGGTTAATTAGTGACTTTTAACCAATGTCTGCAAGACACTAACCCAAAACAAAATAAGAATATTTCCTTAAACAAAAGGTATATTAAAAATAGATAAGAAGCGTGTTATCAATTCTTTCTCCCTGCCCTCGTACCTGGCTCCGCTTCTCCTTGTTGCTGGTGACGTCACCGTAGGGCTCCACGTCTACCAGTGGTGCCGTCACGATGGTCGGCCCGGTGATAACGTCGATCTGACCATCGGGGGAAATGTCCACCAACGGGGCTGTGACGACACCGGGTGTATAGTAGTTCTCGGATTGCTCAACAGGGGTTGGCAGAGCTTGGAGCATCGGCACTGAGTATGGTAGAAGCAAACACACTACCCTCAGTATTGTCGTCATCTTGAGATCACGTTTAAGGTTTCCTTTATTGTCTGTGGATAGAAATGATATCTTAACGTACAGTTCAATTTTAATAGGTATAATTTTATTTGACAGTAAGAAAAACTACTAAATCTACTCCTGCGTATTCATGTCAGGTCATAATCCTCTTAATCTCTTACTTTTGATAGTTAAGATCAAAACCCACAAAATAACATAAGAATGTAGTAAATTATTTTAATATTTGACCACCAAGAATGTGTTCTAATAAAATTATTTCTGCTAAAAACTTACTTAATGGGCCATGGCTGTGGCTGTATCCAGAAGATTTATTCGTGGGGGTCAATACTTTAAAATAAAACTATAATGGTTTTCGTGAGAAAGAGTTGAATAAAAGCTACTTCCACTATGAGGACATATTTATTTTAAAAAAATCAACACATTCATCAAACAACAACACAAGTTTCCTTTTTTTCACAGGAATTTCTATAAGAAACATTAAATTTATCAACATTTTTGAATAGACGAGACAAAAATAAATATTTTTTTACTCTCCAAATCGACAATGCTCTTTAGAAAATCATTGTTGTCATAGTTTATTCACTAACAATACTCATTGTCTTTTCTATCTTAACTAAACGAAGAGTGTGTATATCTATCTGTCCGTCATGAGCATTTCGCAAAGATCTGAAATTTAAAAATTAGCAGCCCCTGTCCACGAACATGTGCACATCAAAGCTGGAATTTTAAAATCGGGATTTTATTTAAAAATTTGTTAAAACTGAGTCGAAATAAATAAAATGAAGACTTTATTTTCTCTCTGTTAGAGGCAAATCAAAGCATTGGCCTGGGTTGCATTACGTGGCTACCCCGGGAAATACCGGGTATTCTGCTGGTCATTAATAATTAATGGTTAACATTTAATTTTAACTCTGCATCAAATAATTTAATATTATTGATATATGGTACTGTTTTAATAATCCCCAACCAATCCCTACCCCCTCTTGGATGTTGTCATGAGACCTGCTTCGGTGGCCGCATGGTTTAGGGCATCCCTCCCGTGTTATACTAGACTGCCGATGACAGTAAGTTCGAGGTTAAAATCCTGGTCGGGTGTACTGAGGGTGGTTTTCCACCTGATACTTAATTCGGAATCAAGGAGATGAAGTTGGATCCCATCTGTGTGCACTAGAGAGGCTCTTGAACCCGCATAGTTTATCATTATCTCTCCAGGCGAGTTATACATTTCTTTAAAATTTGTCTTCCTTAGATTTTATGTCACGCACCTTAGCTCAACTGGTAGTATGTCCGCCTACTGAGCTAAGGGTCCCGGGTTTGATCCCCAGCATGGCTGAAAAATGCATAATTAGTGAAATGTGGGTTTCCACTTTCACAGTGATGAATTAACGGCCGGGGACTGGATTTTGTGTCTATCCGTGTCTTAAGTTATATTATAAGGCATATGAAGCTACGACAAGCCTAGCCAGCCGGTAGTGGAAAATATATGGCTTGTATAAAAAACTGACCCCAGGTCACGGGCTGGAAACAGTAATGGATGTACAAAGTATGTCACTACTAGCAAATAATCTAGCAACAAGTTATTTAGTTTATTAAATTAATAGTAATAAAATCAATGTGTGGTTTCTAAACAGTGATATTACAACACACGAATTACAAAATATTTTAGAAAGAACAGCAAATCTAATTATTCAGTAGGTTATAAGAACAAGGTTAAAAATAATAGCAAGTTTCTATCAGGGAAAGTGACCACACCTAAGTAAAAATAGACAGCGCATTACTTAATAACACATTAAAAAACTACTTGATATATATATTCATACGCCAATATGTATGTTTTGCAGTTGTAACTTTTGGTAAATGGTATCCAGATAATTTTGTGAGCTTTTTACAATATTGGTTGTTGTGTATTTATTATTCAATTATTTTTAAAGTGTCAAGTCTTCGTATTAATGGTCTGTATTGAACCTTGGTTTCGAAATATTTCCAGTCCTTTCTCGAGAACGTTATTGACGTTATTACCTTAAAATGTCATCCCCCACATGGTGTATTTCTTAGGTTAAATAGTTTTAGTCAGAGATAGCAAGCATTTCCACTATTTACCCTCTTAATTCTGTTCTCCTAGGTTAAATACTAAATTAATAAAGGTCATTTTATTAATTTTAGCACAGTGCGTTACTACCCGTTCGCTTCATACGCCTATGTACTAATGTGTTAGTGATAAATAAGGTTAAATTTAGAGGAAGTGTATCAGCATCTATGTGGAGAGAGAGTAGAATAATATTCAAGGAAAACCACCCTCAGTACACCCGACCAGAATCGAACACCAATCTCCCCGTCATTGGCAGTCTAGTCTATGGCGAGAGTGATGCCTTAGACCATACGGCCACTGAAGTGGGTTAAATACTAAATAGTTTTAATAACAATAGCTTAATCATGTACACGTATAAAATAACGCTGTTTGCTAACTAATGTTAATTTATTCAACCGTTTGATCAGCTAGTTTAGTCGCCAGGGAAAGTGGGTTGGTTACCAGACAATGCATGCGCGACGCACGAGAGACTGTATGCCACATTTAGTAACTGTGAAAGTTGAAAGGTTGCATAACTTGGTTGCCTTAACTGTCGTTTCGGTGCGGATGTCAAGAGGAAAGTGATTCAGTGAACTTGCGAAAATCACTTCTTGAACAATGAGACATAATTATCAAATTACGATATATATTTTTTATATTAAAGATGGGTTTAATCCTGTACTTCTCAAACCTGAATCTTAAATTTGCCTTTCGAATCCACGAATCTTTAAAAATGTACGATTTAAGGGAAAGTGAAAATATTTTAAATATAATTTTTTTTAATGTTTAATTCTTTTTTGCACCGCATCTTATTGTCTTCCTGAAATATCAGCATAATTACACTCATGGGCTAGAGATGAGGGTGCTATATCCTTTAAGAGAAATGTAAACGCATTTACGTGGAGGATGTATGTAAACTAATTAAGAAAACCCACCCTCCTGGCTGGATTCGAGCCCTTACCTGCCCATCACTAGTATTTTTTTTAGCACCGCATCTTACTACTCATTTGGGTTATACGCCTATGTACTAATTACACTAATGGTTTCAGGGATTAAGTTGTTATAAAAAAATGGGAGGTGTACCCGCATTTGTGTGGAGGGAGAGTGGAAAACCATTTAGGAAAACCACCCTCAATACATCCGACCAAGATTAGAACCTCAATCTCCCCGTTATCGGCAGTCTAGTATATTGGGAGAGTGACACCTAGGACACCGTGGCCCTCAATGTGAGTATTATATATTAATAATAATCAACATGGTGGATGGAGTGGTAACTACTCTCGACTCTGATTAGGATGGACAGGTTTTGACTCCAAGCCAGGTGCTCTAGAGCAGAGATTTTCAACCTTTTTCAACCCACAGCATACTGAAAAAGCTGATAAACTTGTCAAGGCACTCTTTAATTTTTTTAACGAGAGATTTTACCATTAAAAAACTAATAATAGGACTGTGTTTAAAAGAGCAACAGATATAATAATAATAATAATTATTATTATTATTTTGTTATTAAAAAAATGTTGATCATAGATTTTAAAAGATTTATTTTTGTTCCTCGATTTTTTTTACTTCCTTCAAACTCCTGCGGCACACCTGATTACCCTTGGCACACCGGTTGAAAAACGCTGTTCTAGAGGATGGTTTTCATTTGGTTTCCCGTCATCTCGATGAACATTTACTAAACTTCGCCTTGATTACTCCTGTATATTTAGATTATATACTTTGAGCCAGTCATAAAAAGGGGTGATTAATATATGTTTTGCACTCTATTATCAGTATGATTGCTGTTACTGGCCTTATTATAGGCCTACTTCAACCAGACCTTATGCCACTAATATATGAACGTTATGGAAGGAGGCAAACCCAACTTAATAGTCTTCCCATTCACATTGGTGGGCACATGTTTGATGGCATCAGTCGCATCTTGCCTGGTTTTCTGGTAATGAGGTGGGGCTCGAAACCAGGTTGGGTTCAGGTCTATTGAGGAGATTTTCCTAAATTTTTTCCACTCTCTCTCTACACGCAAATGTAGATACAAATCTTTCTATAAATTTTACCTGAATCATCTCTCCCATAATTAGTGTAAATATATGGACAGCTTGTATAGATGATAAGACGCAGAGCATTGAAATAAAAAAACAGCCTTTGTAAAAAATCTAACCTAGAGAACTTAATAGATGTGTCATCTTTAACAGCTGTGTAATAAATGTAGTACATTTTTTAATGTTTAATGTTGGTTATTCTATTTTAAATTTACATTTTATATTATTGGGTGCTTTCAACGTGCACTCTATAACAATACGGATCATATCAGGACATTACCCAAACACTATCTTTGTCCGTATGCCCAAAACTATGCCCTAGTACCTAGATATTTACTAATGACAACCCAGTGTTCGGATATTAAATACCTTCTCCAGCAGTGCCCGGAATCGAACTAGCCCTCTATGCATGAGGACAGGTAAATTACAAGGTGTTTATTGTATTGCGTCGAGCCGAACAAGTAGACCCAACACTAGAGAGACACGCACTCAAGAAACATGCCGGAGTTCAGATTATTATGAAAGTCCCCGGTTCTAACTTTTTTTTTTACTCCGTGATATCATGTGAGTCAAACGTCCGTACTTACGTTCACAGGAAATGCGATGGTTCCTGGAGAGCGGCCTTTCCCTCACGTTATCCACGACACACCACTCTTTTTATTTATTTCTTTTTTACTACACGGACACTTCAATTGAAGGAGAGGACCATGACTGGTCAACTTCCTGTCTTGTATGACTGACTCCCCTTGTCAACACAACTTGTTGGCTTAAAGTCGACTCGATGGTCGGTGAGTCCGTTGTAAAACTTTCATCCTAAAGGCTTCACCTCCCCCCGCCCCTCTACACATCTCTCCCACCTATGTCGGCACAGTTTCTAAGCGTGTTGCATGCCAAGTGTTTTATTTTACACATCCTTATACCTTTTACAGCTGGCCGGATTGTCAGTTAGAAAACATTACCCTATATAATATTTCTCAATATGGGTAGAAGGGTGATTGATCGGTTTATTCGGGCGCCGTCTACGCGAAAGGAAATATCCTCACTCGGCATTGTTTCTTATGGGAAGTGCATTTCTGAAGCTTCAAAATCATTATTACAGTCCGCAATATTCTTAGAATATTCTGTTGTGACCCTGTTTATATTGGTCCAGGAAAGGCTATATTTATATTTCTAATAATTTACTTTGGTATTAGAACTGATCGCGTGAAACGTCAGTCAAAATGTAATGATTTCGCCTTTTCATGACTTTTTTTAATGAAAAAGTTTAGAATATAGGGTTTTTGATCGTAATGGAACATTTTGATATGTTTCTCCTCGATTTTAACATGAATCATACTTACGAATAACAACCATTTCTTATATAGCGCTGGATTTATGGACATCTTCAAAGCATCACAGGTTCAAATAGGTGACTCCTTTAAACAGTTAGGAGCAGAATGGGGAAGGGGAGTGAATATTGGCAGTGCTAACAATTTGTGGCTTAATCTATCTTAATGAACGAACCATAATGAGTAGAGTAGCTCAAACAAAATGCACTCTTATCTACTGTGGTAAAGATGGGAGAACTAGTGAAAATAACTCGCGAAAAACTTTGTGCTTTTAACCTGGCTGGAATTCAGAACCTAACCTCCCACAGAAAATATCATACGCTTTGAGCCTTTGTAGGATTCCAACCCTAGCCTCTCATGCAAGGGCGTAGAAAGCTAAGTTTTCTAATGGGGGGTCCGCTAGCAAATTTTATGGAGGTCTTGACCCCCCCCCCTCCCGACCCTGCCCTTACTTTCAAACTTTTCATAGTTAGCAAATCATGTTTTTAGTAAGTATGTATGTTGAGATAATGGGTGGCGAAGGGTAGTAGACCTACCTACATAAGCTACTAAATTCATTTCTGAGAGTTCTGTTATTTAAGCCGACATTTTCTTAGGATGATTCCTCAAGTAGGATCTTAGAGGTGACAGCAAAAATGTTTGCCTCAATTTTTCGAGCCCCACTTACTCGGTTCATTCCAAGAAATGTTCTTTGCTTTTAAATACCATAAGAATGTACGAGGAAAGAAGTACAGTATTTGAAATGTTGACAGAGAATAGGAAGCTTTACAAGGTGTATCTTGAAGGTGGATTTTAAAACATTCATTAACTAATATTTGGTTGATGACATATACAATTAAAACTGTATAAGAATAAAATACTTAAACATTAGGTTTTTATATGTGTTTGAGGACCCCCCTTTAAGGGGGCGTCCAACAAATCCCAGGGGGGTATGGGGCCCCACCTTTCTACTCCCTTGCTTTCATGGGGACAATCATACGCATTGAACTTTGCTGGGATTTCAACCCTAGCCTCCCAAAGAAACAATCATACGCTTTAAACCTGGATGGAGCTAGAACCCCAACCTCCCGCGGGCAGGAATTTGTGCTTTGATCATTATTGAAATTTGAACCCTAACCTACTTCGTGTAAAACCTTGAGGGAATTTGAATCCTTACCACTTTTGGGAAAACCATATGCTTGGAACCTGGTTGGGATTTTCTCCCTAGCCTCTCATAGAATAAAAAACGTTTTGAACCAGACTGGGATTCAAACCATGATTAATGACAGTAAAACCAAACACTTTTAACCTTTCTGGGCTTAGAACCTTAATCTTCTGGAAAATCATACACTTCAAATCTGTTAGGGGGAATCTTAAACTTCTATGGGAAAAATTATGTGTCTTAAACCTGTCAGGGATTTAAATCCTAGACTTCCACGGAGAAAATCATGCGCTTTAAACCTATCCAGGATTCTTACCATAACCTGCCTTTACCAGTCACTTGGTCACTGCTGCAAGTGTAAAACTACGTTTGTAGATTCCACAACAGTCATCAGAGATAACTGTATCCTTTACTATGTTACGAAAGTTAAATATTACTTCAACTACTTCCTAGACAGTTTCAATTATCTAGGTTGCCCTTCCTATTGCCTAAGTGACTAGAATGGTTGGTCGCATGTTTTGGCGACTGATTCAATTCCGGGTGACAAAGATAACGATCCCGTACTGTTATCCCTTTAGTAATTATTTAGCTAGGTGCAGAGAGCTTAGTATTAAGGTGGGATGGTGGAAATTGCAAGTTAAGGCCAGTATTTATGCAATATTCATATAATTTTTTTCCGTTAAGATAAATAAAGCAGTGCTCTAGTAGAAACAGGCAGTTTAATTTTTTTCACATAGTTACCTCAACGGTTCTTGTATATGTGTCAGGAGTATTTTAAAATTTGATTAACACTTTTTCTCTTTATTTTAAAAGTTTCTCATCAAATTCTAATATGCTCATGACAAATATTTAAGTACGGTTTTAAGTTAAATTAGTTTCTAAGTTGTGTGATGGTACATTCTGTTTAAAAAGAAAGTACACATTAGGCCTAAGTACTAAAAATAAAAGTACATATTTTTAAAGGGTTGAATAATATATACTGTCACAATAACCTTAGCTTGTGGCAGTAGCATCGAAACTTTGTTTGTGTAAAGGGGGGAATAGGTAAAAAAAAGTTTTATTTAAGGAATTGTCTTCCAATAACCCACTCAACCCCTTCCCAATAAATGTTTGAAAATGGATATCTTAAAAAGCTATTTGGCATGGTCCTCCTTCTCAATTTTTGAAAATTAGATTAATTTTATAAGATATTTGAAGTAGTCTTCTTCAGATTTTTTTAAAAAGGTGGATATTTATACAAACTTTAGATGCTACGTTGAGAAGTCCTCACCTTGAATAAAAAACAACTGATTCCTCTAGAAGCTATTTAAAGTGGTCTTTCCCTAGAAATGTTTGAAATTTTGATGCCCCTCGAAACTGTTTGGAGTTATCCACATCTAATTCACCCCCCCCCCCCCCCTCAGACCCCCAACAGTTAGTTTCCTCTAGAAACTATTTGAATATGTCTTCTCCAGAAATTTTTTAAAATTTGTATGTCTTTAGATGCTATTTGGAATGATTCTACCCTGGACTTTTTTGAAAATTAGATGCTTTTAGATTTTATAAGTTTATTTGATTTGTCGTAGCTTGGATTTTTTAAACTTGTATGCATCGGGAATATATTTAAAATGTCCTTTTCCAACAGAGTTTTAAAATCGGATGCATCTAGAAACCATTTGAAGTGGTTCCTACCTGTCAAATTTTTGAAAATTGAATGCCTTTAGCAGTTATTTGCAGTTAGATGCAAGTCTTTCAGCTTCATATTCAAGAATATCAGAAGTTATGAAATTTATCTAGAGGGGACTAATTTATTCCAGGATTGGGAATCAATCAACCCCTCCCCTTACATATTATTCCCCGGTTTCACTATAATTAAGTTGTTGTGGTCCTTTCCCCAATTTTTGGAAATTAGATTATTTTTAAAGCTATTCCTCTGATTTTTCTTAGAATTTTTATGCTCCTAGAAGCTATTTGGAATAGTCCTTTGGGCAATTTTGGAAATGTTGTTGAATCCAGTCCATACTCAGGCTGTTTTTAATTTATATTTCCTAAAAGCTATTTGAAGTAGTTTTCCTTCAGATTTTTTAAAATAAAATTTGGTTGGTTTTAAGATCTATATATATTTCTCCTCGCCTGAATTTTTATCAAGAATTTGATGTCTTTGGAAACTATTTGAAGTGGTCTTCGCTCAGCAATATTTTGAAAATTTGATTTTCTTAGAAACTATTTGGAATGATCCTCTTAAGTCATTTTTTTATAATCAGGTGCATCTAAAAATATTTAAAGTGGTCTTCCACCGAATTAAAATAAAATTGAATTTAAGTGGTCCTTGCGTGAACATTCTACAAAGCTATATGCATCTAGAAGCTATTTAAATAGTCCTCACTTAGATTTTTTTTAAATTTAGATTTCCTAAACGATATTTTATTATTATTATTATTATTATTATTATTATTATTATTATTATTAGCACCGCGTCTTACTACCCGTTCGGGTTATACGCACTTACGCTAATGTGTAATGGTAGGGTGATTGTGAGATGAAATGAAGGACCTACAGTTTAACGTGGAATCCGAACCACGGTGGAGCCTGGCATTCCCCACATTCACAAGATGTCTTGTCAGAGGTGAAGTAAGGGTTTGTAAATCAGATAAATCTGTGCCGGGACCAAGGATTGAACCCCGGCCGCCAGCACAGAAGTCTGACACCTTACCCCTAGACCGCCAGGTCACCCCTAAACGATATTTGAAGTGGTCTTCTCCATCAGATTTTTAAAAATTTGAATGCATTTAAAAGTTACCTAAAGCTTGATTTATGGTCATATTTCAACTTCATATTCGATTTCAAAAGATTTAAAATATTTTCAGGGGTGGAGAGGGATCTATTCCAGGGGTTGGCAAATTCTTCCAAGGGGAAATGCTCACCTAGCTCCCCCACCACTGGATTGTGGCAGCTACCATCCCTACGACTGCCCCCTTCGCCAAAATAAAATAAGACACTATTTAAGTGGGGGTGGTTATGGTTATTTTATCACGGAATATTTTAAGCATTAGTATGGATGCCGCCAAAATGTATTAGAAGCTTAAAAAATGTATACTTAGGATTGTTGTCATAATAAGGGATGTTTTGGATGCCAAGCCTCTTTGTCAGAGGGTGGGGGACAGCATCATACACTATGGGAATATTTCGCAAATACGAGAAGTGTGGCAGCTCTATCTATCCTATCTTAATATGTCACCATCTAACAATGCCGAAACTGCTCTAAGTGACCAGTTTCTTAAACTGTGTGTTGCAGTGAACATTGTAAAATCTGAGTAAGTAATGTTATAAAACTACTTTAGTTATAATACACTACAACCTTTCATTCTATATTTGTCTAGTTTATTACATAAATAAATCTTATCCGGCATGATTACATGAACACAATTTTAATAATCAGCTGTTTTAGTTTAAGATAAAATAATAGTTTCCATTAGTTATCTGCATTCATACAATTTGTAAAATATAAACATGTATTTAATAATATTAAATATAAATGAATGTATGCATTTTTTCAGTAAAAATGTTAATTATTTCTTCGCATTTGATCCAAAACTGGTCAAAAACAAACACTAGAGTATTAAAACCTCAAATTGACTTCATTTCTGTCCGAGGTCACTAATAAATTCTCTTGTGAAAATGGGTCACGAAAAAAGAACTTTTAAGAAACTATGTTCCAGACCAGTGGAAATTTCAAGCTGGGGTACGTACAATTTAAAAGTATATTTATATACTTTTTATTATTATTTCATGATAAGCACTCATTAATCAGATTAGCAACTAAATACCCAGATGTGATCCTGAAGCTCTGTCTCTCTTACATTTATTTACATTAAAAATAATAATTGTATGTCATTATATAACCAGGAGAGACATCACATCGTTCGTTTATTTGTAAACTATTCGCCGCGCTGGTGCCCAAGGTACACCTATGGAGGTTGTCTACGTGTACTCGCCGTGAGATGATGTGATGGCAGTGATTATGAACGTGTAGAGACAGTGAAGGTCTTTGCTCTAACTTAAGCCTAATTATCCAAACCAGGTTGACCATTCAGATAATTCCCCTTAACAGAAAAAAAAAAATGCCCAAGATATCAGTCGGTAATCGAGGCCAGGACCCCTAGACTTGTTGCCAAGTGCACTGACCACTACACTACGGGCCGGTTAGATATGGATTATAGAATATGTATAGCTTTCATTATGTATAAACAACTCTTGGGGTTACAAAGTTGCGAAGATAAATTATATAAGAGAACACGAACAAAAAGGTTTCATTAACATTGCTCTAAACAATCCCATTGCTGCCCAAACTTGTTTGCGTGGTGTATTACTATTATCTTCACCGGAAGTTGGGTGGGGATTCCCAGAATCAAGACATTATGACAGATCGATGTCCAAACAAGGAGATAGAAACTGTACACGAGGAGTAACTGTTGTTTTAGCGATAGCAGGTGACACACTGTAACACCAGAATATTCAAGAAATATACTCCATTCACGGTAGGAATTACTCTCTGAAAGGTATTTTTTCCTACCAATATCCTACTATATAATAGATTTCTGGTAGGGAGAAAGGCCTTTCAGAAAACAATTCCTACGCTGAAAGACTTTAGCTACTCTTTCTTTAAGAGGCGCTTCATGGGGCAAGGGGCAAGCCTGTATCGTAGCTTCCCACTCCTATAATATTGAGCCATATCAATGTTTTTAAACTACTCCAAATCCTTAATCGATGATGTAAACCAATTAAAAATTACAACACTTCGTCTAAATATAGTCATTTAAGATAACAGTTTCAGAAAACTCGATATATCCAGTCAACATTTTACTAATTTTATTAATTTATAAATTGTTTATTTAAATGAATCACTCAAGCACGTAGATAAGATTCAATTTCTGTCGGAGGTGGGCAAAATGTTGAGCCCATATAAACATACCCACCTCAGTGATCACGTAGATTAAGTCATCAGTCTCATCTTATATAGTTTGTAAGTTGCGTGAGTTTGGGATTTAAATCTAAGCCGTGTGTGAGTCTGTCTACCGAGCTAAGACTCCCGGGTTCGATTCTTAACATGGCGGAAAATTTTATTATTGGTTAAATATGGGTTTACCCTTTCACATTGATAAATTAACGGATGGAGACGGGTTGTTGTGCCTGTCCTAACAAGACGGCAGTATAAAAAACTGACCCAGGCCACTAGCGGGAAACAGTAATGGGTGTAAAATCAAGTTTACCAGTTTACGGCATATTTATTAAAACAAAACATTTAATAAAACAAATAATAAAAAATACATTTTTAAAAGTTCCTTATGCCTCAGTGGTCTGTCTTCTTGGCGTCTCCTCTGGTGAACGGGTTGGTCAGAAGATTGTTCACTGCTTTCAGCACTGAAATGGGGATCTGAAAAAACAAAGAGTGATATTGAAAATTACAGTCAGTGCTAGACTTTTTGTTAGCACACCTGACTATGAACAGTGGACTAAGATATCAGTCACATTTGGTCCAGTATAATAGTGAAGGGTAGGTCCAGGCTCAGATACCAGTCAGGTGCGCTGAGGTATTTTATCCGTTATGGTTTCTCACTCTACTTTCACGTAAATGTGTGTACATTTCCTTTAAATTCTACCTTACTTCTAATTATACCTTCGGTTAGGCCATTAATGACCCTTCTGTTAAACGTAATAATAAAAATGATCTTACATATTCAAAATAAAATATCAAATATTAAAGTAAACAACTAAAAAAGTTTTAATTTTGTTTCAGTAAATAGGGACTCAACGTAACTGAAAGCTCAGAAAGATATTAAATATAGTATTATGCATTCATACGGCAAGCCATATGTTGTTAGTGGCTCTATGTCAATGTTGATTACTCGCTCTATATTTTGATTTGTCCTTCAACAATTTTAAGCCATGGGTCAATTTCCAATTTCTAATTTTTACGGTCGTGTAAAATTCATGCTACTCATAATCATGATTAAGTTTGTTTGATCATTATAAAATAATAACTTATAAAGGAATATTTAAGATTTTAGTATGTAAAGACCTGAAAGTAAAACAAAATATGTATATATAGTTAAGTTGAAAATGGTTTTTTATCTTACTGCATGAATTAATTCGGGGGTCACGTGTTTCAAGACCCCTGCTCTATAAATTTTGTCGTATTATGACAACCCAACTACAGTCTAATTTTCATAGGAAATTTGACAGCTAGATACGTTAAATCATGTGATTTACTGGTGTCACTTTTAATAGATATCATCAGTACTTATAAAATAACACCTAAAATGTTATCATTGCTAACCACAAGTAAATATGTTTGTATTTTCTAAAAGACTGTTCCTACCAAAATTCTACTAAGTATATGCTACCCGACACAGGCTCTCATAAGCTGGTATAAGCAATAAGAAAGACTAAATTAGGATGTTTATGGCCTTCTTTTGAACATATCGTAGACCTACCTGGAATATGTCGTTGATGAACCTTGAAAAAGCTTCCCTCCACTAGGTTTAGGTGTAGGGGGTGCTTTATGCTTAGTGACAGTCGGCTTGGTGATTTCTTCCGTGGTCAGGATTGTAGGAATATCTGTGGACGTCTCCTGTGGAGCGATATATTCTTGTTATAAAGTATTTTATAGAATATCACCATAATTTAATGTCTATACACTTAAGTTTAGACACCTTAGTACAGTCGTTAGCGTGATTGTCTATTGGCTCAATGGGAAGATTGTTAACAAAAGGTCTTAAATTAATTTATTTACAAACGTTATGTTTATTTCAGGAAAGCCCTGACGTGGAATTAAGGGGAACAATTTGCATTTTTATGTATAAAAACTTTTTGCAATTAATTTTTCATGAACCGCGTTTTAATACCCACTCGGAATCCATATATTTACACTTTTATTGGTAGGGACGAGGGAAGAAGAATTTTGCATAAACTGTTACCAGCATTTTCATGGAAGGGGCGTGGTAAACCATTTAGGAAAATAAGAACCCTAGTATAACCAGCCGCGGTTTGGTATCCAACTTGTTCGTCACCAACCAACTTAACTAAACAAACTTGGTATTTAGACCATATGCCCTAAGTGAGGGTAAGTATAATGCCTTATTGTTTTATAAATAAACCGATTAGTGGGGGTTATAAAGTAGTGTATTAGCCTCTTAAAGGGAACAGTATGTGAGGGTTGGGAATAGTGTTTGAAATTGACACCACTTTTCAATGCGCTTGTTGGGATATTGAACTCTAATTCCTCAGAGTCAAAGTCAACACACTAGCGCTGATTTAACGGTGCCTGTAAAAACAGCTTTTAAGGTGACATGGCTGACAATTAACCTCGTTTCCGGGTGTTGTGAGCCGTTAAAGATTTGTTTTCAAAATAAATAAACTTTACTTCTTGTACTACTCCGAAATCAGTGAATCACTGGCCAATGTGTCCATATCATTATTATTCAATTTTATCAAGTTTATCAATTATTTTTCTATAATAATCCATTTAGCACTGAGTTTATCAACAGATTACCAACATCGTTAAGTTGCTAGACTAAACTTCCAGATATTCTATTATGCTTAGTTTGTGATTGGGAAGTTGGGGTTCGAGTCGGGTGTACTAAAGGTGGTTTTTAAAATATTTTCCCACCCTCCAACCATACAAATGCGAGAAATGTTTCTATAAATACTACTTTCTTCGGTTCTTCTCCAATAGTATAATTAAATACGGATATTTTGTACGGGTAGTAAGATGTGGGTAAAAGTAGAATACAAATAATAGCAGACTAATATAAATAATAATAAATATAGTATAAATTATGAATCAGATTAAATTAGAGGAACTGTAACCCCATATTCTTGAAGAGGGGGTGGGAAAGACTACAGTGATACATTTTGTGTGGAGAACAACCCCCAGTGCCCTGAGATGAGATTCGAACCTTGACCTCCCCATCAACGGCAATCCATTCCATTGTGATCTTGACGCCTTGGAAAATTTTATATGGAGGGTGTTCACACCCCTACCTAATCCAACAAGGTGACGTGCACTGGTGATTAAATGGTTTTAGGCATTTGTTTCGCATTGACTTGCCCGCCGTTGATGGGGAGGTCAAGTATCGAATTCTGATCTGGTACATTGCAGGAAATTATGTGTCTTCTCTCCTTACTCTCGCATTATAATGAAATGTCACTTTTTTTTAAACTTCCCTCCTTATCCTTATCTCGTAGATCACATCCTATTCTGCTTGTCTTTGTGAGCACACGAACTAAATATTAGGCTCTTATCAACCAAGAGGTTGGGGATAGAATATGAGCCAGGTGTATACAAGGGATGTTCTTTCTTAAATGGTTTCACTCTCTTCCTCCAAGCAAATTTAGATACATTTCCTATAAATTATACCTACCTCATCCCCACAACATTGAAGATATTAAAATTATTATAACTTGGATGGTTGGTAAGACGGGGTATAAAAAACATGTCGTACTTACAAATAGAATTCTAAAATATCCAAGGCTAATTATTCGACCTGGAGTTCTTCATCTGAACCTTATGTTAACTGAACAAGAGTCGCAGGTGACTCGCGAGCTATTGTTTTCTGACCTTTGTCCTAATAAATTGTAGAGGATAGCATGGTTCCTTGTATTTATTCATAAATATAACGTGCTGATTCAATATTATTTTGCAACCCGGGTGAAATGACGTCAGTATAAGTTAAGACTCATTATAAAATATACATAACTACCTGCCCAACTGTGTATGAAATAGTTACTGTGGGAGATTATCTGGCAGCTTCAATAGTTTTCAGTCAACACATATTTATATACATTAATTGGGTAGTGACGAGAGAGTTAGAATTTTTAAGAATTGTATATCCGCATTTGCGTGGAGGAAGAGTGAGAAACAATTTAAGAAAATCTACTCTCAGCACATTCAGCTGGTATTCGAACTCCAGCCTTCTTATCACCAGCAAATAAGACCAGACGAGTTGGATGCATTGAGCCGCGTGCCCACCGACACGTGTTTATAAAAAGTACTAAAGATATATTCATACGTCAAATTAGATGATCTTCAAATCTCACTTTTGACAAATGGAATATATTTCAATAAAAATAATATATTTTGTCGGTATTGAGAGTAGAATACTCTAGTTTTAAAATAAATAGCATCCATATTCTTTCAACCGCAATACAAATAGAGCGAGTTTGATAAAAAAAAGAAAATACTCCTTTACCGGTTTAATCTCGTTGTTCCTCTCGTCTTTCTTTATGATGTTATTTTCTTCATCAGATGCGTTGTGAACATGACCAAGAATAGAACACACGACCAGTAGCACGAACAAATAGCTGGACACCATCTTATACTCCTGTCTGAAGAATAAGATAACAATTTCATGTTTGATTACAGTGCTGCTAGTGAGCTAAGGAAAACATTTTTTGCTGTTTTTATAAGAAAAATATTTTTTTGGCAAATAAAATAAAATATTGCTTCGGTAGATCCGTTAGTTTAATTTTCTACACATAATATTATCAAATGTTTTTGAATATTTATGATTGACAGTCAGGAATTTCGACTGAAAATTTTCTCTCTATTTAAAAATTTTCTGTTCAAATTACACTATGCCCATGACAACTATTTAAGAACTGTGGACAATACAAATGTTTAGAAAATTTAATTAAACGTAGAGTACCTACTAGACCAATAATTTATTTATTCTGCCACAAAAAATGTTTCCTCAGCAAAAACTGGAGAAATATGGACCTAAACTCCGTTTCCTTCTGTACTAACTTAACACTTCTTTCTAAGGTTGGTATTACATTGTCATATTTTTTAAATAAAAGAAACGTATACTAATTTAAAATTAAACTCTAAGAATAATATAGGAAATATTCATCTATGGGCGGTGAAACATTTAAAAATCTACTCTGCAAAGGAAAATCACACTTGATAAATGATATAATTGTGGCGCTTGGTTCGTATGAAATAGTATTATCTTCATACTGTACATATTTAAGATATTAACACCTTTGAATGCCCAGCTTAATTTTAAAGACTTTGCTATTCTTTTTGAAAAACCATAGTGCCTGTTACATAATGTAAATGCAATATAAAATATTAATAATTTGTATGTATCGAGAAAATAATACTACTGTCTAGAAAACTGAACCTGGAAGATGAGAGGAAAACCTGTGAAGTGTTACATAATGGAGCATCGCTTTGTATGGAGCTGAAACATGGATGTGGTGCTGCAGGAGAATAAAGAGGATAAAGTGAAGAGTACAGGTGACTAATGAAGAATTTTACGAAGAGTAAATAAATCAAGAACCATGATGCCAGTGATTATTTCAAGAAAGGCTGAGTGTATGGGTCACATTACGCTAATATATGATTTATTTAAATGTTATAGATGGAAAGATGGAAGAGAGTAAAGGGAATGAAACTTATTGATGACCTCGAACAAGGATGTATAAAAGGGAGGCTGCTAATAGGACATGATGGGGACTCAAGTTTGACAAAGCAAGAAATAAAGCAATACAAAAATATAATAATCTTATATAAATGGTATATTTTAACATATATTTTGATTGATATTCTAAGATTCGCTATATTTATATTATAAAATAACTGTTAAACATAATATTACAGTGTAATACAAGGCTAGTAAAATAAAGAGCCCTGAAAAAATTTAGATCCTATACGTCAGACACTGCAGTCTAATTTTATTGGCAGGGCCTTGTGTGACAGCCAAAATAACTACTACATTTGCTTTTTTTAAAAGGCTCTTTCCACGAAAATTTGGAGTATACGAGTTGAGAGCCTCGTCACGTGACTAACATTTTCAGGGGTGGTTTAGTCAGTACCGCCAAACATCTATGCTGCTTGAAACAAATAACCATTGCGGCGCTTTTAATGCCACCCTAAATAAGCATGCTTTGTTTGGAAGTAAATCATTTTATTGCCCTTCCCTCAAATTATCCTACTAATATAAGAACATAAAAGAGGATAAGGGTGAAATTAAAGGAAATCAACCAGAATTTCCTGAAGAGATGATGAAAAAAGCCTCTAAAAACAAAATACAGTGCAACTGATCAGAATTTAACTTCCTTAAGATAAATATATTTATCAATTCTATATAACGGGAACTTTCTGAACCAAGTAATAGCAACACACGACTTAAAAAACTAACCTACTTTAGAAGATATACACTTAATGTTTCGGCTGTAAATTCATCACTGTGAAAGAGAAATCCCAACTTTACACATGATACATCTTTTGTATCGATAAGAATCGTACAAGGGACAATTAAGTTTGACGAACTATCAACAAAGTGTTAGTCCGAACTCTCCCATACCAGAGACCGGAGTTCAATGCTGGACACAAGCCCTAACATTAAAAGTCTAGTCAAATATTAAAATTAAACTATAATATATCATAATTATAAATAATATAACTTGACGTGCTTCACATCCAAATACCCATCTGGATCAATAAGCGTAGGGATGGTTAAGTTACAACTTATAGTAAATGTACCCACATTTACCTGGAGAGAGAATTACACCAAACCAGATTGAAGCTTTATTTCACGTGTCCAATGGTACTAGCAATAATAACATAAAGGAATATTATAAAACTGAAAATGGTATGTAAGTATTAAAATTTGCAAAACAATTTATTGGTACTGAAAGTGTCCGCACAAGCCTATTATCCAAACCGGTTTTGATTTAGCTTTCCAGGAATTCATAAAAAGAGGGCAACCTGTGTCCAGATTTGTTGGTTAGTTTTGAGTACCTTTCCATAATTACCATGACATCAAGGAGAAATATACAGTTCCATCCCAACCATGACATCAACGAGAACTATATATTATAGAGAAGAGGGAAATTATCTTCTTCAAAGCTTGAAGTTTAAACAAGTTCAGCAAATCAAGATATTAACTAGGGAAACTATTTAAATAGAGTAGCTAACAGAACTACTTCAAAACAGCAACTAAAGGAACTACTTCAAAACATAGCTAATATATTTACCTTAAGACAGCAACTAATGGAACTAGTTTCAAATCAGTATCTAATGAAACTAATTCAAGACATATTCTTTAATTAAAAATTACACCTGGACACGGGAATCGAACCCCGGACCGTTGACTTAATATGCCAATACTATAACCACTGAGATATCCAATACTAATCCCGTGCTCAGGGTCATTCTCCGCTCATAATTTAAGGCACAGTCTGTTGATGGACGTGCGGAAATTGTCAGCTACGTATGATGATCAATTAAGATCATAAACCATCAGATAACGCAGCCACTATTGACCCGGTAGTTGACCTTTTGCTGCCAATAGTCTTCTTGTTCTGGATTGATCAGGGTTATAACATTGGCGTACTAGGTCCCGGGTTCGATTCCCTTGTCCAGGTGTCATTCATTCAATTTAAAGAATATGATATTTAGATTCAGCTATAACCGTAATTAACAAATAAAATAGCTTGGCTATTAATGCATAGTTAAAGACAGTTAAAAAATATCTAATTCGTTTAGAGTTTTTATTTTTTATATATGTAGTGTTCTTTTTATAGTTTTCCTTATAACCACAACGAACCAGAACTACTCTATAGAAATAACTCTAGAGAACACTTTTAGCTAGTGACTTATCTAATATTTAATGGTGTTGGTGGTAAACGATGGCTAACTTTTAACATCACCACAGCTCAGATAACTCAAGCATTGCAGGATGTGTACGAGCTTATTATCGTGTTAGTGACGTACCCATAAAAACAACAACTTAACCAATATTTACTAAATAATTAGTAAAATTCTTTCCAATAATTTTATACTAGCCCTACTTTTATTGGACTCAAATCATACGTGTTACTAACTTCTGGGACCTCCTAATTATTATGAGCTTGGAACCACTCGTATCTGTTATAGTTCATCTTGAAACGAACAAAAACCAGCACTTAAAAACTAGGATATTTGATCATATATAATAAATTATCTTAACTCAGAGCATCCAAATTAGTAGTTTATACCCGAAGTTAACGACAGAAAGTCATAAAATATAGTATCAGCACCACAGGACGTTCCCATACACAAATACTAAATTCCTTTATGTGTTACCTAGGAACAAACCAGGTTCCCTTAGACATGTAGTCAACGTCCTGCTTACTACGTGTAGCTACAAGTGTTATTAGGGCCTGGGACTATACGTAGTAAACTCCGAATCGTAAGTATTTCACTTTCTTTCAAACCACGTCAAGGCTAAGAATTTGGACCTCATCCGGATTAAACTCTACACAGTATTTCAGAAGAGGGTTTGTAACGCCTTAATAATTCTGCCCACATCACGAGACCAAAGCTACTATATTCTTTAAAGTTAGGACTCACCTATGAGAACTGTAGAGGTGGTGGTCAGATGGGCACGTTCTTCTGGTAGATGTCGGAAGTACACTGACTCCTCTGACAGTGTCTACTGGTTACTGGAGAGAGTTGAGGAGAGTTTCTAATGACCCACTCACTACCTGGAAATCACCTCCTCTATTCTACTGCTAGCTTGATACTATCTGTTCCGAGAACACTGGCACGTCTTTCTTATGATGAGTACTTAGGAACGAACCGTTACAACTGTTGTTTTTGTTTACTTAATGGCCCATGGCTATTCAGTGACTAAATTAATCTAACCTCAAATAAAAGCACGTGTTTAAATAAACACATCAACAAGTAACATCAGCCTAGAGGAAGAAATCCACACCAGTGGTCACACAGTCTAAAGCATTAAGCTCGCAATAGGGACTTCCGGTGCTGTAGAGGTAGAGAGAGGTTCGAATCGTAGTGCTACAGTAGCTCCATGACTTCTTTGGTGCGGACTGACAGCTCACAGCTGAATGCTGATGGCTTTGAAAAGTTACCAGACCAAATTATGTATCCCTACGCCGAACCATATGATCTGCAAAAACATCTGTTTAGCATTTGTCACTTCTGACGGTCAAAACTTAGGTATATACCTAAATGTTGACTGTCAGACGTCAGCTGTGAGCTGTCAGTCAGCACCAAAGAAGCCATAGTGTTACTGTAGGGAGGGTTTTCCACAGGTTCAACTCCAGCGCTAATTTGGTTGCATTTCCTCTAAAAAAATCTCTGCCATGTCCTATTACAGTCCAGTTTTATAGAAAGTGAATTTGGGGAAATACAAACTTTTTTGTCAAAATTGATAGAATTTTACTACTATATTAGTAGTGTTCTTTTGTAGGTATTGAATAAATATATTAAATGTGACAGCTGCAAATCACATGATTGGACGTATGAATACGGAAAAGCAGACAAAGTAGCTTTTCTATCTGTTGGATAAGGCCCTTCCTATGAAAATTGGGCTTTACCTTTCCGGGCTATACACATTTTAATCACGTTCGAGTGGTTGGGATTAGGAAGGTATAATTGAGAGTAAATATACACAAGCCAGAATTTGGACTCCAACCACCCCCTCCCTGAGAGTCCATAATATACGAATTAACGTTTTGTTCAGTAACACATCGATACAGGTCCTTACCACCTTAAGATCTAGTCGCCAATAGCCGACCTAAAGAACAAACCCCTCGACTCATTAGTCATTACTAAGAAACACGTACTGCACGTCATTTATCATCAAAACGGATCATATTAACTAATATCATAGAATATTACCAAATATATAGATTTACACACATTTTAGAGATTGACATTATATACTTATGTGGCCCTTATACAATTGTGAACAGAACATAAGTACGCCACACTATGTAGTCTACGACAGAATGATTATATTAGCCAACCTGTGATAAACTAGCTTTAAATTGGTAGATGCATGGAAGGTTAAGTTTTTAAGTTGGGAACTTATAATTCAAAACATATATGCAGTGACAAAGCGTGATCTTTATTTTTGGTGGGGCCAGGTCAAGCGTTACCGATAGTGATTTTTTCTCAAAACGTGTTAACATATTACATTAAATCAATCTAAGTTTTCCTAATTTCTAAAAATCACTAAACAAACATACAAAGACAAATAATAAAATAATAAAGGTTTTTAATTAAACTTCTCGAGCGATGACTGATGACATTACTTGTACAAAAAGCACGTCTGTCTCTTAGTGCCAGTTCATGATTACCACATTAATTTAATAATTCTATTAGTCTGTCTAATTTATACCCATTTTTTGACACCTGTTGATTTGGTTTTGGATTGAAATTTTGACCTGTTATGTAATATTTACTATTCCAATTTTTTTTTAACGTAAATGATTTTTCGAAATTATTTGCAAATTCCTTGTTTTTTAATTATTTTACTTAAATGTTTCAGATCCTTGCAGCCCACCATCATCTACAACTTCTCACCACCAAATAATAAACAATAAAAACAAAATAATCTCGGCTTTTCTTAACTCACAGTTAACCACAATTTTTACCAAGCCAAGCATTAGAAAAAGTTATTTTTCTTTGCCATTCTCCTGCATAAATGTAAAGTCATTAGCCTGGTGTGCCCCTAACCGTTTAATTTCAAGATTTTCTTGCAGTTTTAGTGAAGAAAATGGAGGTTTAATAAAACAAATCAACTTTATTCATTTTAATTAATCATTTTCACGGGTCATTTTACTTCTTGGGTCTTAACACATACTAACATAGACACATAGACGAAAAAACAAAATATAGATCACCTTTATCGTTTAGTGGTTCCATTCGCTAGTGTAAAGCTGACACCGGAATGATAGGGGGATTTACCTTGAGAGACATCTCACACTCGTGGCTTCTCTAAGAGTGACCACCTGCTCAGCTTCTATATTCGGTCACTCTAGCGCTGGTACAGTCCTCGAGTGACGTTTGGGGCGAAGAATGAATAATGTTGACTTGAATACCGTATAACGAATCCAATAACTCACTGTATGCAGATAATGGTGATTCACTTCATTTCATGTTTTTTTTTCCAATATAATTTTTAAAAAAAGTTGGAAAAATGTTTTTTAGCCTGGCCCCTGTGGACCCTAATATAAGTCTGTATGAATTATAGTGATTATCTAGTACACATATTTTAATGTGTTTTTTTAATGTTTAAGAATAAATAACTATTTTTATATGTTTTTATTTCGTTTGTAATATTTTGTATTTTCGCCAACTTATTGAGTGTTTCCTCAACAAAGGAACCAAATCTCATCTTGCTAGATCTTCACGAACCTCTAAAAATCTTTTGGACACAACCACACTAGATTTTTCTCACAGTTACCAAAATTGACACGTATTCGCTTTAACGTGAGTTTGGTGGACATGGCGAACTTAGAAATGTATAAACTCTATAGGATGGGATATTCGTGATGTTATATATTCAATCACAGCCTGTATTAACATCTAGACTATGTGGGGAATGCCAGGCCGCCACCGTGGTTCGGATTCCACGTTAAACTGTAGGTCCTCCATTTCATCTCACAATCACCCTACCATTACACATTAGCGTAAGTGCGTATAACCCGAACGGGTAGTAAGAGGGTGCTAATAATAATAAATAACATCTAGACTAAAATAACAAGTTTAGAAGAGCTATCCGAGATTAAAACTATCTACTAGGTGAAAGGACAAGGAAGGTTAATATTTTTTTATGGCCCGCATCTCACCATACCTCCAAGATATCCACATATTTACATTAGTGAGGTATGGATGAGGAGAGTAACATTTAAACAAATTGTACTCACATTTGTTGAGACGCTGAGTTAGGCCTAAAGTAATCTAGACTAAAGATTGAAGGTAAAATTAATTTGGCTTAAAGTAAATTTACTTGAAGATTGATTTCACCAAAAGTCAATAATTTAGTCTTAAATATAAAGTTAAAGCCACAACAGAGCCAGCCGGTATTCTAACCTCAATCTCCCCATTCGTGGAGAGCTAGCCAAGTAAGACGAAACCTTTATAACATTTATCTGCTTGATTACCGTTGCAGGTGGGAGGACGATTAACGCTACTGTTTTAGAAATACGTGTGATGATCTCACATCATGCGTACACTAAAATTTATCTCAAATAAATTTCGACCAGTCTTTTCTTGCATAAATATATGGCTAACCCGGAATGGTCGTAAGACGCGGGTCAGTGCAGTTTAGGCCTGCAATTATTATATTGGATCAAGAGCACATATTCAATCCTTAAATAAGAAAAACACATTTTTTATAACATTTTCATTTGATTAAAATTATGTCCAGACTTAACTATATAATGTACACGTAGTTTATAGAAACCACATATACAAAATAATACAAATCAATCAGTACTTTCAGGAAGCCCATAAGGTCATTATTTTTGAATGTTAAATTTACTCCATATCTCGGCTTAACTCAGGTAGCTACATATTTGTGTGTGAAAATCCCACTTGTAAGTTTATAGGAAAGTTTAAAAAAATTGCTTTTTTGTTTGTTTGCATAAGCCATATACATTCCCAACTTATGGAGTTCCTCCACAGAATGCGCTAGTAAGAGACCACCAACATAGCACAATATAGTTACTTTCTTTTTATTCTGTATTTAATAACGGTTTTCCTTCATACATCACTCGAAGATATTCTCGGATGACTGCTATTACCAATATCAAAACAACACTATATTCGCTAACATCAAGATTACTATTTGACACTGTAAACTAATCTAAGCTATAAACAGACGATATAACGTTCAGGCAGCCCCAACGGGAAATAATAGCTAGGGCACGACAAAACTTTCCCTCACAGCTTGAGATAGAGACTTCAGAGGCTGCTCGCCAAGAACCCTCATGTTAACGTACTTTGGCTTCGTCAAACCGGTACTCCACTATGCCTGCGTAGCCTCGGCAACAACCAGTCCATTACGTAGAACTGCATCCATTCCTTTGACAGACAAGCTGCATATACATATGCATTGTGTACAAAAGGGAGGGGAAATAGTCTTCAGGCAGCTTGACTGAATCGAAGACAATTAATTAATAACAGGTTCTTGGTTTAGCACCCTTTGCACAAAGTAAGCCCAGATGTTGTTCTCTTGGATATATCTATATCTATATCTATATATATATATCTATATCCAAGAGAACAAGCATTCAAAGATATTCAACATCTGGCTTACTTTGTGCAAAGGGTGCTAAACCAAGAACCTGTTATTAATTCCAAAAAGATTAAAATTTCAACATCTGGGCTTACTTTGTGCAAAGTGTGCAAAACCAAGAACCTGTTATTAATAATTGTCTTCGATTCCCTAATCTTAAAGGACTACATAGATGGATGACTGAGAAATAAACATCCCTTCCCTCCCCACTTGCTACTTAAACTCTACTACCAACTAGCTCAAGAGCCCATCGGTGACTTTAACCACCCTGAGATCTCATTCAACCCCCAATTACTGCACAAGCCCGACTAAACCAGCTTGAGTGGGTTGCTCCACAAGTCGCATAAGAAAAATTGGTGACCTGGTGGTGTAGCGGTAAGGTGTTGGACTTCTCTGCTGGGGTCCGGGGTTCAATCCTAGGTCCCGGCACCGATTTATCTGATGCCAAAAACTCCCTTACCCTCTGACAAGACGTGTATTAATCACACAACTTGTGAATGTGGGGAATTCCAGGCCTCCACCATGGTTCGGATCTCACGTTAAACTGTAGGTCCTTCATTTCATCTCACAATCACCCTACCATTACACATTAGCGTGAGTACAACCCGAACGGGTAGTAAGACGCGGTGATAAAAATAATAATAATAATAATAATAATAATAATAATAATAATCGAAAACATCTCTCAAAGCCAAGCACCACCATGCACCATTATTAAAACTTTAGGGTGAGGCTTGATAACTTATTGGTAATCGCCACCCACAAATTAATCCAAAGAAGCCTATAATAATCAAAAAACGCTATCCTTTCTCTTCACGAAAAACTACCGCTAATTTTCCGTACAACTTAAAGTCCTATTTTTGAAATTTTATCAATGACATTCTCTAAACCCCACAAAAATATAGATATATTTTGCTATTTATACAACCGCTTGGCTGCAGATGACGTAATCATCCTAAATCAGCCATGATAGTCCTGCGTGATTTAGTTAGTTTAAGTTTTGAATATGCTACATTCATCGACCAGTTGACACAAAAAAAAGTTGTCATCAAGGAAATACCGGTTAATACACAAAACACAACCGTCAACTTAAACCTCAAGACCCTCACCTTTTCAATATCTACAAAATAACAGTTCATGACGACCATCCCCCCAGCAACGCGGACCCTGCCCCGATAAACACAGATATTTTATTGCAAAATTTCGATTTTAAAAATATTATTAGATCAATACTTTGGTTTAAACATTTTTCAAGACATGACAAGTTTACTATTAAGTTCCACTATATTTTAGTAACTATATAAAAAGGGAAAACTATGCCTACAAGAGTATCTCTGAATGAAGGAGAGGCGTAACCTTTCAATTGCCCGCTTAACCCCACTTTTGAGGTCAGAATTAAATTGCTGTGTCAATTTAAACAATCCGTTATTACGCTGTTATAGATATTTCAGTTCTTTTTTTAAAATTAGAACGTTAGACTAGATTTTACAGTGAAAGAGTACATATAGTTAAGGATGGTATTATATTGTATTGTCTAATAAAAGTTCGTAACAAAATAAATATGATGAAACTGTGACTATCCATCGTCGATATTTAACTAAACAATACATTTTACAGAGTTTTTATAAAACAGTTACGTTAAAGAACATGCCCAAGGGTTTTAATCAAAGAAAGGGGTGAAATTTGAGATACAATCAGTTTCAAATTTAATTTATGGTATGAAAAGAATATTTTCTTACATAAAGCCACACGTATTATATCTAAAGTGTATGTTTCTAATTAATTAATGGAGGAACTTTGGCGAGCAAGTTTCCCTGTCGATTTCGTAAATTTTTATGTTATGGTTCAATGTCCTCAATTCCAAGTTCTTATAGCATGCAGCTGTTAATTGAGTTACAACTATTGTAAAATATATAAAATAAATGTGAACCCATCTTTCATCAATGATGTCCTCAAATTTTTATCACTATATTTAATTATATTAATATTTTTCTTCCAAAAAAATAAGTTTCTACTATCAAATAAATATGACAGTGTAATACCTATAATAATCATCATATATAACCCAAAGTAAAGTTCACTATAAAAATGCCAAACTCAAATTTCATCTAGGATTTTTTTAAATTTATGACATCAGCGTTTTAAGACTCTTTGGCAAAATAATAGATCGTTAAGTTTCAAAACATATGAAAATTACATTCAAAAATATATCACTCAAGCATTAATTTTATATTTAAAAAAAAATTCAGGTATTGTCCAGCTTATCAACACATTTCCACGCTGCACAATGTGGGAAATATGCCGGAAAAACCCGCCTCTTTGGCGTAGTTGGCTAACGCGTTTGTCGTGTTGAGCCCGACTGCAGAGGACGTGGAGATCAAGGTTCGAATCTCGGTCGGGTGAACTGGGGTGGTTTTTCCTAAATGGTTTTCCACTCTCCCTCCACGCAAATGCGGGTTCACTTCCTTTAATTCAACCTTCCCAAATCCTAATCCACATGTAATTAGTACTTAAGCGTATAACCAACGGTAGTAAGACACGTGCTAAATAATAATAATAATAATAATAATAATAATAATAATAATATATAAATAATAATAATAATAATAATAATATGCTGGAAAAAGCTTATCATTTAAGATTTGTCGAAAACAAAAATATATCGAAGGACATAAATACACTTTAGGAATTACATTTTGAACGAACCTGCCATCACAGAGTTTATTCTGAACTGCTTGAGATTTTAAGTGGTTCAATGTTAACAAATATATGTATATATATTTTTTTTATTAAAGTAAATCTCTATTCTATCAAGTCTTTGTTTAAGATGGGGTATATTTGATGTTATTCTGTTACTATAAGCATCCCAAATACTTAAATATAATTACTAAGCTTGAATTTATTTGTAAAGACATAATACTTTTACTACAAATGAACATTTTGATTTATTTACGATTTAAAAAATATAACAGATAACTTCTTTTTAATACAATTTTAGTTGCATACATTTTGTGTGACAAAATTAAAACAAAAAAATTTGGGAAGCTGCTTTTCCTAAAGTCATAGTTACCATTCCGACACAGATTTTTGGTCATTGCATATTAATACCCGTTCGGGTTGTACACATATGAACTATTTACGCTAATGTGTTAGGGATTAGGCAGGCGTAATTTAGAGGAAGTGTAACAGCATTTGCGTGAAGTGGAAAACCATTTATATTGCGAGAGTGACGCCTTAGACCTAACGTCCACTGAATACATTCAGAAGTTTTAGATGCAATTATAAACACTTAAATTTGAAGTTTTTAAGTGCTCTTGAAAAATATTTATTTTGGGGTTAATGGGGGAGTTTGAAAGGGTGAGCTCGAATTTCGGAATAAGGTATACCTGTCAGCAGACATTTAATTAGGTCCCACTCAAATTTCGGAATAAAGTATACCTGACAGCTTGTCCCAACAAATTGCTGACACAATTTGTAATCCCATTCAATTCCTAACTTAATTTAACTAACCTAACCTAACTGAGCTTAACCTTACCTAACATAACCTCCACGTTCCATTTTGAACAAAGTCATTATTAATTTAATTTTCACCCCGCAGTTTATGTAAGGGACTCGAATGAATTGTTCCGCAATTCGTGTGCACCAATTTGAAATAACTTATTCAAATAAGGTTTAACATTTTATTTTGTATCATAAACAAGGTACAAAAAATAATAATGTAGAAATATAAAATTAAAAACAGAATTCTTGTATTAGGTAATAGCAAGTACATATTTATGTAGCCAAGACAAAGTCCCTTCTGTATCAATTTGAATATGATATATCAAAGTAGTAAAAACATTCTCTCTGAATTAATACACTTTTACATATTATATCTAATGTAATTTTAAAACTCTTAAGGTGAAAGAGCTGTAGATTATATCAAACTTAATTATTCGAAAAATATTTGAAAGAGGTTCTAATTAAGTAATAATATCATTTAATTTTTGAATGTAAGTGAGCCTATGGGGTCAGTTTTTCAGTTCATGACATTTTGTTATGGTCTGTAAGATATGACTATCACACATTTGAAACATTAATGGAAATCAATTATCCCAGACATGGTCTATCAAGTATTTTAAAATGCTTTTAAAGGCTATAACATTGAATGCAAAACAAAATTAGGCTAATACACTTAAACATTTTTAAAATACCTGAAACTCTAATTTATATAGCATTATATATTCGTATTAATTAATATATCACACGAGGTAGCTTTGATACTACTGTGGTACCTAAAACTACTGTTGTATATTTATAAATATTAATCTTTCCAACTGATTATATATTAACTTGGTATGTACTGTCGTGACAGAGAACTCTAAGGTGCTTACAAAATGCTGTACCACAGCGATTGTCTTCCACAGGGATTTTTTTTACATCTCAGCAAGAGACCCACTATAATTAGTAGATCTGAGACTATATTAGATTACCCATCTAAAAAATTATTCCATATTAAAATTGAAATGAATTTAATATTCTTGCATAAATCTAATGATTAATTATTTTTAAAATTTAGTGAATTTGCTTTAGTAAGTACTTTCCTTAAATAGCTGATTTTATCAGCACTAGCCTAATACTAGGACACACACAAAACCGAAATCCTCCAGTCGACCGCTCAGTAAAAACACATTTTCTGTCTTGCTGGTAATCGAACCCTGAGCCTTTGATTCAGTGGATGGATGCTTTATTGTCCGAGCTAAAGTGTAGGAACTACATGATATCTCGCACAGAACAAGGCCCATTTTATTCTTCTCAGTACTATAGGTAAGTCCTTCGAATCCTCAATCCGTGATATGAGGATTCGGAAAAATTCAGGTTCAAATTTATATATTTAAAAAATTATTCGTTGATCTCGGAGGTCTTGGGGTAAAGTGCTCAACTAAAGATCCGATGTTCGTGAGTTTAAATCCAGATGTGGTCTACGGATTTTTCTTGAACGAAAAATATCCGTAACATAACTTCCTTCGGAAGTAAAGCCATTGATCTCATATCGATAGTGACATGCAAAAAAAACACCCTGAAATGTATGTTTAAATACCTTTCTAGGCAAAATTTGTAAGCTCCTTAGATCTCACTCATTGAAATTCTCGTGTGCTAATATAATCAGTCAGTTCAGAAAGTGAACGTTAAATACCTCAAATAAATACAAATAGTTTATTCTTTTAAATTTTTATCTAAATTTTGTTTTAGACATTTTATGCTTCATATTGTTGGGATATCCCAACATAATTTTAGCACCAACCAAAAACCAGCTGCTAGTCTACTAATTTACTCCTTAAATGAGTGTAAATTAACATTTGAAAAATATCATAATAGAGAACGGGGGTTTCGCAGGTGAAACCATACCATTTTGATTCAGTCAACCTCTACTGTTCTACATGATGCCACACAAATCATTCAATTATTTATTTTTACAATTGGGCTTAGACATACTGTCAAACCAACTCACGTGCACACACATTCGTACTTCATAAAAGTAGTAAATTATAGGTTAATTTTCAACTCTAGAAGTAGCGGCTCGTCTTTATTTCTTACCAGATAAAACTACGGGGTTGAACTAAAAAATTGTTCCCTCCGATTTTGTATCAAACTCACATTTAAGCACAAATACGCAATTTTTTCACATACATTCCAGTGTTATTTTACATGACCCATTCTACATGGGGCCAACGGCTTGACCTAACCACCCAAGGAAGTTGTGCTACGGATTTGTATCCCTCAAAAAAAATCTGTCATCCCTGGCTGGGTTTTAGCCCTCAAACATCAGGTCCTGACCTCTGAGTTCGATGAAATAAATGGTACCTATAAGTAAAATACCATAAAATATCAATAAAATATCAAAAATTACATTCGATCTCGGTAATATTTGATTATATTAAAGTCTGGGAGGATACATTTCAATATAGTCTTATAAACAATGACGTATTATACTTCGTGCGTTGCTAGTTTTAAAAATTAGTTTTAAATTAATTTTTCGTCAAATCAAATGTAAAAATGAAGCTCATCTGCAGAAATCAAGCCATTAAAGCCAGTGTGCAAACCTACGACCACTACTTCATTGGGCTTGTGTCTAAATAGCTACTAAAGGAACAATTTACTAGTACTAAATACGTGAAATGTCCCTAACTAAAGACCACAGGTTTATATTTTTATTACCAAATACCAGTATGGAGATTTACCACGGAAGCGCAATAGAACAACCAACTGTTCTTCAAGTCCATTGCAATATTTTTAAGCTATCTTATATCTACTCTACTCCCTCAAGTGTCCTTGAACAAAACTCGTGTTCCATCCCAACCACCCACCCATCAGCGTAAAGCAACCTAGTGTCATCCTAGCGACGACGACGACGATGTTTGTTGTTCAGCAGTTGGTTCACTGCTTTCAGGACCGAGATTGGGATCTGAAAATAAGAATATATTATATATATTTTTTGTTTAGAGCCACATCTTACTCTCTTTTAAGTTTATAAGCATGTATGCTAGTTATGCTAATGAACTAGGGATAAGGAAGGCTAAATTTAAATAAAGTGTACCCACATTTGCGTTGAGGTGAGGGGGAAACCATTTACTAAAATACCCTCTGAGGTCTCTCCGTAATCGGAAGTCCAATCTATTGTGATAGTGACGTCTTAGAACATTTTAACACCAAATCATACAGCTGACAACAATTATAATTTATAATTTTATGTTTTTGTAGCAAAATATACACTAAAAACTTCCAATTTAAAAAACAAATACTCTATATTTATTTGTATTAGCACGTACATGGGTTTCTGACCCTATCCTCCCAAAAAACTACTTTCCCAATACCAACCATACCCCTTAAATATAAAAACTTTACAGCCATGATGTTAACCGTACGTGGAGAAGGCTTCAGTTTCGTTTAGTACAGTTTGTTGGTGAGGGGATGGTTGGAGCTCAAATCTCAGTAGAGTGTAATGAGGGTGCATTTTCATAAATGTATACCTCATTTCCCCCCATACAAATGAAAATAAAAACTAACGATTCAATATATTTCACTAGATATTTTCACGAACTGTTTTCCTAAACCAAATAACTATGATTTGTATTTGAATCCAGTAGTACACTCATGTTTGTCTCCAATTGGATGAACGCAAGCTAACGTATAACTCAGGGGCTCCCAAACTTTTTGAGACCGCACCGCCCTTACATGTCAAATTTTCCGTGCGATGCCAATATACCCAATATTTTCAAGGGACATTATAATCTGTAACTAAAATAAAGGTAGCATTTCCCAAAATATTATGAGTTTTTTTTAATGATTTATTCCATTCTTTAAAATATTTACGAGTACACGTATTGAATATGTGCGTGTTGCATTTCACTATACATTATAAGTTTTAGTTTGTCCTTATAGCCATGACGCCCAGAATCAAGACCAGAGACGTCCCAGGGTTTTGTGACACACAGTTTGGGAACTCCTGGTATAACTACATATACATATAGGAAATGAACTATTACCACCCCATTGCGACAATAAAGTGAGTTTACGTGTGCTAATGGAGACAGACGATGGTGTGGCTATCCAGTAAGCTTACCAATGTGCATGAAATATAAATGTCAACCTCATTTATTCTAATAGTCCAGTGATGGATAGGTTATGGTTTGAATACAAGTTCAGATGAGTTAACTCAGTTTTTTCCCCGAATTAACTTAACATTTCCCCAAACAAATGCGGGTACATTTCCCCAAAAATATGCCTTCTTAATCCCTCTTTAGTATAAATTACATATATTCCTGGTACTACGCCGTCATGGGTATTCGTCCAACAACCAGGCGTGGCTGATTGACAACGAGCCACAAACAAATGTTACGGTTACTGATAAAACTTACGTTGAAGACGTTGTCATAGAAACCAGGGCCATTCTGGGCGCTGTCCCCTGGGACGTGAACCCACCAATACCAGCCCCTGCTGAGGCGGACGATGACCATGACGACGACGACGATGAAGAAGAAGAAGAAGAGGAACCACTGTTCCCGACCAAACCACCACCGCCGACAGCGCCTCCACCAGCAGCAGCTCCACCTCCGGCAGTATAGACTTCCCCGCGGATCCTGGACTTGACGCCCGTGTTGTCACGGTACTTGACTACGGTCTTGACGGCTGCGCCGTGCAAGTTGCTGGCTCCTAGATGTAACACACCACGCGTCAATACACTGATTTAAGATCTGAGCGCACACGATAAGGAGGAAGAACCGTGTTGGTTGATTTGATAGATCTTAGAGGTTAAAGTTCACAGATTTGAATTAAATATAAAACATATATAGATAAGGTTAAATAATAATACAGCTTTCTAGAAAATTCTATGTATTTTACTAGATATTTACACGAACTGTTACCCTAAAGCAAATAACCACGCGATCAATGAACAGATATATGATATATAAGATCACAGGATGTGGGGTATAAGCTGCTAGCTCCTCTATATAAACTATAGTAGTGCGAGTAAGTATTTTTCACTTTAAGACGAGTTCGATTCGAGTTTTAACAAAAACATCATTTTTTTTAGTTAGAGTAATATAAAGCAATATTATATTATAAATATGTCAAGTTAAATTTATGTAATGGATCCATGCATAAACCATAAATACAAACATACATTCTTTAGAATGTTTTTTTTGTGAAAAAAATTATAATCACACAAATTCGGATTTAAAAAAATATATTTAATATAATAGATTTGTTTAGTCAGACAAAAGGTAATACCGATTAATTTATTCTCTATGAAATAATACCTTTACATTGAATACAACTAATTAAATTCGGAGTTTTCGAGAAAAAATTGAAAACTCAGGGTGCTCAAATTTTCCCGGGTACTTAAATATTTAGAGTTTATTTGAGTCAAGTTCAAGCAGATACTAAAACGCGACTTGAGCTCAAGTTATTGGGTATTCGCATATCCCTAATAAACTACAATTAATAGGCCTTACGCCCTATTTTTGGGATGTATAATATGTTTGTTTTTGGACCAGACGAAGAATTGCTAGACTGGGGAAAGTATTTGTTTTATAGGCCTGTTAAAAATAAGCACGCTATTTTGAAAGAGCTTGTTTGCTATCAAATTTTCTCCCCGATCTATATTGTGTACTGAACACTATTTTTAGTGAAAGTTTGGGAAAACGGAGATAGCCTTGGCACAGGTTATTTTTTCTAGATACTTGCGAAAATAAACTGTGGTGGGCAAGAATATGATTGAATAATCAATCCTGGCCTGTGATGAACATATCTAGTTTCACTATTATAAAATGATGAGGTAGAAGAAAGTAGTTTGTTAAAATCAAAATCAATTAATAGAATATTTGTTGGTATAAATCAACTTATTTGTAACTAACTACCTTGGACCCGGACATAATATAAAATACTTAACGCTGAAAATTAGGGTGATCACGCGGGAAAAGGTTCTGGTTTCTTGCAGTTCTTATATAAAATCTTTTTTGGCCTAAATAAATAAAATATTACTTCATTAAAAACATAACGTTTAATTTTTTCACATTGTAGACACCCTTCCCTACACCCTCCTATCCTAGAGTGGATCGATACCAGGGAGTACAGAAATGAAAGTATTCACACTAATCAGTGACCGCCGGTAGACACGATCAATGATCTTGGCTCCATCAGGAATCATAGGATCTAAAGATTAAAAAGGGAGGTAATACAGGAACATAGATGGAGATTGTTGGATAAATAAATGGTCAGACTTTTAGAGAACTGTGCCAGTGTTGAGATAGATGACATAATATAATAAGTATGACATAATAATACGTACACTCTTAAGACTAAACAGTAAACACACAATTTACAAGTCGTTTCCCAGGCGATGAATAGGGATCTTTAGGTAGTAACAAATATAATGAGTTGCCTAGAATCAAACTGCACTTTCTCCAAAATTATTGAAAGTGAAGTAATTGTATGTTTCAAAGCATCATTTTCTAAGGAATATGATAATATGATCGATTAGCGTCAAACTGCACTCTGTCCGCATTAAACTCTGTGGTGAAATCACCACTTGGACACAAACTGCACTTTCTCCAATGAATAAAGTTCAGAATGGTTCGAAGATGATCATTGGTCAATCACAGCTTCCCATTTGCTACTTATTGCTCCCTTTCTTGCAGTCAGCTGTGTTAAGTTAATTGAATGAGTTTTCTGTACGTCTTGTGATGCATTATACTTTATTTTAAGTGTTAAACATCAAATACTGTTCTTAATCTACGTTAAAATGGAATTCAGTATAACGCCAGAGGATAAAAAGTGCCGAAAAGTTATTTCACGACCTGAAACATGGAAGAAAAATGTTTTAAAATCCAACAAGTTAGTGAGTGTTTTGAATATCACAAAATATCAGTGAAAGCTATTTCAATGAATTATTATTACACATAAAATATAAATTTATTTGACGGAAATAATCCAGTAGCTTCCTGATTCGGAACATTAATGTATATGGTAATTACAATATTATTTGGTTAAAAATCAAGCAAGCTATGTAATTTTTTTGGGGGGGGGGGTTAGTGGATTACACATGAGTTAGATAAGGTTTATAGCTTGAATTGGTTTTGTTGTAGGTACAAAGCATACAATATGCCTACATATCCACAATGTAAACACGAAAAAACACATTGTATCACTGAAAATAATTGAAAATGCATTATGTTAAATATTTCCACGAGATGTTCTATCAAAAACCCCGAAAAGGTTTTTAGGAAAAATTTATTGTAAAACACACAACAATCTCTAACATTAAACGGAGAAGCGCGACAAAAGGAACGTACTATGAGAAGGACGAAACAGCCAAATACTTCATTAGAAAAAGAGCAGAAAACCAAGTTTGGTTTGCAGAGAGGAATTTCTCACTATTCTCGACATATCGGCGAGACGTGTCAGTACCGCGCTCAAGAAATATTATCACACTGAGAATGTTGATGAAAAGAGAGGTGGTTCTCAAAAGAACGACGAATATCAAAACAAGAAGGAATGTGTGATTTGGTTTATTAACACTTTCAAGTGTGTAAAATCACAGTACTGCAGGGGAAAGAGTAACAGAAAATATCTACCTTCAGAGTTAAGTATCACAATGTTGTGGAAGATGTACTCAGAAATTCAGACAAACGTTCCCGTAAAAGAAAGCTATTTCCATATGATTTTTAAAACTAATTATAATTTGGGTTTTGGATCTACTAGATCAGATATGTGCTCTGTGTGTCTACAACTTCGAGGAAGAATTCCTTCAGCGAAAGATGAAACGGTAAAGACAACCTTAACAACAGAACTACGTGTTCATAAAATTCGCGCTAAAGCATTCTTTGAACTTTTGCGCTACAAAGATCCGTCTAAAACTATACTGTCGTTTGACTGTGAAAAAAACATTCTATTGCCCGATTGACCAGATCAATGTGTGTATTATTCAAGATAGTTTTACATGTTTAACTTCATTACTGTCAGAGGAAACAGCAACGCTAACCTTGCTTATGACAATGGGATATCTTACGTGTGGACTGAAAATGAGTTTCTAAAAGATTAAAACACTATAGCTTCATGTATGTTTGTCTTTTTGCTGTCTTATAATATGTCTGACCACACCACACTTCGTCTTGTCTTGGACGGGTGTGGTGGGCAAAATAAGAATTTCTATGATGGTATGCATGCTAATGAAGTGGTTTGTAGAGTAGGCATCACAACCTATTGAAAGTGTAGAAATTGTCTTTCCAGTTACAAGTCACAGTTACATACCCGCAGACAAGGTATTAGGATTCATTGAAAGAGACAAAAAAAACGTGAAATCATTCAAACTCGTGAAGAAGTAGATGGTTTGGTTTAAAAACATTCAACTGTCAAGAAAGTTGGCGAGGACACCAAAGTTTATGATTTTAAAGCGACCTTAAAAGGTGTTGTAAAAAAATGTACATCATGGCACTTTCAAATTTCTAAAAATGAAGCGAATCTTCTCCAAACGATCCAAAACAAACAATGCCATAGTATGTGGTGAGCCTCATTTTAAAACTAATGTTGGTTATTACAAGAATTTGTTCATGACTTCACGTTGTTACAATTACTTTCAACTTATTGAAATTCCAACGTAAATAAAGTAGCAGAAGAAAATAAGAAGGATGTAGAGAACTTGCTGAAGAAGCACTATGGAGAATAATGGAGGGATAACGACATATTGAAATTCTACGCTCATGTTATTGATAGAAGTGTAGACTCAGAAGAGCCAATAGATATGCAGTGCTGTCAGCCACAAGAATAAGAGCAAAATCTCTTCATATAAATTGGTTCAGATGGTCATTAACTGGGTAGACTGTTTAGTTGATTACTGTATTTCTTTGACTAATTATTCTTTTAACATTCTAATATTATTGATTTTTAAGAATTTTTAAAATAACTATCGAAGAATATACTTGCCCAAAATCAAGGTTTGTTTGTTCAAATACATTATTATTATTATTATTATTATTATTATTATTTAAAAGCAAAAGTTGATCCTTATAGAATGTCTTTTAATGAGAATAGATTCCATATTGATACCAAATTGAAATGTATCCACATTGATTGGTGTCAAACTTCACTTTATCCACAATTTAGAGGAAAGAGAACTTTCTCCAAATTGTATTTCATTAAAATTCTTATCAGTGGCAACAAAATATAGTTTTATTCCTTTAAAGTTTATTTTAAAAGCCTTAATATCAATATGCATATATCAATTTCGTTCTGTAACTTTGAGATCAGCGGGACTCAAATACTTTCTCCACAAAAATTGCCAGGTTGAAAATAATATGCTCTTCACTAATGGTGGAGCTATGATAAATCAGCAACCGCTTACCTAAATTATTGTTGACTATCCAGCGGGTTCACTTTTGTAATATCTTTTATATTTGGTACGACAATTTCTTCACCAAAAGTCGATACTGATGACACCGCCATAAATAAATTACTCAATTAAAATTCCATTTTCACTCTAAACAAACAATTAATACGGCATTCTTAAATGCATTTTATTTATGGAGTCCTCGAATAGCCTTCCGGGATTGTCTTTCTCCAACCCAGATGGTCATAGACATAATATATTCTAACTTTTAGTTCATTATATGAATGACAAAGGGTTCTTTAAACATATTAAATGTAACAAATATTTATAACAATACTAAATAACTTCCCTATAAATTTATATCTATAAAGGCCGAAAGGTTCTTTAAACATATTAAATATAACAAAATATTATACATTAATATATGTGTACAGAACAAGAGAGATAGTAAATAAACAGAAATTACTAACAACAAAATTGACCAAGCTCAATGCATTTTATGTAGCTGAGGTTCATAAACTTTATGACAGTTCTATGAATGCATTGTAAATTAATCCCAAGACCATAGGTATCGTTTCCAAAGTTCCTCGAAATTACGCTCGGACCAGAGAGCTACGTTAGAAATAAATGGTATGGAACTCCGCACGGACTTTCTCGCTCTATTGTTTGAAAATTGAGATATTTATTCAAAACTCTTAATATATGTGAAACGAAATAATATACTCTAGCAAACCCAAGCATAAATTGCACTATAATTATGTAAAACATTTTTTTAGTCCCGGTTTTAAATTTTATAATTTTATTTTTAAAGAATTAATGTCCTCATTTGTATGTTTGGACCGATAAAAAATATCAATATTGGGGTGCACAAGGGTCAACACTTCATATTAAAATTTCAACTTCCGTTTAAAATTTTCGCATTTTATTAGGTGTTGCAGGTGACCTGGTGGTCTAGGGGTAAGGTGTCATACTTCTATGCTGGCGGCCGGGGTTCAATCCTCGGTCCCGGCAAAGATTTATCTGATTACCAAACCCTTCCTTCACCTCTGACAAGACATCTTGTGAATGTGGGGAATGCCAGGCCTCCGCCGTGGTTCGGATTCCACGTTAAACTGTAGGTCCTTCATTTCATCTCACAAACACCCTACCATTACCCATTAGCGTAAGTGCGTATAACCCGAATGGGTAGTAAGACGCGGTGCTAATAATAATAATTAGGTGTTGCAAATCTTCATGCCATCGCATTGCTATTAAATTCCTCATTTATAAATTTTGGCCAATAAAAAATGTAAATATTGACTATTGAGTCTAAAATGGAGATAGATCATTGTTGTGAAAACATTTCTACTAAGAGGTTTAAGGAAAAATAACATAAACTTTTAGAAACTTACCTATATTTAATTACTCTATGGCATTGAGGAGTTATTGCGTTAAAACTTAAGTAGTATTTCTTTACAACTAAAGCTCACAAAATTATATTAATATATTTGCCAATATCTCAGAAACTGTTGGTTTTATAAAAATGTATTTAGTATAAAAGTTTTTTATTTTTAATAGTATTACAATTTTGCAATGAAAAGTTATTTAGTATCTCAAATAGCTGCGGGGATACGGAAGTTTCTGCTTCAGTAAATTACCTTAAAAGTCATTTTCATGGGAAAATGAAAATATCCAGTATATATACAATCTTAAACAGCGCCTATATACGAATTTTAATCAAAATCGTTAGAGCCGATTTTGAGAAAATCTATTTTTTCTCTTTTCGCCCTTTATTAAACTACTCTTAATTTTAAGTTTAAACAGACACACAGACAGACGGCATTGCAAAGACCACTTTTTTGGGTTAAGGGGGTCATTAGACGTCGACATCAATCAAACATTTCAGGTTGGAGTATTTTTTACGGTCGCAATACTTTAATACCTTTAGTGTTTGAAAAGTTAATAAAATATATATTTTCGTATAGCTTAAAAGTTATTGGTTTTATAAAAAATATGTTTCAAATAAAATATTTGTATTATAAATAGACCTACATATTTGTAATCATAAGCAATTTCATATCTCAAATAGTTTAGGAGATATTATAAAAAAAAATAATTTACGCATCAGACCGGAGCCCTTAAATTCATTTTGCCGAAATATTTAGAGTAGCTATTTTGTTTAGAATATTTAAAAATGTCTAAGAATGAAACTTAATCAGAATCATTAGAGCTAATTTTGAGAAAATCTACTTTTTCTCTTTTTGCCCTTCGGTAATTTACCCTTAATTTTAGGATTAGATATCCAATTACAAAAACTCCTTGGGTAGCCCTATGAAAACCATAGATATCAAGTTTTAGCCTGATCGGTAAAATAGTTTAGGCTCTAGTTGGAGTTACAGACAGACGGAAATTAAAAAACAACTTTTTCGGATTCGGGGAGTCATGAAACGTTGACATTAATCAAAATCTCTAGTTCAATTTTTTTGGACGATCACAATAATTTCTCTACCTGTAAGATAGCGAGAAAATAATAAAACATAGTTAGTACCATTAATATAATAATCCCATTTAAAGATAAAATAAAGTCAAAAGAACAAACCATTTAAGAATTAAAGATTAAATAGCTTCCCATGTAAATCGAGCGACTAAAGTGGCTATTGGCGGCCTTTCGATGAATCAATACATCTTCTGTAGCAGATATGATTAGGTCTGAAAGCCATGTTTGTTACAACCTGGTGACCTCAACAGTTCTTGAATATCTGTCAAGGATGTCCTGGAATTTAATGACAACTTTTTCTCTTCATTTAAAAAGATTGTCATCTATATCGCTATGCTCACGACAGATATTTAACAAATGTTAATATCACCATGTGAATAAAATTAAACAATATGTCTCTATTGAAGCAATATTTTATTTATTTAGGCAAATAAAAAAGTTCCTATACAAACTGACCTTTTCTCGCGTCCCCTACATCCCCACTTTAAGTGACACGAAAACACCGAGGACGTTTGAACTCGTGTAATAAGCCAGAGGTGTCACAGAGAGACGAATCGGTGCTGTCACACAAAGTCTTATTACTAAGGAACCTGCTCAACACTAGTTTTTGTTCTGTACATGTGAAATAGTGTAGGCCTACTTACCATGCGACATAAGTTTGCTCACAGCTGAGAGAGCAGATATCGGGATCTGAAAATAATAAAACCATCTTGAATTAATTCTACTCTTTGTTGATTATTTGAATTAATATTATTTTTAATTTCTTACCATAAATTTTTAGACTAAAATCCACAGCTAAAATAAATGAGGCACTCAGAATTTAACTTTCTTTTATATTTTTCTGCCAGTGTGTTGGCTACTATCTTCTAATTATATTTAGTATAGTTAAATAGAATGAAGGCTTATATTTAAAAATGCACCATCATTTGCCTGGGTAGAGGATTAAAACCCATACCATTGTAAAAGCTAATTCCAGTGCCTCCGATTGGCGGGTGTCTATTATTAACGTGATTAAGCTTGAGGATGGTTTTTATTAAAAAATAAATGTGAATATTATTCAAAACCTTTAATAAACATCTTAAACCACCCATTTTATACTGTGTAGTCGCTAAAATTGTGAAATACGCGCATTAATAAATATTTTTCATTCTAAGTAACGACTTTAATCGATGTTCTCAACCCTAAAGTATTGTAAAATAAAAACTTTATATCTTAACTGCTATAATTAGTTGTTTTCTTCACTAACCTCAGAGTTGTTGTTTATAATTATAGCCCAAGTTAAATCACAATGACGCCACACTTGCAATTAAAACATGGTTACACGCTTTTTGTTTTGTTTTAATTGTCTGAATTAACCTTGAATTTTTTGTGTTCTCTAATTATTATACGTTGTCACCCGTATAGTGAACAGATAATGTGACTAAGAACATCCTACATCCGTCTTCTGTCCCCCCCCCCCCCTTTGCCCTTCTACGATGTATCTTGTAAGACAGGGACTTAGTCTATTCAGTCAACATAAGACTCTTAATAATACCTTTCATAGTAAATGGAGTGTAGCTTATTTATCAACATTTTCTAGGAATACACCGTATGATGAAACTTTTCGTTCGTTTCTACCGAAGGATGCTAAAATACGATTTAAATTGGGGTTGAAAGACTAGTAAATGCATCCTCCTAAAATATACGGGGATTATTACCACTTGGGACAAACCTTCATAGTCTACTTCAAACCAATAATCTATTTCCTGTTAGAGCTTCATATTTAAGTCCACCAATAATAATAATAATAATAATAATAATAATAATAATAATATAATAATAATAATATCTAGCACCGCGTCTTACTACCCGTTCGGGTTATACGCTTTAAATACTAATTACGTTAATGGATTTAGGAATTGGGAAGGTTGAATTAGAGGAAGTGAACCTGCATTTGCGTGGGGAGAGATTGGAAAACCATTTAGGAACCCCCCCCCCCCCAATTCACCCGACCGAGATTCGAACCTCGATCTCCCCGTCCTCAGCAGTCGAGCTCAACACGACAAGCGTGTTAGCCAACTACGCCACCGAGGCGGGTAAGTCCACCAATCGACATTGAAGTCGGAATACTTTCAAAAATTCAGTGATAGTAGGTCAGCAAATATTTTGTTCTCATATACAGCAGAGCCTCCAGTAATAATTAGTTTTAAAATTCTTATTTTGGCTAATTAAACTGTTAATCATATTAACCGGGCTATGGTAGTTTTTAAACTTGAGGTGAACATCCCTGTCACCAAAAGTGGTGAATTGTTCATAAGAGTGTAGTAAATGTAAATTTTACAGCTCTAACAGTATTTTTTTCTCCCTAACAGTTTGCGTGATGAGAGATATTGTAACCGGGAAACAATTTTAAGAAGGAAAAATAATCCTCAGTATACCCAACTTGAATTTGAACCTCAATCTCCCTGTCATCAGAAAAAAGAACTAGATGAGCCTGGCATTCAGTCCGCGTGCATAGCCAGCGATGCGCTAAATATACACTGGAATCTCCAGGTTGAAATTCTAAGAAGAATTCCAAGAATTCTCTCAAAGATGGTGAGCTAGCTACCAAGGAGAAGAGGCGGCAATTTTATCTAATATATCGATAAATTTATCATTTTATCTATCGCAAGGTATATAATTTATTAAGAGCTACGATGTATCGATCAAATTATATTTGTATACTAGTTGAATTCCATGTATTGAATTGTATTGTTCTGGGATAACTGGAACGAATGTGTTAAAAAGATATTTACTATTCTGTATTGCATTCTTCACTGCTTTTAATTTTTATTTAACTGTTGAAAGTAGCAAACAAATTTAACAAAAATAATAAGTCGATTTAGTTAATGAAAATAAAAATAAATAGTTCAAACAATCTTTAAACATTAAGCGTGGCCCGATAGTTGAAACATGTCGATAAATTAATTTAGATACCAGATACTAAACTATCGATATTTGTGTAAATAAATTTATATACTTTTATACCGATGTATAGTTGGCATTCCTACTAAGGAGGGCGTCAGATATGACTTAATAGCTACTCTTAAGGATATATGGTCCAGTGAGCTAATCTTAAAGGAAACGCCTCAGAATCTGCTTGGAGAGTAGCTTAAAACAAAACAACAATCCCCCCCCCACCAGTGGATACGGTCTGGACTGGGCCCCGACATTGATTCAGAACCAGTAGCGGAAACCAGACCTACAACCCTGCCGATACAGCTCATGATTGATGCTTCAAGGCTCTCAACAGTGGTGGGGCCACCTGACTCGTGGAATATTCCACTACGAAGCCTAAGGATACATTTTGGACACCCGGTATTAGGCACAAAGCTATGAACATCGTATAATCACTCAGGTATTTCCCCATCACATCATAAGTGTGTTGTTGTCATGGGCTGTCGGCGTTGCTAACGTGATTTCACATCTTCCTTTACCAATGGAAGAAAACATGTCTTAATAATTAAATAACATAATCATTGCTACGTCATTTTTATTATCTTATTTTTAAACTATCTCAATTAATTTTTATGCTCATAAATACTGTATATTGCTATTGCCAGAGAAAAAACATTTTTATGTATTCATGGTGGTATACTAGCTAACGCTATATTTTAATTTTTGTATTTTCATCCTCTTAACACAAGCCAAAAGTTATTGACTTGAGACGACTGAAAAATACCAAATCACAATTGTAACGATTCCAGATTTTATTACATGTTGGTTTCTGTAGAAAAATAAGAATGGTCAAGTCAAGTTTTAATTTTAAACAAATAGTTAATTATTTATGGATCTTGAAATGAACCAACTTGGAATTGTATGAATGCTGATACTTCTAAAACAATCTGGATAATACTAACTGAAATGGCGGATTTTAACTAATTAAACCTCTGACAAACATTTGCTGGAATAATATGACGACCAAAGTTGGTCCTTTGCTGACTTTTATACAGCCACCCAAATGTCATAAAAATCTATTTGGAGTTGATTCTTTTACACTCCCCCGTTGGAACTTGAGACTACACCTGTAGTTAACATTAGATTGTTTACACCACGTGAATATTAAGATTATTATGATTAGGGGCGTCATGCTGAGGGGATGTTGTTTGGGGGAGTCTCACCCTCTCTAATGTTGGGTAAAAGCAAGTTGGAAATTTTGTGGAAAGTCAAGATCTTGAGTTGGAAAATAATTCTAGAGTTACTTTGTACCACAGTACTTTTTGATGGTAAAAATTCTTTTCCGCAGGCCTGTACAGACAAATTTTAAATTTTCCAAATGTCGATCCCGACTCTTCAAAAGTTCCCAACTTCATTACTCATTAAACATTGAAAGGAGATACCTTCTGTAGTAGATTGTATAGAAAGCTTAGTTAATCAAGTTGACTAGTTGCGCCGTTGTCACTGCCTACTAGTTTTAAAGTTACTAGATACTATTAAACCTAGTAAATTCTAGTATCCTAAGAAGGTTAGGTAACGTTTAAAAATTGATCACTTGATAGAAACCTAGGGTTTTTACGATCCGAAACTTGTTAGTTTTCCTATCGAAAAGATGATGAATGTCAAAACAAATAAACTTATAACTTGAAAAATCCATCATTAACAAATAGCTTTAAAATACAGTTGCCTAAAATCTCGATTCAAGGATCAATTATCGCCTCAAATTTTGCCATTTTCCCGGGAAAGAGCACTTTGCTCCCTTGTTAACCAGAGGCTATTCCATGCCATTACATTCCATACTAGACACCCCCGCCCTCCCCAATGTTCTCAACGTTGCTCTTGTCTCACCTGGTCACCTGGACATTTTTCTAATTACAGAACATCTATAGTTGGGAAAATTCACTGTCTAACCTCCCGCTGCCCCCCCAAATATACTTCATGCGACACATTTGATTACGATCCGACCGGGATTTAACCTAATACATCACTTAGAGGGTGTTGGTAACGCTTTTACAATATAGCTCACAGCTTGAGGTCTATATCCTAATCATAATTATGTATGCCATACCTGTATTCAAATAGTATTTGTTTATTAATTCTAGCTTTACTCACACTGGTAGTCATGCGTAGTATTACTCTCTTATCTATGGTCACGCGGACAAAGACCCCACTCTAGATTTTGTTTATTTACCAATAGTAGAATCCAATCTGTAGGTAATTGAGGTTGTTTTCCTCAATAGTTTTCCGAATTCCCTCCATGAGAATGCGGCTACTCTTAATTTAAATTTTACCTTCCTTGCTACCCTAACTCTTTAGTGTAAATATTCGGAATACCTGATGTGTAGTAAGAATTGGACCACCGAATTAACTCAAGCCCTCAAGTTAAAAAATATCCTTACCCCTTAGTGACTAAACAAATAACAAATAAATCCGAAGGAGGAATAGTCACTTAAATGAATGTAGACATGACCTGTTTGCAAATGATTGGTTTGGCAACTTAAACTGCCCATCAATATTAAGTAGTTTCCTCTTCTCCTGAAAGGCCGTCTTTTAGTCAATTTATTATTGAAGAAGGCCTTGATTTGTTTTCTTCATAATAACTTTCTATCAGTTTTTACAAAATTTATTTTAACTCTTTTAAATATAAAAACAGGATGTACAAAATATATTTCCGGAAATGATGCATTTAAATATTTTGTAGTACTATATTTACGCACTTTGTACTTTCACCTTTTTTAACGAGGATTTTTACTTCTTTCCTCAAATTGGTTTTCTAAAAGATAAATAAATTAATGGTTTGAGATTTTAAAAATAAGTTTTTCATATATGTTTTTGTTTTCTATGGCTTAAAATTTAGATTTGATTGTATTAATAAGTTAAGTATCTCAATGACAATTATATCCAATTTCCACATAATAAATAAGATATTTTTATATTACACGTCCAAATAATTTCACTTGTCAATGAGATAGCTTAATAACAATTCTAACTTTTTCTTATCCACTTTGAAGGGCATCCTGACTAAATTTCACGCTCATTTGAACTTTATAATCGGTTCGGAATCGTATAACAAGTTTAGAAAAAGATTAATATTATGAGAGTGTTTAGATTAATTTCCGAACAATATATTTTTTTCAAACAGTAGCAAAGAAACAATTTATTTGGGCTCGAGTAGAAATAAAATTTTGTCTAATCAAATTTTAATCGTTGTTTTATAAACTTAAACTAGTTCAAAATCAAACAAAAAGTTTTGTAAAACTCCCAACTCGAATACAAAAATAAAATATTTAGTTAACTTGGATTCAGAATTTATAAACTCAGCACAGTCCCATTAAATTGTTAGATAGTTTATTCCTTCGACAGAGATTGACCACGACACTAATATTAGTAGAGATATGATCTATCGACTGAGTTAATGGTTTGAAATATGTATAAAATAATCCAACGCTCTCAGAGCAGATTTAATAGTGTCCATGACTAGGATTTCGACCTCCCCGGGATTCTAGCTGAGTCTTGCAGATATAGGCTTGTTCTGTGGCCCAGCACGTCAACTGTCCTGAAAGTGTGCAAATCCCAGTACTCACGTTGAAGACGTCATTGAAGAATTCAGGGCCCCTTCTGTTCACGTGCTTGTGTTTCTGGTGGTGCTGAGGTATCTGGATGATGGCACCGCCACCGCCGTTCACCGAGGAGGAGGCGGATGAAGAGGCAGACGAAGAGGAAGAAGAGGAGACGTACTGGGGAGGACCACCGGCACCTCCCAGACCAGCCCCCGCAGTGTAGCTCCTCCTCCTTTATTATAACCTTTGTAGAGGACACCCCCTTCACCTGAAAAACAATAATATTGATTTGTCACATGCAGGTTGAATTCTGAGGAAATGTTCCCGACGTTGAGATGAAGAGAGGTTGAAAGATCATATGTTGTTGAAGGAAAGCCACCTCCAGTGCACCCTGACGTAGCTTGGGGCAGGGTCATGTAGACTATCCCACACCTAACTATTGACAACAGCCGCCTCCTTATCAGTAATACCTGCGCCTTGACAAACCTTTTAGAGCAGGGCTCCCCAACCAGGGGCAGATCCAGGTCATTTTAATAGGGGGATCATAATTATAAATAACGTAGCTACTTACAATATTAGATTTCTCTTAAAACCATTTAATAGTTTCTCATTCATATTTAATCCTATATATGTTTTAAACCGTTGTCATCCTCCCAAATTATTTAAAATCAAATAGTTTTTATAAACCATTTGGAATGGCACTCCTTCAACAATTTAAAAAAAATTGTTCATTCTAGAAGCTATGAGCAGTTTTTTGTTAGATTTTTTATAGATTAGATTAATTTATAAGCCATTTAATTTGTTCCTCACCCAGAAATTTTTGAAATTTGGATGCCCCTCAAAGCTATTTAGAGTGATCCGTACCTTAATTTTTACGATGATAAGATACCTCTAGAAGATAATCTTTGAAGTGATCTTCCACCGACAAAGTTTTGAAAATTGAATTATTTCAGAAACTAGGCTATTTGGGGTGGTCCTCGCCTGAAAGTTCTTCAAAATGACATGCATCTAGAAGCTATTTATAGCTTTCCTCCCCCGACTTTATGTGCAAGTTAGATGCCTCTAGTCTAGTAGTTATTTGGAGTGGTCTTCTCTGGCAAAATTTCGACAATAGAATGCATCTAGAAGTAATTTGTAGTTTGATTTAAGGCCATCTTTCAGCTTCATATTTGATACTATCAGAGGATTTTAAAATATATATATTATAGGGGGGGGGGGGATTTATTCCAAGGAGGGGCAAAATTATTTCCAGAAGTTCCGAGTTCCCACAGTTCCACCGCTCCTGCTGTCCACACATACTCTATATTCGGTATTGGTGGATGAACTGCTCTCGGGCGTTAGCAGTGTTCTTGATGTGGGTGTCTACTATATCCACGCGGAACAATGTTCGTTACTCGCTGTGCACTACAGATATTAGTACATGGAAACGAATATCTTTTCCACACTCGCATGAGTCATATCGAACATTTATTAATCATGGACGAATAATGCACGTGTGGACCTGGCTTAAGAGGTGTCTGCGCGTAAATAATTTAAAAAAAGTGTATAAATTATCTGTGTTGTCTTTTCTTTCTAAAATTTGAAATTTAATTTAGTTTTTTATATTAATTTTCTAACTTTCACAGAGGGGTCAACTGACCCTTTGACCCTCTATTGAATCCACATCTGTCCCCAACCAGGGGTCCGTGTGCCCATTTCTGCGGGTTCGAAAATAAATACTTTATTTTAGGTGCTAATATGAATATTGTTATTACCTCTTTTAGCTCATAACCAATTTTGTTTAGAATTTTTTTGTTCACTTTAAAGTTTGTTTTAATTAATTCGCGAGTTAAACAAGTATAAATTCTTGAGGAATTCACACCAACCCTATACACCTTAATACCCGTTCGGGTTATACGCACTTCGCTAATGTGTAATGGTAGGGTGATTGTGAGATGAAATGGAGGACCTACAGTTTAACATGGAATCCGAACCACGGTGGAGGCCTGGCATTCCCCACATTCACAAGATGTCTTGTCAGAGGTGAAGGAAGGGTTTGGTAATCAGATACATCTTTGCCGGGACCGAGATTGAACCACGGCCGCCAGCATAGAAGTCTGACACCTTACCCCTAGACTACCAGGTCACCTAATACTTATTTGTTTGATGGTGTGTTCACGTGTAAAATGAAACCTGGCCTAAGCACAATCAATTAGTTGATCAGATTAAAAACTGTTAATAATAGTTTACACAGGTCACAATTGCAAAAATAAACGAAAAAAAAGTTGACAAAAATGAATGAACGGAATTGTTTGTGAAAAATAATTAAAATATAGAACTTAAATTTGACTTGATTCAAACTTTTCCTGGAAAAATTTGGGCTGTTTCTGTACCTTTATGACCCTTCTTGTTAAACACATATTTTTTCTGCTCCAATAATTAGAAACGGTTGCTGGCTTATTTTTGTTTAGCACAGCGTCTTATTACTCGTTTGAGTTATACGCTTATCACTAAATACGACAGTGGTTTTTGGGATTAAGAAGGTTATATTTAAGGAAGTATAACAGCGTTTGCGTGGAGGGAGAGTAGAAAACCATTTTGGAAAAATCATCCTCAGCACACCTGACCGAGACTTGAACCACGATCTCCCCGTCATTGTCAGACCAGCCTACTACAAAAGTAGCACATTAGACCACGCGGCCACCAATGTGGGTGTTGCTGGCTATTGTTTGAGAGAACAAAAAATGTATTAATGCATGGTAGCCAGTGTTGATTGATGTTTCCAATATCTATCTTCCAGCTGTCAAATTCGGCACCATTATCAAAAGGGAAGCTGCAAATTATACACAGTGGCATATAAATAAGTAGACGTAGTATAAATATTTTGAACTGTCATATTACAAGTTTTTCAACCATTGTTTTGGCAAAAGTCTTAATGTTAGTGCAATGGCTAATAGCAACCCACAAAAGAACGAGCCGTCTAAAGCATAAGATTCACATTGTATTTGGTCACCATCGTTTCAGACATTTGGTTCTCAATAGGTTTATTCACATACCCTCTTAAATCGAATACGAGTGCATTCCCTAAATGCTATCTATCTAATTCCTTACCCTTATTATATATAGTTTGCATTGGTGGGTACGCGACTTTAGAGTCAGGCTTATATAACCTGATTTTCTGGTGATGAAAAGGAAAGAGTTCTAATCCAAACCGATTGTGTAGAATAATTTTCTTGAATGGTTTTACCACCCTCCTTCCCCTCAAATACAGGTACATTTCCTCTAAATTCTACCTTTCTCATCTCTACCCCACTAGCTTAATTAAATGCGTTTATCATGGACACGTGGTGCAGGGTGTATGGACAACAGAATATAGTTATTTACTGTGAACTTGAAGAACTAAAAGATTATATCAGCCCATGACTTACAAAATAATGTGACCTTAAACTAGAAACCACAACCAGTCCAGCAGATATTAATTCATTCTCATGAAAGCGTGGGTCCCAATTTTACCAACTTGGAACTCCGGACATTAACCCGGTAGACTGACCCCCTACCAATTGAGGTGTAGATATTTTTCCAACTTTTTACCCACGCTTGCGCCTAGAGTGAGTGAATAATCATTTAGGAAAAAGAAAAACTTAGTACACCACACTGGGGTTTGAACCCCGATTTCTCCATCACCGGCAATCCAGTCTAACATGAGAGTGACGCGTTGGAGCATGCAGCCATCGATGCGGGTTTGTAGAAATTTAAATAGTTACTAACATCGGATTAAATGCTCAAATTAAATACAACTTTTATGTCGATAACGTCACTTTTTTTTTAAAATGAAATCAATACAAATAACACTTGGTTTTTTTATTGTCAGTAAATTAAAAAAGTACTCATAGGATTAAGACAGGACCTTTTATGTATGGACGTAAAGCCTTGATTTCTCCAACGGTTACATTTCGGCCATGCCGGGGATCAAACTCGGACACCTTATCTTAATAGGCCAACGCAGTATAGACTGAACCAAGGTGATGTATGTTTATAAAGTGAATATTAAATACCCACATTGAAATTGAAACATTCAATGCGCAGCCGCTGAGGCCCCCACTGAGACGTGACGAGGGGTCAGCAGATAGTAAGCTCACACGTGCCACACATTAGTCGGACATTCTCGCTTAGAACGAAGCCTGTAAAGGTGTGCGTGTGCGCCCGACCCCAAGACATGTAATAACAACTTCCTTCCATCTATTTGGGCTAACAGACTATGCTCAACCGGAAGAGCTTTAATGAGAAGCACTCGTGTACAACAACATACAGTAGCCCTATGGCTTCTTTGGTGCTGACTGACAGCTTTTAAAAGTTACCAGACCAAATTATGTATCCCTACGCCGAACCATATGATCTGCAAAACATGTGTTTAGCAGCTGTCACTTCTGACAGTCCAAAATTTAGGTATATACATAAATGTTGACTGTCAGAAGTCAGCTGTGAGCTGTCAGTCAGCACCAAAGAAGCCATGGGGCTACTGTAATAAGGAAACAATCACCTAGAGGTACTGGGAACTTATAACTTATATAGAGTCCCGTAAAAATGGGTTTATTTTTATTTAAATTTAGTTTTTTAAAATCTCACTTTTCGGTGTTATTTCGGGTTATTCAAAATTACATGTTATCTGAGGTGTTTAAGTATTATTTACATAATGAGACAATGTATAAAAAATTAAAATCTATTACAGAAACCTTATACATTTGCTTTAAGATTCTTTGTCAAGTTTGTCTGCATATTTCACAATTTTTTTAACCTAAAGTTAGCCTACATTACAACAAAATACTAATCAAATTACAGCATTGCCAAAATTTCTGCTTAATTTCTTCTTAATTTCGTGTTTATTTAAAGATTTTTTGTACAATGGTGCTCTTTAGTTTTGTAGGAGGATTTCGTGCAACAAGACAATTTCGTTTTAATTCGCTTTTCAAAAACATTATAAATCATATCTAAAAACTATCAAAGGAAAAAGTACTTGATTCCATCTTTGTATGTGGCATTTTTCGCTTTATTGCGTCTCACTATTTTTACGGTGTTCTATTTATAAACATTATTACATATAATATCACATTTTAGTTTATAATATAAACTTTATAACGTATAGTATAAATATTATAGCTTTATATATAGCTATGACTATAATATAAAAATTACACCTTATAGTACACCATAACAATTAAAATTTATAGCCATAATCTATACTTATAAAATAACATGTCCTGACTGACTAACTGATTCATCATCGCCGAGCGCAAACTATCAAGGCTACAAGCATGAAATTCGGACTGTATATTCATTTTGTTATGTAGGCACCCACTAAGAAAGGATTTTAGAAAATTCCACCCCAAAGGGGTCAAAATAGGGGATGATAATATGTATGATAATATGTATGAAAGTCCGTCATTTTGAAAGTTACATAAACAAAATTTTGTATTTCGGTTATTGACGTAAAACAAATAAATACGTGTTTCAGGAATTTTGGAAATTTTATTTAATAAGGGATGAAAAAGGGGGTGAAAGTTTGTATCGGACTTGCATTATTTTTGATCTGAGGTCAAGTTATGGTCATCAACGTAACGTAATATTTTAAATTAATCTGTAAATACATATGTATATTTTCGTATTTGTATATAATCAACTTCCACGCGAGCAAAGCCGCGGGCAACAGCTATCTAGTATAATACTAATAATCTCCACAATGATAATTACCACTCCTCTATCCGACCAAATAAATATTGGAACCTGGAGATCTAGGATACTGAAATTTTTCAGGCGAGTAGCCTCAAGTCCAAAAGTGTGCAGAAATACGTGATGATCAAAAATTCCCATGGAAGCTTCCAAACGAGGGGGTGGGATTTAAGGGGGGTAAAACAATTGATTTTTTTCCCTCAGAGTCCAGGAGATCTAGGAATACAACATTTTATAGGTAGATAGTCCCTAACCCAAATAATGCAAAACTACTTGGTGACGGAAAATTTTCATTGGGGCCTCCAAAACGGGGATTTCTAAAAAATCATAGTCGAAAAATTATTTAAGTTAAGACGAGCTAGGAAGCTTAAATTTGGGAGGCAGGCCGCCCCTAGCCCATAAGGGTGCAGGAATACATTGTTACAGAAAATTCCAAAGTGAATACAAAAAATGGAGGAATTTCCAAAGAACTAAAGTTGAAAAAAATCTCTAAACCCAAATGACCTAAGAAGCTAAAATGTTTCAGGTAGATAGACCCTAACACAAAAAGGTGCAGAAATACGTATTGTCTCAAAATAACCATGGAAGGACCCAAATTAAAAAAAAAAATCCAACATACCTCAAAGGCAAAATACCCATGAAGCCGAAATCTCGCAGGCAGGTAGCCCCTAGCCCAAAATTCACACGAATGTCCCCAAATAACGAAAAAATATATACAAAAAAGTTGTTTATAATTAAACCGTCAATTGAGGAAGAGTTTCACGCTTTCTTTGGGGTAAACTATTTGCGCTACTATAACGGCTTTAATTGAAATACGCACCCCAGATTTTAAGGATCTCTAAAAATTATTCCCATTTCAATCATTGTCCAACAAATGCCAATGGGACACACTGCTCGAACAGAAATGAAGCCGTTGATTTTTAGACGGGTATTATGCTAGTATACTATAATAATTACTAGTTCCTCTGTCCTCTGCCCAGCTGAAAAATTTAGAAACCCAGAAAACCGAGGAAACTTAAGTTATGCAGTCAGGCAATCCTTAACCTAAAAGTGTTAAGGAATGCTTGGTGACCATAAATGACATGGGAGGTCCCTGAGTTAGGGCTTTTTCCAAAATTCATAAGTCGAAAAGATGTATAAGCCCGGAAGACGTAGAAAACTAATCATTTTCAGGCAAGTAAACCCTAATTAAAAGGGTGCAGGAATACTTGATGAAAATGGTTTCCATAAAATCAAAGTAGAATAAATATCGAAGCCCAGAAAACCCAAAAAGCTGAAATTTTTCAGATAGGTAGCCACTATCCCAAAAGGGTTCAGGAATACGTCTTGATCACCAAGAATTCCCATGGGGGGCCCCCAAAATAAGGGTGTTTCCAAAAAAACTTTGGTCAAAATAATCTAGAATTCCAGAATACCTAGGAAACTGAAACTTCACAAGCGGGTAGCTCATAGCCCAAAGAGGTTCAGGAATACTTGGTGACCGTAAATTTCCATCAGGGGTCCCCAATATAAGGTAGGGGGTTTCAAAAAGACCAAATTAAAAAAATCTTGAGCTGCAGAAGACGTGTAAGTTTGAAAATTTGCAACCAGGTATCCTCTAACTCAAAAATATGCATGAATACTTAGGGATTAACCATTTCCAAGGGGGTGCTTTACAAAAAACCAGAGTCGAAAGAATCTTAAAGCACAGAAAACCTAGAAATCGAAAGCTTGCGGGCAGGTAACCCCAACTAAAACGTATGCAGGAATACTTGGCGACCAAAAATGTTTCCCAGAATGGAGGTATTTTTTTAAAAATATGTTAATTTAGACTTTACCAAAGTCATAGAGAGCTGATTTTTTCATGATCCTCTTGCCAAAAAAAGCTTAAATGAGCAATTTGTAAACATAAATTCTTTAGGTGGGCCCAAAATGCGGGGAGGGGGTCAAAAGAATAGGCCAATAACACCATATCCGCGATAGACTAAAAAGAAAACCACTTGATGGTTTGCTTAGTTTATTAAACTCATTAGAAAAACATTTCCATTAAAACTTTAATATATTTGATGATTTTGATAATGAAGGAGAAAGAGAAACCAATAGACTAGAATTTATTGTGTTACCCCAACAAATGTGCGAAGAGACTGTTTCGGGGAGACGTTATTCAATGAGGCAGAGGAAGCTGACGGGCACAGACAAGGTGTACACCAGACACCACAGTCTCCATTTAAAATGGCTGCGCTCATTGTGCGAGCTTGAGCCCTTCAACACGGGGATCGCTACGTGCAGTACCAATTGACAAAATCGCTATCAAACAGGCGTTTTTTAAAAATAATCACTTTAAAGATGGTTTCAATATATATAGTAAAAACATTAACTTCTAGTGTCAATAAACCGACTTTCACAAAGCTAGTTTCAGATAGTGGCCTCACTCCCTTCTCATGAACTAACTCACCAAATGAGTTTACTCAAACTTCAGATTACAAAGAAATCTTAGAATACAATGTTTTTTTTTTGTTGTTTAAGAAATGTCTACAAATGGTCTAATTGAAAGACAATCTTCAAATACGTCAGCTATCTACTTGTCTAAAAAGTGTTGTTCGTTGAGAGGGGGTAGGTGGTGGGTTGAGGGGGTAGGGGGACGGGATTGCTGGTATCCAAACTATTGTGTTTGTTTTCCAACAAAGATAAAAGAACATCTAAAGTATTTATTACATACTCGTATATTAAAAAGAAAATTGGATATTTTCGAAGTTTTTCAGTAAATTATGAAACTCTCCATAAACTTCTCGCTGTTCATTTATTTCGTGGATCCAGACTTCTCTATGCAATAAGTTAATAATACAAAATTTAGAACTGTGTTTTCAGCTAACATTAAACTACTGATCGAAATTTAATGGTTGTTAGGAGACTGAACAGATTTTTATGAGCTTAGATATTCTGTGTGTGTCCATAGTAAGTATTCCTCTCAGCTACCAGTGTTGTGTGTCCTTTTTATAGACTTCACTCTCCCAGTAGACTGGGCTACCGGTAGTGGGTAGACCGGGGTTCAACTCTCAGTCGAGCATACTAAGCTTAACTCTTCCTAAATGGTTTCCTACTGTTTCTACCCACAAATGCAGGTATATTTCCTTTAAATGTACCTTTATTATCCCTCCACTATTAGTGTAAGTATGCGGTCTGTAAATTTTAAAAATAATATGAGGTTTTCAAGAATATATCTACACACATAATTATTAAAGTATTTCCATGTTAAGCACGACAAACCATTGAGGATTAATAATATATTATGGTTAGTTGAGCTATACCAAATAAATCATGTCACAGTTATATACCGGTTATATTATTGTCTCTTGGTTAGCTTCACACAGCAATGTCTACAAACTGGCTGCCGTTCAATTACGAGCGTTTGGTGAGACGTTTAATGGTTTATTTACAAGGCCTTTGTTCTAGAATTAATTATGCTAAGTCACTAATTTACATCCCACTCTCACCAAAACCTTCCATATAACATACAAGTGCCAAGCCATTAGTCGGGAGATACAGCAGGTAGTTTCACACATAGCAGGTAGGTCGTTCGATGATTCGAACAGCACATTCCTGAGAACACGACTACGATAGCTCGCAAAATCGATAAGACACGACGCAGAATTAAAAACCTCCCAGGTAACGTGTCAAAGTTAGATTTTTAAAAAATAACTGTTTTTACAATAGCTTAACAAAGGGGTTATTGACACTTTGTACTGTTCTCTCCCATCCTCCCGTCTCAGGAAATTGATTACCTTCTCATTCGAGAGGAGGGAAAGAGAGGATAAACTTTTCTTCCGCTGTAGAGACGTGACAAATATGTTCTCAAAGTGCAGAAGATAACATTTTTAATCCTTCATTTCTTTATTTCAGTATTCATTCAATTTGTATTCCTCCCTCTTACGTGACCACTCCTTTTCAATACCCTTAGCTTTATTGTATTTTTCTTTTTTTATTTCATTTAATTTTTAAAAAATGTTATGTTTATGACGATAATGTCACTTCAGTGTCAACGCGTCTTTAAACCGAAACAATAATATTAATGATATTAATTCTACAGCTACCTCGGTGTCATTGGAATACTATATTATTGACCTCAATGGGTCTAGAAACAATGCCCTTCAGAAGGGGAAAGTCATAGTCTGTCTGAAAAAAATAATCAGTAAAGTTCTTGACTTTGGCTGCATCTGAGCTATCTCTTAAAGTTAATATTCTTAGCATCTTAATACCGGTTCAGGTTACATGCATATGCAATAATTATGCTAATGATCTAGGGAATTGAAAGGTTTAATTTAGACGGATTGTACACGCATTTGCGAGGAGGTATAGTATAAAACCATTTAGGAAAAAACACCTTCACTACATGCCTACTTAATCTGTTGCTTACTTTGCAAGACAAGTTAATTACATTGTAATTGTAGTACAGCCGCAATATCTTATGTTTAATTTGACAGTTATAGGAGTTACTTACTATCAATTGATATGTTATACGTCATCCCATATTCTATTTTAGAGATATAGTGTCAATTTTTACAGATTTAATCGAAATAAGATGCTAAGAAGGACATCAACTTGTTGAGAAATATCCTGTCTTATGGCAGTTATTACATTTCAAAACCATCAGAAAAATCATCAACTATATTAGAATTATCTTTCAATTTGACTTCATTTGTTTAATTAAGACTAGTTATATGTTTCTAACCAATTACTTTGATATCAGAACTGCAATATTTTTCTCAAAACATCTTTAAATATGAGCTAACTTCCTCATTTCATGGATTTTGCTTTAAATGATAAAACTTACATTTGGATGTTTGTAATTCTGTAGGAAAATGTTGTTACCTTTCCGTCTATTTCAGTGTTAGCCCTATTATGAAATAAAAAATAATAATTAAATAATGCCATATTCCTGTACATCTGCAACACTTCTTGCTGGTAGGTGGTATTATTAATTATGGTGCAGTTTTTAGCGGACCAGGGACATATTTGTTTAGGAAGGTCCACAAAGTGATGGAAGGAGTATATCTACTGACCTGCGACACCTCCAAGTCCTGCAGCCGCCGCAGGTCCACCTCCTCCAACCTCTGCCTGGCTGTATAAACCACCCACGGCACCAGAACCAGCAGCCCCACCCAGCCCAGCCCTGGCACTGGGGCCGCCTGGAGTCCCTGCTTCAGCGTGCAGGCCCCCAGCTGCGCCCCACCTCCCGCAAGCCCACCCAGACCAGCGCTAGCCCTGTACCCACCAAACGATGCCGAAACGCCACCTGCACCAAAGGACACCCCAGTCCCCTGTAAACAAATCAAAACAATCATAGTTAGGTGTGCACTAGCGTGTTTGGCTCCAACTCTTATTAAATCTCTTCGGACAAATATTGGTACATTTTGTTTAAATTAACTCTCATTCTGTTATCTAAGATGAGATTAATTAAGTTCTAATAGCAGCCCAGTGGAACTCCAATGTATCAATTAAAAACCGTAGATTCCATGTCACTGGTCACGTGGTCTTAGGCATCATTATCATATCACGAAAGATTGGATTGCTGATGACAGAGAGGTCAAGATTTAAATCTCGGGCAGGTATGCCACCACCTCAAAACTATCTTTGTTTGAGACGCAAATAGCCCATGTGCTAAACGTTATACAACTTTATCAAGATTTAACAAATTTGTTTTAGTTTATATAAAAAAACAAGTATTTCAATATATTTGTTTCTTAGAAGCGTTAAGGAATTGTGCATCAAGGTCTTTAGCTTATGAAAATTGTCTTTAATTTAGAACAATTTTGTTAAAAACCTAATTTAGTTCTTTCTATGATTAAAAAGCTAGTGGAATTAGAGTACAAGGACAAGCATTCTAATAAGGTAATATTAAAAATGATAAAAATCACCTTTGTTCATTGTTTGGGATATTTATTGGAGTTAACGTAGCTTACTATTTTACCTAAGATAAATCATTGGTGATTTTGGAGCTGTTACCAGGTGAAGCAAGAACTTATGGGACAGTACCAGTAAATTATTACCTTCCACTTAGTATCAAACTCGTTCTTTACATTCATTACACACCATCACCGTGTATGTGGTTTGTCAATTGGACGGTAAAGGAAAGAAACAGTTTACTAGTAAAGTCTCATCAGCGAAGATAGTAAGGGTGTAGGTGGTAACTTTTTTATGGGTGTCTAATAGAAAGTTGAGCTAATATTGCTATATATTTTTATAACTATATTATATGTGTGTTTGATACGGAAGGAATAATTGTATTATAAAATTTTTAAATATATCAAATTAAACGCAATCATTAAGTATCAATAATAATTAGGTTTATTTTCATTTAACTTCAAAACTAATATTATACTAGCAATAGGCTGCTACTTTAAAACCAAACACAGCTCGACAAAACCTTTTAAAACTTTATAATAACCAGTCAGGCTATTGCTTCTCAATCTTTGTACACGGTTTCAAGGTTCTCAAAGTTGGGTAAATAAGTAGGTGTGTTGAAAGTGAGAATGGGAAGGGGTGGTGGTAGTAAGCCTTTATAAACCATCCTAATTTCGACAGTTCTTTCATTTAAATTTGACCTCCCTAATAATTCCTCAAGTATTACCTATCTTTAAATTGATAAAACCAATTTTCTATCTTACCTCCTAACCATTGATTAAGTTGATTCCAAAAAACATCCTGTTTTCTCCAACACCATTTAGGTCTACTAGAAACAGTTATATGTAATGTTGGGGGAGCTGGTTTTACAGTAGTAGGAAAATGTAAAGAATGCATCTTTTAAGTGGATAGTAAAATCATAATCAAATTACTATTTGGCTGGTGGAATATAAATATATATATAAAAGTTTTCATGCATGTTGTATGTAAATCACCCTTTTTAAGGGTCCAACTATTTTCAAAGGAGGTTCAGACACCGGTCTCCCAGCCCCTAGCTTTTTACGCCCCAGCAATAACAAACGAACCTCCTCTAAAGTAAATTTTTTTTTTTTGGCTGACCTAACTAGATTATGGCCTCAGTGACCTTGGAGTAAAGTGGTGCCTCAAAACCTGATGTTCATGGGTTCAAACCCGACCGAGGTCAACAGATTTTTACAGATCGAGGAAGGGAAGTAAAGGCATCGGCCCCTTGTCGGTTGGAGGGTGTAAACGAACCCTGAAAGTCCTATGAGATACCTTACTAACCAAATATATAGGCTCTTTCTCACCCGCTCATAACAATTTAGTGCTGAAGACAATGGAAAAATAATGCACTTTCAAGACTTCCAGAATACACTTTGTTTACCCTGAAAGAGAACACTCTAACCTTGATGTATTTTTTGAAGCTATGCCATATTGAAATAATGCATGGTGAGCTTGATATAGTATGAGCTTGGTAGGAAGAACAATATAAGTTAGTTACTAAAGTAACTAAAACAATTTTAAATTATTCATACATCAAGTCATGTTATCTGTATCTGTCCCTTTTGATTACTATTATCAATACTTATAAAATAACACAACTAATATAGCAAAATGTTGTCAATGCTGGCCACAAATAAACTTATTAGTATTTTCTATACTGTTCTTCCAACCAAAATCAGGGTATACCCTACCGACAATAAACGAAGGGTAGTATACATGTGCTTTCTCCCAGATAGTGTGGGTAGATGACACCAACAAGCTGCTCCATAAGGATGGAAACAAATAGGGACCAACCCTCGGGTTGTAGACTCGCACATTATTACTATTATCATTACTATAGGTTTTGGTATGTTCCACTTAGTTTGCATTTTTCATGTAAATTCCATCCCTTCACCATAAGGGTGCTATGTAAATTGCGCCCCTCCCTAATTCTCCTTTAAACAAATAATGATTAAAATAATATATGTTAGCAAAGAAATATAATAACAAAAACAATTTCGCTAGATTTCAAACATTCATTTCAAAATACCACATTTACGACTCGAGAATAGAAGTAAAACCTATAAAAATAATTTCAGTTACGTGGTGCAGAAGTGATTCTTGGTAATTTTTTATATAATTTTCTGACGACTGTTTGATTTTTTGTCTTTATTTATTTAAAATTTAAATGAACTCCGCTTTCTCGAAAAAAAAGTCCAAGCGAACATTCATACATAATTTCAAAATCCCACATTGTAACAATTTATTGTCTCACCAATAAAGTTACACAATAATAATTTCCATTTTTTCAAAGGGTTCAGACAAAAATACTGGAAAATATTACAAGTTTTAGACCAATGGAGTTATGCTAAAATTAAATTAAAATTGTTTTTAAAAATCAATTTAATACGGGCGAAATTATTACGTCTTTGGTAATTTATGGGGCGGAATTTACACAAAAGCCTGGTTTCATAAAATCTTTGGGATGGAATTTACGTCAAACCATTATTATGCAATTAGATGAAGCAACGTGTTCTTTTAAAGTCAATATAAAATAGTTATACTAAAAAAAAAAAACGAATTCTCCTCTCAGTTGCAATTGTAGACACGATAAGATTTACAAAAATCCTCTGCCCCACCAGCCCCCGACAAAATTGACTCCTCTCAGGTATAATGCAAGAGCTCAAGATGTCTACCTGCAAGGTGGTACTAAACCCTCTCCAAATAAATTGATGAAAATCCCAAGCCATACACTTATCATTAGTCCATCAAGACTGGACCCGGGGGAATACCCATTTCTCAAACCACTATTTGTGGACTACATAACATCAAAAACGACCGTGATTAGTGAGTTTGACTACTCAGTGACTGGTTTTCGGTGAAGGTCATGGATAAACACCACAACGCCTAGGAACCTGATATATTTATCATTTATGAACATACAAGCTCATTTCCTAGTTGTCTCACTGGTTCTACTCTTTCCTAAAGTTAAAATATTTTACGTGTTCAATGATAATATGATAGGAAGAACAGTCAAGAAAATACAAACATATCTGTTTGCGATCAACAATAATAACGTTTTATTTTACCATTAAAGTTATTGTATAGGTATTATAAACAATACCTCTCAAAAATGACATCTTTAAATACCACGAACTGCCATATGAGCATATAAAAGTAAGTTTTCGTAACTTTTTAAACTGTCAGATACTGTCCTACCTACCGTGTTCCTATTGTACCAAAATATTTATATATTAATTTGGGTTTGTTCAGGAAGGTAATTATCGACTGAATTTTCTCTAATATGAAGATCAATGAATATTACTTTATTGAACCGTATTTGTTTTATACTAAATTACTGGGAAGAGTGTAACCATTATAATATGCAGATAAATTAAAGTTATTTATTTACTTAACTTACTTAACTCAACTACATGACTTATAAATGCTCCCGCGGATGAATACGCTTGTCTCGTCTTGTCTAGTCTGCTAGTGACGGGGAGGTTGGGGCTCTAATCCTATTTGGGTGTGATTTTCACTAAGCTTTTTCTCCATGCAGTTTGAGTACAGTAACTCAAAATACTACCTTCCTCATCTATATCCCCCAGGGAAAATATATAAATAGACTTGCGGGGTAGTTGGCGTGGTGCACAAACAAGCAACAAATTTAACAAATAAAGCTACTAATTTCTTCATATAAATAATGTTGCTCCCCAAAATTGCTTTCATCCAGGGATCAACAAGCCATTAAAAATATGAGTGTGTTGTTGTAATGTGTGCTTTCTAAGCGCAAGGTTGTTTCAGAGCACGACTTAAAATTAAACTGATATGACAACATTTTCTCAAATACAGCCAACCCACCTGAAGTTGGAATAGTAATAATAATAATAATAATAATAATAAATAATAATAATAATATAATAATAATAATAATAATAATAATAATAATAATGTGTTTCATAATGTCAGACTTTCAGACTGAGTTCCTTTTATATTGGTTTTCAATTAAATATTAAATGTCATAAAACAAAATAAATGGTTTGTAGATATCATAATTCCGCAAATAGGTTGAAATGGGTGGCTTTTATGCTTATATTGCAGTTCTCCATACTCTTTATTGTCAAATGTTGGAGCTTTCCTACTAAGACTCCTCATCCCGTTCCCTTACTTATCTACTATATAGAATTATTAACTCGAAAATTCATTGCCGCACTTACAAAAGTACACCACCTACCCCTATTTTGAGCTAGTTCTATTCAGTTCACCCCTCATTACACCCTAATTCTTTCAGGTCCATTCTAATGTTACCCTCCCATCTACTTCTAGGTCTTCCCAATGGTATTTCTTATTGGGTTTACCAATCCTGTTCCCTTAGATTATATATATCTTAAGTCATTGTTAGATAATAATGACACTATTTACTACCCTTATCTTGTCCCTAGTTTATATAATTTAAGACACTGATATAAAATAATGACACAATTTACTACTCTTAACCTATGACTAGTTTACATAATCTGGCTGAGCTAAATTTTACCCGTAACATATTGTTTACGTTCACGAAAAAATTTTCTACCAATTTGATAAAAGTTATTTTGCTTTGATCTCTTACAATTAATCAATAACAACACACAATTCAAAAATTATTTTGATTACGAGAATGATTACGAGACCACAGTTCAATTAATTTAAATTAGTTGAAAAATGATACCTGGACACGGACTCAAACCCGATACTTAGCCTGTCAATGTTCTTCCACTAAGCTATCCAGTATTCATCCCGTAATCATGTTTATTCTTCACTAATAGTTTCAAATTCGATTCCTGTGTCCAAGTGTCAGTTTTCAATTAATTTAAATTAAATTAATTATGGTCTCCTCTACACGGACAGTGCGGTAATCACAATGATTTACAGCCTTTGTGTTGATATTCATTGGAATCTCGTTTTAATTACAATCTTGTATTGTGTATTTGACTTCACAACAGCCCTACCAAGTCGCATATAGTTGTGGTATCTGATAGCTCACGGTACTATTGGTCGCTCATATGTAGATGACGATTTACGCACGTCCATCACAGACTCAGCCTTGAACCAGGAGTGAAGAATGGCCCTGAGCACGGGACGAATCCTGGATAGCTGGTAGAGTACGGGCGCGCTATGTCAAAAGTTCTTAGTTCGATTCCCGTGTCCATATTTCATTTCTCAACAATTTAACTCTTTTAGATTAGTTTAAAGGTATTAAATGTGCACTTTTAAATATATACTATCAGAACATGAATTAAGAACTAGCTTGATAAAGTATAGCACTCCTAATACTCCCCACTCTGCCCTGGCATGTAAATAACTTATAATTGAATTGAATAATGAATCTGTGTAAAAATAATAAAGGTCATCTTGAGCGTCATCCGGAAACAATTCAGGATTCCTTTGGTTTGTGGTCCACTGCTCTAGCCACTCAACCACAGGAAGCCCATGTTCAGATGTGTTACTTACGAACGTCCAAGAGGTAGTTCCACCGTAGTGGATGGTCTAGCTGTCACATACTCTCCCCCAAGTAACGAGAATGGAAGTAATGTTATGTTAAGATGTTACTTACACCTCCCAGAGGTAGTTCCACCGTAGTGGATGGTTTAGCCATCACATCCTCTCCCCCAAGTAACAAAGCCACAACGAGAGCGACCGCAATCATCGTCTGCTTGTGTCTGACGTGTTCGTTGCTGGTTCACATCCACCACTAAACTGCCCGCACACCTGAGAAACGTCCAGGAATATAAACGAGTAGCATTTGGTACTTAAGAGGACTCAAGGAAACGTGTTATTCAAGGTCAGTGTGATGCTCGGGGATAACCACATTCACACACACAGAGGCCAGCCACTACGTGTTTAAATAAGTTGAGTGAGTGCTGCCCGCACACTTCTTGTGTTGTGTTCAAACAACAAGACATTCACGTCCGACAGATAGCGAACGCGTTCGTGTTTGAGGAATTTATTAATTATTTATAGTTATTTCAATTTTTCTGCTCCACCTCTTACCACCAATAGAATACTGGTCTAGCCCGTATCAATTTTGGTAAGGTTGAAAGCGTCACCCTCGTAATAAACTCAACTGTTACTGATGGGGAGGTTGGGACTATAATCCCATGGGTGAACTGAGATGTTTTTTAAATAAATGTTTTCCCACACTCCTTTCATGCAAATTCGTACATTTTCTTTGTCAATTTCCCCTCTACATCCTTACCACACTAGCGTGTATCATGTGAATAGCCCGTGCGTAGAGCATGAAAGAGACAATCGCATGGTGTAGAGATGATGAAGGTAGAATTTAGAGAAAATCCATTCGCATTTGTGTGTATAAAATTAAAAAAAGAACCTTTTAAAAAACTCGGCACACTCAGCTGGAATGTAAGCTCTAAACTTACCCCATCACCCACGAACCCAGACTATATGAGGCTGATTACTTTGTCCACATGTCCATTGGTGTGGGCTGTATTTAGTTATAATACTGGTCGTCTTTACTGCCCATTTATCATGACTTACTTTAACAGACTGAGCTTAGGGCACAGGATGAACACAAGGAATTTTTAAGAAAATCTTTGCAATTCACAGATTTTTTACATCCATTACTGTGCCCAGCCTATATCCTGGGTCAGTTTTTTATTCAATCCATATATTTTAAACTGTCGGCTTGTTAGGTCTGTCTTAGCTGCCTTATAATATAGCATAAGACTAGGACAGGCACAACATCCAGTCCCCGTTGCTGTTAATTTATCAATGTGAAATGTAAATTTTTCGGCCATGCCGGGAATCGAAGAGACATGCTACCGACTAAGCTAAGGTGTCGGATATCATTACACAGGTGGAGGTTGAAAAGTACTGTGGCTTCTGATGTACTTTCTGAACACACTCATTATACCAGCACATGACTTACTAAACATCCTGATACTAGAACAGATATGACACCTAGTCCCCCAGCCAACAATTCACCAGTGATAATAATTCCCCGGCCATGTCGGGAATTGGGCCCGGGTTTGTAATCTCACTAGAGAGACGTACTACCAAATGAGCTAAGGTGTTGGGAATTGATGGCAGGAGATGGTGTTGAGAAAACACTTATGACTACGACCAGAATTTTGTTGACCTAGAAAGATCAAAAAATCAACTATAAAATTACCTAAAAGTTCAAAAAATCTACCTAAAAATATGAAGAAAAATAATACTTAGCATCACGTATCACTACCCATTCGGGTTATACACTTAAATACTAATTACACTAATGAGTTAGGAATTGGGAAGGTTGAATATAGTGAATAGGAAGTGAGCCCGCGTTTGCGTGGAGGGAGAGTGAAAAACCATTTAGGAAAAACCACCACCAGTTCACCCGAGTGAAATTCAAAACTCAATGACTCAAAAATGACTTTAAAAAATGGAAAAAATGACTTTTAAAGACTCAAAAATGCATAAAAATGACTCAAACCAAGAACATATGACCTTAAATTCCAAAATTACAAAAAATGACCAGAAAAAGACCTATATAATAAACATTTCTACAACAAGGGGGTCATGAACAAAGTTTATGTACTTTCGAGTTTTGTATGTGATAAACCAATACAAAAAATGAATGTCATAAAAATCCTGACCCTGTTTATGACCAATTAGATACATATTTGTGGTCAAGGGGTTCCCAAATGCGGCGGCCGCTTGGTCGGTCTAGCTCGTTTGCGGGCTGACGCCATATAGTTATTTTCTTCAGAAAGTGAAGATGTAATGATAAAAAACCTTAGCATCCTTGGATAGCTTTTTGTTTTCCTTAATGCCATAAAAATTGTTTTTACATACAATACTTGTTTGTTATAATAGATCTGACTTCTCCGGTTGTCTAAGAAAAATATAAAGATGGCTGCCTACCAAAGCACTGAGATTCATTGTAGCTACGTACGTTCAGCATTCCTACATTATTTAAAACTAAATTTGCTATTTTGCCAAAATGGATAGGAAAGGTTTCGACATTATACTTTAGATTTTTTGTAACTAAACATAAAAAATTAACTAGCTTAATTATTATTATTATTATTATTATTATTATTATTATTATTATTATTATTAGCACCGCGTCTTACTACCCGTTCGGGTTATACGCTCTTACGCTAATGTGTAATGGTAGGGTGATTGTGAGATGAAATGAAGGACCTACAGTTTAACGTGGAATCCGAACCACGGTGGAGACCTGGCATTCCTCACATTCACTAGCTTAATTCAATGACACTTAACGAGAAATGTAAACATTCTGGGAATAGCCTAAAATTAATAATGATAATTATGTGACTATGATTACACAAACAAAACAAGTACTATAAAGGCCTCAAAGTAAATTATCAAGCTAATTGAGAATGTTTTAGTTGTTTTCATGCTTCTAAACTGCCGTTTCAATAAGAAATGCTGCAGTGTGAGGATATTTCCCTTTCGGTATGTGATTTTATCAACCTTACAAACACGTTACAAACATGTTAATTAAAATAATATTCAAGGAGCCAGCAACGTCAGTTCAGGTTTTATAAAGATTGTGATTTGATTGGGTTTTTTTGTTGCCAGTTGCGAGGTTCTACCCTATTGATCCCTGAGGGAACTAACCCTGCCTAGTCACTGTTGACTCCTGTTGAGTTGAATAACTTGTATTATAGTAGGACCCTGGTAGGAACGAGCTTTTAGAAAAGACCGACCATTTTTCCGGCCAACATTGATGACAGTTTATTTTATTATTAGGATTAGTTCATAGGTATTAATATATATTAGGATTGCGTCTTACTACAGTTCGGTTTAAACGCTTATGTGCTAGGTATACTAATGTTTCAGGGCCAAGGAAGGTTGTATTTAGTGGAAGTGTGTCCGTATTTGCGTAGAGGGAGAGAGGAAAACCATATGAATAAACACCCTCGGTACACCAGACTAAGATTCAAACACAGCTCTTCTCATAATTGATAGTCCAGTGAAAGCAACACCTTAGACTATGCTCCAACTGGTGGCCCGTGGCTAAATATGGTCCTCGCCCCCCAAAAATGATGCCCTCACAGTATCCTGTAGAAAAATTAAAGGGAAATGATCGGCGGAAAATGTGAAATATCCGGTTATTCCAATATATATATATATATATTTTAAAAAGGTCATGATTGCGTTTTACTATTCATTTATTTGATTCATAAAAATACGTATTAACAACGTTAAGCTGTTTTGTGAAAGTGTGTGTGCGTGCATATTTAATATTTTGATAAATTAATACACCTATTTTTGGTAGTAAGATTTGAAAGATTCTACCAACCAAAAATACAATTTATATTGATTAAACGAAAAGTCTGTCTGTCTGCCCGTCATGAACATTGCACGATATCTACTATACGCAGAGGTTTGAAATTAAAAAAAAATCTATATGCACAAGCATGTGCACATTGACGCCGAAATTTTATTTCTTTTAATTAGTAGATAATCGAAAAAATGAGGATATATTAACGCAGCGAGATAGATTTAATACTACAAGTCATACAGTTGTGCAATGCTTGCTATGGTAACCCTTGTGCGTGTACAGGTGTACCTAGAAACCCGGGAATTTTAAAATTTTGATTGTATTTATTTGTACCCGTTTTTACTCTTTTTGCTATTTTGGTATTGCTGGCATCGTATTATCCTTTCTGGCAACGTATTATCCTTTCTGGCCTTTTTAAAAAAAATCCTTTTGGCACTTTTTACCCTTTTACTATTCTTTATCCCTTTTACCCCTTTTAATCTTTACACTCGTTTTATTTTTATTAGATTCTACTTTTTGCCTTTTTTACTATTTTGTCACTTTAACTATTTTTGCCCTTTTTGGCTCTTTGTGACATGTTTGCTAATTTTTCCCTTTTTTCTTTTTTCCTCATATTTACCTTTTTGCTAATTTTACCCTTTTAATAATGTTTACACTTTTTAGCCTTTTTTACTTACCCTTTTTATCACTTTAAAACATTTGATTAGAATTACTTTTTACCCTCATTGACCTTTTTGCATTTCTACAAATTTTTAACCCTTTTACCCTAAAATATTTATCCCGGGCAAAACCAGGTAACTTACTTCAATGCTAGTTTATTATAAGTGTTGAAAACAGTTGTTTATTTACTTGTTGTAGAATTATACTATGTTGATGGGATTTCAAAAAATATATTCAGCCTACGGTGAAAACTGATTATTATATTTGGCCATTGGGATGAAAAACGTTGGACTATCCTATATTAGACCATTCCACCACCAAAGCGGGGGTATTGATATTATCTGTTAAATTTAGCAGCTGCAGATCACATGACTTAACGTATACATTTATAAAAATTGTTTTAGTTAATTTTACAACGGTTTTAAACACGGTTCTTTCCTGTCTAAACCGAACTGTAGTGTCTCGTAAACGTGGTTGAGTTTGAAGGAGGTCGAATTCACGTTTAGAGGAAACTTGCCGGTTCAAGCGCCTGAAGTAAACAAGTTTCTGTGTGAGAGTTTAGCGACTGCAAGTACCAGAAACAGATCAAATCACTTATCTATTATACATCTCACATCATTATGAAGGCGTGTATTTTATATTTATGTTTTAGTCCAAAATTCCATCCACTTCGTTCAAAGCATAATGAACTTTACACGATTTTTTTTTTAAATTTTATGTTTTATCACCACATCTTAATACCCGTTAGGGATATACGCTTATATACTAATTACGCTAATGGTTTTATGGATAAGAAATATTATATTTAAAGTAAGTGTACCAGCATTTGCCTAGAGGTACAGTGGAAAATAATTTTGGAAAAGCTACCCTCAGTAAACCTGACCTAGATTCGAACCTTGATCTTTCCGTCATTGGCAGGCTAATCTTCTATGAGAGTAGCGCGTTAGATAGCGCGGCCACCTAAGTAGCTTTATTCATGTATTAAATTAAAATTTTTGATAATAACGTTCAAGACTATGGTTATTAGTTAATCAGTTAAGGGGTATAATGGAAGTGTATCGTGTATCTTAGAGGACATATCCGCATTAGTGTGGTGGGTAGATGATAAAACCACAGGGATAAATAACGCGTGTAAAACTAATCCAGAATACCTCCAGTTGAGACTCGAACCTTATCCTCCCCCGTCACTGATACTACAGTATATGGCACGCTTGATGCCTTATACCACGTGACTATAGAAAATTGTGATTTATTCAAAACTATCACTCAATAAAAGTAATTTAAAGTGAACACATGCATGAGACAAAAAAAAAAGTATATTAATATTGTAATTCTATGTTCTAAATGAAAAATAGCTCTTTATTTTTTGAAGACGTGTCCAATTGTTTATGAAACGAACAGTCATCTACAGAACAATAGTTTAGTAACAGTGGGAGAATGTTCTAAGAAGGTTAATATTTACACTCTGAAGATACTAATGACCATGTAAATAAATGCACCAAGGACAGTTTCCTACTTTAAAGAAGTGGTGGGGGAAATATTCTGTCTTTAGGGGGATTGAGATTCATAAACCAAAGGACGAATCACACTCAATCAATCAATTAAAAATATTTATGTTTCAAACGCTTGTACAGACGATAAGTGACTTATTTTTAGCTTAATTCTAGAACAAACTCAATAGCCAAACTTTATATCGCTAATTTATCTAATATTGAGGTGGATCAAATGTAATTTCCCAGTGATAACTTTTTCTTTAATCGAACCTATTACGCTTAATTGCACCTCATACAGTCAATGTATTATAAAATAGTGACACTATTTCTAATCGTGTAAGGTTAACACTGACGTGAACGTTGACTATCGAGATAGGAACAAGCGCTACCGAAACCCCCACTTCGCTGCTTGTTATAATTAGTTTATAGTAGACCTATGTTTCCTTAATTCAATAATTGAAATACATAATATTTTCATTATTCTATTATTACGCATCAAATTTATTAAACCTGTTGAAATATATTAAATAAAAATGGCACGTATCTTTCAACCAGTAGGTCAGGGTTCTAGCCCACTGGATCCACTAATAATGGTATTTTAAACAACATGGTTTATAATTCTCTCTCCAGACGAATGCCTGTCCACATTTGTACACATCTACCATTATTTTACTTCTATTATAGGCCAAATAATTAAAGTCACCAGTGATATTAGACGTTTCACTACTATTATTATTACAGTAGGCCAGGGAAAAACGGACGCCTTAAGGATATTTTTGCTCCTGATTTAATATAGTTAAAAACAGTGTACACACTGCTATTTATTATCATTACTACACATATTAATAAGCATATGGTGTTATTATTTCACACATAATATGGTTTGTATGCACTATTTAAAAGCAATAAGGACATATTTTGATGTGGCCGCTTTACCCATAGGTGGGGAAAAATTGCCACCTTTTAATTGAAGTTCAAAACACATTTTATACCATTTAACCTGCACGCTCATCACAAATAAAATAATATTTTGCCTTCACATAAACTCCCACACCTATTTCATGAAACATATGTCCCAACCTGTGCATTGAATCCACGGTTCTCCTTCATCATCGTAATAGTCTCCTCCACATTTGATACAGCTATTCTGTTCCTGAAACTATTCTTTGGGTGGGTTCTTTTATTGGTTCCACTTGTAGAAGGATCGGGGAATATTTACACTGTTGGTTACTTGCACACTGTTAGTATTTTCTTACCTTTCAATGGCTTAGGCATAATAAGTTATTGTTAGTTTTGGTTTTAGAGCTTATTTTCTTTTTACCTTGCAGGGCACTTAATGTTGCCATTTTCAGATGTTCTTTCTCTTTTGCTAGTAACTCAGCTTAATAAACTATTCTGACATTTTTTAAACTTGTTAGGCAACGTTCAACTGTTTTTTAGGCTTCCTTCTTGGAATTGAATATACCTTTCTTAGTAAAGTAGCTTGTTGTCGTCTGTTTTTCCTTCACAGTTTTCCTTAATCGATGACTTAACAGTATTTGAAACAATTCATGGCAATGTTCAGTGTAAGCCATTGGGCTAAGTTCCATAGTTCTTCCAGTATCTTCACGGGCATCATCAGTGACTCCAGTTTATCCTATCTCATCATAAATGTCACGTGTATTCATGTATTCATGCTCACTAGAATTCTGCAAAAAGTTTGAGTCGTCTGGATTCTCTTGGTCATCCAGGTCTTTATACGTATTGGTGTCTTCAGATTAGTCAGATGTTCATTTGGTGTAGGCTCACTGGTTACTTTAGACGAGGAAAAGTTTTCACCTGGAAACATATCTTCATCAAACGCTGCTTGCAGATATGCAGGAGGGAATATTTTGCAAAATCATCTCTGGTAAAAGCTCTCCATAGGATGATTTCTCATAAATTTCCTGCAGTTATCTCTATACGGCCACATCCTGTGGTGAAATTACCCCATATGTGCAGTGTTTCAAGATCACTTTGTTGTAAAATACTAGAATCCAGTTTACGCACAAATTATTTTTTGTTTCTTATTCTATAGATGAGAAAAAATATTCCATGATTGGTCTATCAATATGTACTGCATTATAAATACTATATGGTTCTAAATCCTTACCTTTCTCTTAGCTCTTTATTGAAGAAATTACTTGAAAAAAATGTTTTCTGCCATTCACGCGCACACCGATAAATCAAACGTCACACACTTGCTGATAGCTACTGTAAAAGCTTCGTCTAAACTTGAACGACAAATTGAAGGTCAGACAGACGCTAGAAGTAGCTACATACCAACAGTAGAAAAAAAACCGAGTTAGTGGCTATTATGATCCGGTCTAGTGTACTACTACTGCAAATACTAATACCACTACTACTCATAATATAATACTATTTAAATATCCTATTACAACTTTGATAATTTTACTGAAACCTTCCAGCTATTATTTTGTGCCAAACATGCTTAAAATCATCATTTTTTTAATAACTTCTGAAACTCTGGACCTAAAACGGTAGTCAGAAAGTGAATGTTATTTCAAATCTGAAACTGACCCTATGTTTTTCACAAATTTGGTTGATATAATAATAATAATAATAATAATAAAATAGTAATAAATAATAATATAATAATAATAATAATAAAAATAATAGCACATCGTCTTACTACCCGTTCGGGTTATACGCTTTTTAAGTACTAATTACTCTAATGGATTAGGAATTAGGAAGGTTGAATTAGAGGAAGTGAATCCGCATTTGAGTGGAGGGAGAGTGGAAAACCATTTAGGAAAAAAAAACCTCAGTTCACCCAACCGAGATTCGAACCTCAATCTCCTCGTCCTCCGCAGTCGAGCTCAACACGACTAACGCGTTAGCCAACTACGCCACCGAGGCGGGTTGTTCGATGTCCAGTCATTAGTACAAAGGATATGAGGGGAGCACTCACACACATGCATACAAACAAACTCGCTATCACATTAGTTATTCTATATATCACATAGGGGAACTTATGGACAAATTATTAAATAAATACAGCACGTTAATTTTATGAGTTTAAAACATTGTATTTATTGTTTTAGTTTAAATTAACAAATATAAAATTTTAAATCTCTTAAAGAACATTTTCAATTACAATATCTTAAAAATTGAAAATTTCAATAGCAATCACGTTCTTAAATTTCTGAATTATAAAAACTATATTTATAGGAACCTGCCCTTTAAATATTTACATTAAAAACTCACCTTAAAAGTAATTTTAAAAGTGTGAGGCTCAGCATTATTATAGTTGTTACCGAAGAATAAAATACGCGAATTGAATACATTTTATATTATATTTATAAATGGGTCAGAGCCACTATTACACGAATCCAAATCTCACATCCAGGAACGAATCATATAAAAATGGTAAACACAAACAGCTTACTTTTTTATATTAATTCTTAAGCTGCAATACTATATATATATATATATATATAATAAATAAATGTTAGCATTATGTTATAATGCACTACATCATAATATTCACAAATTCTAGTAAAAGGTAAATTAATGGTATAAGGTCTAGTTTTTAAGCTTATATTATAATTATAGTGGTCTAACCAAAAAATAGAACAAAAGTTTTAAAATAAAATACGATTCAAAATTTGAATAATGTAGGGGAGGCCAGGGCGTGTTGCAACAAAAAAAATTTTTTTAGTAGTGAAATTCATCGTATTTATCAGATACACACAGATGATGCATGTGAAACTTATTTTGTTTTGTACCAAGTCAATGGATCGACAGTTTGTAAACTCTGCATTGCACCTACTCAAAATATTCCTTGTTGCAAACCAAACAATATTTTTGATCCTTATTTTTTGAACCATCTTCAAAAGATACATTCCTCTTCACGGGGTTTATTTTGTTATTAGTTGTATTTATATTCTTTTGTGAATAAGTCGAAAGCTTTTGTTAAATTTTAATTTTGATTACTGTAAAGCTATTTTTTTGTTCTTCTAATGCGGCTTTTTCTGGGGTGACTGAAATTAAAATTACTAAAATTTGTATGCTGGTTTTTTACAACCTGTATTGATGCAATTTTGAGCTATTGGTGACGTAAGGCACCGGAAGAGAGTGAATTTTAAGAAAATAGAACCTACACTATGTTTGATTTAAAAACATAGAACCCACACTATAATAATGGTTTGGAAACATATGTTATATATTGATAGACAAAAACATTATTGTAAGTGACAATCGAATGGTTTATTTATTTATACCGGGCTCTAATTTTAGTAGTTTTCATATGTGTTAGCAATCAGGTATTTCTAATTCCGTATATCAGTACGTTGTTAATATTCATATTTATTTTATTTTAGACTAATATATACAAATCATATTCAATTGCATTTGCGGGCTAGTTTGCAACACTCGTTGCAATTAGTTTCAGAAAAGCTTATTTCCATCTGAATTATAAAATGGCACCATAATTGAACAGATAGAATCTAGTGCAATTTTAATTTTAGTTCTCCTCTCCAAACTCATTTATGATTACCAATTTAGGGAACTCACTATAACATAGGTTATTTAAAATTATATTAAGCGAAATCTTAAACTTGACTTAAATCTTATTTCAGACAGCTTAATAGGTATCGATGCTTTGTCAGACATATTAAAGATTAATTTCCCCCGTTTGTTTAAGGTATTTAACGTTCACGTAAACTAGTTTAAATCTAGAACAGAGGACAGCACCAGCCACCGAACTTCAATTCAACACTGTAAAAAGGAAAAGCCACATTTCACCCATGTTAAATTTTTTGACCATGTTGGGAATCAAGCCCTGGACCCATGGATCAGTAAATAGACACGTTATCGACTGAGCTAAGGTGTCGGAAGTATATTAAAGAAAATACATTTTAATTTTGCTCATCACAGTTATTTTTACAGCAGCCTCCTTAGTATTAGAAAATAATATAAAAAAATGGCAGTTTTTCATGAAATTTCTTTTTAAAAAAATCTGTAAGTTTCCTTAGTTATGCATTTAATTACGTTACTACATGTGAAATTGGATGGAATTTACGGTTTCAAGATCTTTACGACATGCATATTTTTATGTAAAATATATGAATTGTAAAAGTCTCGTGGCCAGTGGCGGCGCATAGGTTTCTGCCAAGACAAGCAAAGCTTGACAGGACTGTATTGGTAGATTATGTTCTCCTAATCAGTATCTAACTTGCTTTCTAAAGCTAATAAACATACATCATTTGCCCCCTACATTATTGTTTGTGTGGCTAGTCCAATGGATATTGAATAAAAAGTACTGATTATGGGGATATCAGGATTCGAATCCCGGTCAGATCAACTGAGGGTGATTTTCCATAAATGATTTATCACTCTCCTTCCACACAAATATGGACATATTACCTCTAAAGTGGTTCCTTCCTCATCCCTACCCCATTAGAGTAGTTATCATAAATGCGTATAACCTGAACAGGTGGGGAATATAAATTAATGAAAAGGAACACTTTACTACTGAAGTACTATCAAGTATCGCTTACTTGGGAGACAGCCTGCTAGCTGTAACACTAAGTAAAAGGTTCTTGGTTAGATTCCTGCTTCAATATAATATTTTAAAGCTTGCCGCACATTGAATCGGACCGGATCGATCGGAATCAGAAGCCTACGAACGGAAACGAGTTTTGTCCGCACTTTAGTTTGGAATTCAATTCTTGTCAATCGGAAGATAACAACCAAAAGGTACATAGCTTTTAGGGATTTAGTGATAATGAGAGATAACAGCAGTGAAGCGCAGGTAATGGTGGTTGCTCTATGCATTGCTGCCGATGCCAATAAAGAGGAAGAAGCAGCTTCAAAAATACTTTGAGTACACGACGTACAGTAAATGCAACATAACATTTCCAAGATTTCCTCCCACGCATTTTCCTTTATAACACACTCATACTGATGTTTGTTAGCAATGTCATAAATTTATGAGGCACTGTTGAACTAAATTGATTATTTATTCGTTCAAAGACTTTTTTTTTAAATAATCAAAATGGTCGAGGAACAGAAAACGAACATCAACAGGACGACATAAACTGAGCGTTAGTATAGATGATGCAATAGTCCAATGCTGTGGATACATTCACATAGCTTCGAAATCTGTCGGAATATTCCCCACTAGCATATCGATTCGTTCCGTTCCGATCCGATATGCGGTAAGGTTTATACTAATTAAAATACGATCCATTAGCTAGGTTAAACAACCTGAAGGCCTATCGAACAATAATTAATTACTAGTCTCCTTTAGTATTGTTTTTGTACTAAGTTATATATAGTTTGTTTAGTAGTTGTTGTCACAACTATATTTTATAACTGGAGCCGTCTTCGAACTGGGGCAGCCGTGCTATCTGCGCGGCGTGCGTCAAGCCTCTACTGCCTCTTGATGACGTCACTGGAGAGGCAAGCTCTTGGTTCCGATTACGGCGCCGCTGGAAGACCGGCAGACCTGCTGCGTTCTTCACCAGACTGCTCACCGAGTTCAGGGTCTGGATGGGGATCTGGAAGACAGTACACCACCGTTAGTGTCGTCATTCACACGTTATTCTTTTAACTAAAACTTGCCCAGAATTTAGCCAAGAGAGGAGTCTTCGTAAACTACAAATCCTCACAGGATAGAACCAGATGTCCCTTGTTTGTTTGCCTCTTCCATAAAGAAAGTACCAACACTTGTACTAGCAGATTATTTCGAATACACATATTTATAGAAAATAAAACATTTGGAAATATATATTTATATTAGATGTATATTATATATATTTTTTATCGCATGTACTAACTACTATAGGCTGTATAAATTAAAAATATATACTATACATATACATATTATATAATATACGTATGACCTAATTTGGTGGCTGGGGGGTCTAACGCGCAACTCTCGTATTTGACTAAGCTGCCGAATATGGGGAGATTGGGGTTAGATCCTGGTCGGGTGCACTGAGGTTTTTTTTCCTAAATGGTTTTCAACTTTCCCTTCACGCAAACGAGTGTGACCTTCCTCTAAATTAAACCTTCCCAATCCTATAGCATTAATGTAGTTAAAACATAGGCGTGTAACCAAAAAGGGTAGAAAGATGCAGCGCTAAAAAAAATGTGTGTCATGTAAGATAAAAATAAATAGTTTCTCTGTGTTTTTTTTCTTCCCCAAAACAATAGTATCAGTGCTGTCTCAAAGGAGGATATCAAATATTTATAATATATACAAATTATATATATTCGAGCAATTTATCTAATTTATAGGTCTTCATCTAGTTCAAAAAATTCCTCTAGCAGATTATAATATACGATAAGAATCTTAAAGTGAAAAGATACTTTCCTTGAAAAGTTACAATAAATTCAAATCCTTTTACTTGAGTTTGCTAATTATGTAATTCATGACGTGTTTGGTGGTTAGAATTAAACGTGTTTTTTTTTTATTTTTATAAATCAATCAAGTCTCCGGGTTGTATTCTGGGTTAACCAGATATATACATATAAGACATTTGAACACCAAATAAAATAAGTTAGTCTGAAGGTTAAACTAAACCATCTTATCTCGTACTTGTAATGGATGTGACTCGTGGATTGTCTAGAGGTGAGGAAAGTTTTTTGTGACTGTATAGGTAAGTTGTTCCCTCCTACTCGTTATGAAACTCTAACTTTAAATCCAATGCACACACATTTGCTCACTTCATTACTGTGTGTGTATTGTTGGCCAAATCGATAGTAAGGGGGAGGTAGCAGTTTTCTTTCATAGTCTCGTCAAACTCGAGAATAACTACAGGGACAACAACCCACGAACCATCAAAGTCCCGCGGCTGGATATTAATTTTAGTACTTATAATTTATTGTTTTAAATAGTGTGGTCTTATGATAGATTAACACAACTAGTATTTTTGTGTTCCAGCTCTCACTACTTTTCCGGGATACTTACACTAATAGGGTAATGTTGAGGAATATATAATTTAAACTATATGAAGTGTACCCACATTTGTGGGGAGGAAAATAGGAAAGGATAAAAGGCCCTAGTGGGTAAATCAGTGCTAAAAAGTTTTCTTTTGAGGCTATACATTGAAAATATTTCTGATTTTTACAACTTACTTCCCTTTACTTTTAGTTATCTTATTTTCTCTGCAAATCTACGCCAATTTATGTTGATCCCAAACCATGTTAGAAGATTGCTTGAAGCTTTTAACAGTCACCTGGCTACATGGATGGATGAATTTACATTATACTTTTTATTTTATGGAAAATAGATAAACAAATTATTATTATTAAAGTCAATAAATTGAATATCACATTTTTATTTTAAAAGGTTGATCGAGTTATAATAAATATGCAAAGCTGGACACTATTATTTTTATCGATGCACAGAACTTGGGTCATGGGACCTCTTGTCTCAAAAGTTCATAGCTTAGTTCACTGGCCAGGAGGACTATAACAGACAATATACCTGCGGGTAGATATGAATTTGGCCCCATTCAACTTTTCCTCTTAATTCAGGTTAGGTTAGGTTTGATTAGATTAGCATTTTTTTGTGTCTTATTACCATCACTTGCTGTTTTTCACTCATCCAGAGAAAACATTTACAGTCATCCTAAATGGACCGCCATAACATCCGGGATTGAGTGAATATACCAGTACGCCATGTTTACAATTACTAAGAAAGAACTCGTAGCCCAACTGTAATGTGGGATTAAATAGCACCCTTTTAAACGCAGGTCATAACAGGTATACGTAGCCTAACTGTAATACGCCCGTTTTTATTTATAATGAGTACTACCATTAACGATGTAATCTGTTGGGGAAAGAATGAGAGAGATAATTAAGAAAAATATTAACTAAAATGAGCTTTGCGAAAGTGTGGGAAATAATCACGTTGAAAATCGATGCCTTAACCACCAGAATGAAGTCAAAAGAGGACTAGGACACTCACATTGTCAGGGGGTGTTACAGCGGACCATACGAGTTAGAGAACAACTAATTCATCCCCCCTACTGAGGTGCATATATGCTTTACCTGGAAGATGCTGTCGATCAGCTGTCCTTGTGGAGCATTGTAATTTGTCTGTCTCGTCTGTCGATTTGCTTCTGCAGGTGTCTTATACTGGTTGCCACCACTCTGCGGGAATAACAGTACATTTTGTCACGGTCAGATGCAAGTTTTTTTTTTTGTAATGACTGATGATAATATTATTCATAATCCTTAATCAAGAATAGGTTGTACAAAGTAAACAATCTTCAGAATTTCAACTTATCATTCATGGAGGGAGAGCAAACCAATGTCTTCAACAATAAATGGCTGATCATGTTGGGTATTGAGCCCAAGAGCAACGATTATTAGTTTGACCTGCTACCAATTAAGCTATGGTGCTGAACGATAAGTCCGGATTCCAATATGAGAAACCCTTTAGAGCATATACATGTAAGCTTAGAGTAGCTAACACAGACAAAAGATAGATATATTTATCATACTGCTGCTAAAATTGAAACACTCTGTCAAAAGTGAAAGCTGCATGACAAACGGTTTGGCGTATGAGTAACGATATTAGATTTAATAACGTTAATAGCTATGTTTATCCAAATATAAGGTGTCCGAAAAGTTACTATGCAGTGAAGTATCACTTACCTCGTGGGCCTGAAGACAGGTCTGGACACGCCTCTTCATATCATATAATATATAATATATGAAGAGCATGTCCAGACATGTCATCATGTCCATGGGGGTTCATCTCCGACGTTTGTTATAGGAAGAATTGCAACAAGAAAAGTAATACTTTACCGCACAGTGACTTTTCGAGCACTCTGTATAAATAGAGGTATCTGTTCTGATGGAAAAAAAACTCTCTCAGGGCCAGTAATGGCAATGATTTACACTAGTGAATATTAACCAAGTGGAGGATGTATGTTAAAGGAATACATTATTCATTGAGGATGGTGAGCCAATATTTGGAAACACGTGATAGATGTATCGCGGAAATTATATAATTGTGGGAGCATTGAACTTGTTTGAAAGCGCTGGAGATTTTAGGTCAATCAAATGTGCGTAGGGGAACATGTTCCTTTGGCCAGTGATGCAACATATTGTCACCCAATGTTGAAATATTTCACGCTACGTATCATATTAAAATATTTATTTTATAAGCCCTCTATTTTATTTACAGGCTGTGGTGCCAGTATTTTCTATGGTCGAATTATATAAGAAGATAAGGAACACAATTAAATAATATATATTATATATATATATATATATATATATATATTATATATATATAAGAGAGAGAGAGAGAGAGAGAGATGACTAACCATCATACTTTGAAGAAAGGATTATGAATTTCAATGAGTAAATACTTCTAAAAGTAGAGTAATTTAGTTTTGATCCTATGACTCCGTAATTTCAAATCAGGAGTTCTTTTATAATCGCCGAATCATACCACTGATGAGTTGTCTAAATATGCCTTTGTCATTTATTATATCTTTACATATTTAAAAGGAAAATTACTTTGTGGATTAATCGAATTAGAAGTTCCATGTGTATATATAGAACTGGGTTTTGAAAATGGCAAAATAAATAAATAGATGGAATGAAAAAAATCGTACTGTATTAACTTTTTTATGACTGTATAAATAAAAAAAAATTGATCATAAATTAACCTCAAGTAATTTATTCTTCGAAAAATAACAATACAGTATTATTATATAAAACACAAACTAAACATATAATATGAACAAAATCGTAAAAGCCATTTTCGAAAAACTGCGTAATTTCAAAAATTAATCATCAGTGAGCTACCCTACTATCAACTATTTAAAGAACAACACGAATACTTATTTACTTGATTAAACTCTTTCCATAAACCCTTTTTGAATAAAATTGTTGTTATTATTACAGAAACATTTAATATTTTTGAAATCAGCCATCAGTAAACTAATACTTTTAACCAATTTTTCTCCACAAATCAATTTTATATGCAACACATTCCTCCTAATACACCCAATTTGAACAAAATCATCAAAGCCATTTTCAATAAATTTATAATTCTCAAAAAACATCAAGCATCAAATAGACAAAGCTATTATATATGCTTTTAGTGAGGATTTACTGTTTCTAGATATCATATTCTGAAATTAAAAAATGAAACCTGGACACGGGAATCGAACCCGGGACCTTGTGCTTGCCATATTAAGCCAAAGGTCTCGGGTTTGATTTCCTTGTCCAGGTTCATTTTTCAATTTTCAGAATATCTTTCAGTAAGCTATCCTCAATTTCATATTATATAAAATGAGAATAACAATCAGGATTCATGCTATGGCCACATACTGTCTAAATATGAGTTTGAACTAATTGCATCAAACCATTCTGACTGTAGCATAAGTTAGAGACACGCATAAAGAGGGACAGACATACACGGGAAAGACATAATTTTAATAACCACTTTTTTGAGTTTGGGGCACATGAAATGTTAAGATTTTTCATACTCTTGAGCTAAAAATTATCATCACTACAATACTTTCCCCATATGAGAAAAAAATACTGTTTAGCAGGGGTGTTCAAAGCTTCGAGAACTTTGACTTAGCTTTGAAAAATCGTTCGCATCGACTTCAATTCGAGAGTAAAACTCCAAATTCGACAGTTATAAATCTTCTTGAAATAAAAAGTTAAAACAGATATTTATGTTTTTTTTTAAAAATTTCTGCTGGTTTTATCTCAAATTAGTATTAGTGTAATTTTTTTATAAAACTATAATATTACATTTGGTGATAAATGAATAATTTATCATTTTAAGACTAAACAACAATTATGCTTGGAATATAGCATTTTGTACATAATACTTAATACCTAAATTAAGTAAAATTACAAACTTATGCAAAATATAATATATGTATCAAACAGTAAACTTTTTTTAAATATTCAAACTAGCTTCAGCTTTGGTAACGTCTCATATTAAAAGATTCAACTTCGCTTCAAATTGAAAAATGGACTTGGCAGATTCTTACTATATAGTTCATAAAATATAGAAAATATATCTACCTACATTGTATTGTTGTGAGAATATCCAATCCAAAACAGACATGGGTTTTCCCTTAACAGTTCCAAGAAGCAACAACGCCAGGAAGATAAATCTAGTTGTTACATACATTCTCTTGGGATAAAATTTCCTGGAATCAAACACAAATTACAGTATTGTCTCGGACATTTACATAGCACCTTCTCAAAATAAATATATTATGTCTTTAATTCATTCCACTCTTAAATAGTGTTCAAATCAAATATAAACTTGGTGACCTCTTATTTAAATTAGATGTAGATTTGATATGTTACCATTAAATATAATTTAGTTACTTTATACCTGTGTTGCTAATTATTCACGTCTTATTTTTATTAAATATAAAATTGAATACTTTTAATTATTTATGTTTATTTATTGGTGACCGGTGGTCTAGGGATAAGGTGTCGGACTTCTGTGCTGAGGGTCTGGGGTTCAATCCTCAGTCCCGGCACAATTTATTTGATTGCCAAACCCTTCCTTCACCTCTGACAAGACATCTTGTGAATGTGAGGAATGCCAGGCCACCCCCGTGGTTCGGATTCCACGTTAAACTGTAGGTCCTTCATTTCATCTCACAATCATCCTACCATTACACATTAGCGTAAGTGCGTATAACCCGAACGGGTAGTAAGACGCGGTGCTAATAATAATAATAATTAGAACACCTTTAAAAAATATTTTCACACTGAGGCATAATGTTTTTGTGTCAAGTTTAGTCAAAATCTATAAAATTAATATAAAAGTTTTAAGGTACTCACACAATCATGATTCTCACATTAGTATTACTTTTAGATTTAAAAAAAACTACAAAAATTTGGTGGGTGTGAATTGCAAACAATTAGTTTTTTTAGTTGTTGTTATTACATATGAAAGATTAAGTATTTCTAACCAGATCTTGATAAAAAATTGTTCTCTCTTACCTACTCTGGAGACACGTAAGACTTGAAATGTCTAAGAGTTAGTTAGAGACTCAGTATATGTAAAAGTGTAAGCTCCAAGCACACCTACTTAAAGTGACGGTAGCCTCGCATAGGAACACCAGCCTTTCTCCGCGTGGGCACTGGGATCTCTGCAAAAAACACCTCCCTAATTAGGACAGACAAGAGGGGGAAAAAAGCCTTTAAGGCAAAGGCCTACACAAACTGTGAGGTGAAATCTTTATGTTGATGGAAATTGATATGGATGATTGGCTGTTGATGCCGGCTGTAGTCTAGGAAAAGATGATTCTAACCCCGATACTATTTATAGATGAAAGCTTGATATTAAAATGTTGGCCATTAGGGCTGATGCTGCCCTAGATTAAGTTAATTTTGTAGAGCTAGTTCATATAATAATTTTTTTTACATTTTGAAATTTAAGTACTATAGATTAAACTAATAAAAACATGACCATCTATAGCGGAAAGATAGTCATATATTTAGAGAACAATTAATATGTAAATGTTTGGATATTTTTATAAACACTTCCTGTACATCAAAAGGTAAAGAAAGTCGTATCTTGACTGATTAATAGGGCCCAAACTTAGTTGACCTCAAAATTATAAAAAAAGAAAACTTATAAAATGAACTCACAATTCTAACAAAAAAAAAACTTTTAATTTTCAAAAAATGATCCTAAGTATGAACAAAAACTCGTAATGAATGCACACACCCAAATAAAAAAAAATTTACAAATGATTTTTTATAATTATAACCCTGGCATTCTGCTAAATATATATTTTATTTACAAATACCTGCTTCAAAAGTAATAACTTTCTCCTCCCCACGCCTGACCAGGAATGTGTAACCACACAGGCAAAGAGGAGATACAATGTTAATGTACTACATTATCGTTTCATTCAGACAACTGTGGGTTGTAAAAATTATGTTTGAATTTTCATGCATTTATAAACATTGACATTATTTAAAATACGCTTATTCAAAATGGATTACTATAAATTATTCAAATAATGCCTTAAATGACTAAAAAATTCTTAAAAATGACGCACACCAAGAAAATATGATCTAAAGATCCAAAATGAGCAAATATTATCAAAGAAGGATCTATTTAAAAATGTTTTCATAACCAGGGATCATGAACATAATATATGTACACATGAGCATTATATGTGATGTGCCTAAAAAATTGACATGCCTTCAAAATCCGGGCCCTGCTGATTGCACTATGACATAGCTTCAAAGAGAAGTAAAAGACCTATCGGGGTAAAAGAAATGCACAGTACATAAGAAGTTTCATTCAGAAGATCCCTGAACTTTCTGACCATTGTAGAATTCATAAAAATCCAGGATAATTCTCCCGCCCCTGAATCTTTAGTCAAGGGTTCCACCCCAACAGTTTGGATTTATTTATTCAGACACGTTTCACAATTGACTTAGCCCTACTATCGTAACATCATAACTCCACGCTAATGTGGGTGCACTTCTTTTAAGTTACGCTCATAGTCCCCTTCCACGCCTTTTGTTTAAATAGTTCCCATGTGTGAAATTAAAAAGTTAAACTGGGAATAATACATTTATTTAAGATTATTTACCTATTTTATTGTTAAATTAAACAAAGAGGTTGATAACTTATTCTCATGATTATCTTGTCAGCTAAGATATTTAGATGATTGCACTTATGAGCACATAAACAAATTAAATCAGTGAGCACTTTTAAATTAGAGTATTCACAATCAACGGGCTACGAGCCCTAGATATAGATGTTTTATACCTAAATTGAGAAGTGGTTCATCTTTCGTCTGAACGTGTCACTAATAAAATAATATCTTAGGTGGGTTCACTTTGGAGTGCACCCCATAGAGGGGTGCTAACTGCTAGCTGTCCTCAAAGAAGGTGACAAAAAGTGTATTTAATTTTAATACGAACAATGGTTCTTTAAAAATTAATTAAAAACAAATAAATAAGATAAAATGGATTCTAAATTCACAATTTTTGAAAAGTTGGTTCATCGTAACTCTAAGGAAATAAAATGATGAGTGCATCCATCTCCATGGCGATGAATTAAACTGCTCACATATACGAGTATATACATTTTCATTTATTTATACAGTATAACTTGTTTAATCTGATGTCCAAGGGATATATAACAAAAATACAAAACTCGAATTAACCCTTTTTATGGGTATCTAGGCAGCTGGTACAAAATAAATTAACAACCTAGAAATATTCTAACTTACATATAAACACACATATTTTAAGACAAGAAATATGTAAGCCCATAACATAATATAATAATATAAAATGGGGAAAATTGAACATACAAAATTGCAGAGTTAAACTGTTTGTGCAGTTAAATGACATTATGGTGGAAAAAATTAGTGACCCTGGTTTGTTGTAGTATTTTTTATCTTAACGCAATAAAAAATCTTCAAGTTCACTGATTGCATTAAAATATTGTCTTTCATGTTTCACGTCTGGTTGGGATTCAGTGAATCTTCTCAGGTTTTCCATAATTGTAAGTGCTTTCTCTTTTACTATGCTTCAACAACTAACTGTATTTGACATTTTTGACATATGGAGTGATTTAATGAATATATTTACTAGAAAAAATAACATTTTACTGTATAGGCTTCGAATTACCCAAATATTTCCTTTTAAATCCGAGTTAAATGTTATTTTTTAATATGTATTTAAATATAAACTTCATGGAGAATCATGGTGGGCTCAAATTATTAAATTTTTCGAATTAGCCAATGTTGAATTAGCAAGATCCTACTGTATAAGCACCTCGGCACTCGCTACTAAGTATCAGAATTGCAATAGACTGGATTGCCTATAATAAGGATGTCACCAACATCAACGGTCGATAATATAACCGGTTATAAATCGTATTGGCTCTTACAAGGATACGGATATGTATAACGCCGCTTGTCAGCGCCGATTTAGTGTTAGTACGTGTAAAAGCCACCATTGTTTCAAATGTGCCGGCACCCAAATGAAGCTTGTCAGCGCCGACCAGCAAACAAGAATGTTTGAAACATTTGTTTACGGCGCTATTTAAGCTTACAGACGTCCTCATAGTAAATGTGGGAGGGAATAATTTTTATTTTTTCATAATTAAAAATTATATTTTTATAACGAATGTCAAAAACAATTTTTTCCTTATCAAGTTCACATTTTTAAGTAATATTTTTCTATATTTGGTGTCAAAATAATTAATTTTAACTCATTATTACATAATTTGAGCATGTATTTTATAATACTTTTGAGTTTATCTTAAAATAATTTTCTTTCTGTTTGAATATGAGTATTATTTTTCTAAGTCCCTCTCCACTAAAAGAAAATATTCCACTGTATGATTTATGTCAAAAGTAATTTATTGAGAAGGCCAAATTTCCTCCTAGTAAACGAATATCTATCTTTAGTAAGAAATTATCAAAAAAGTAATTACTGCTATAACTTTTACTCTGTTGTATAAGTGCGGTGAACATAAAAAACTCTTGCTTTTAATAAAAAAAAAAAAACTTTGATAAAAGTGAACATAGCTAAACAAATGATTCTTGTCCATTTTTAACTGTGGGAAAAGTTGATGTTATTCTCCAAATCTTTGTTGCCCACGATTAATATCATGCACTACTACTCTCTTTCTAAACAGAATTTTAATTTCAGTACTTTCGACCAAAAACAGTTCATAATTACTTGAAGAAGACATCTTTCCTAATGGGAAGCTATCTGCAAATTGCACTTGTATCCAGTTTTCAACGTGGCCATTCATGTGCACGTACAAGAACTGGAACCCGTCTCGGTGACGTAGTTGGCTAACGCGCTTGTCGTGTTGAGCTCGACTGCTGAGGACGGGGAGATCGAGGTTCGAATCTCGGTCGGGTGAACTGGGGGGGGGGGGGGGTCCTAAATTTTTTACACTCTCCCTCCACGCAAATGCGGGTTCACTTCCTCTAATTAAACCTTCCCAATTCCTAAATCCATTAACGTAATTAGTACTTAAAGCGTATAGCCCGAACGGGTAGTAAGACGTGGTGCTATATTATTATTATTATTATTATTATTACAAGAACTGGAAACAAGCGCCGACAAGTGCAAGACACAAGAGTGCTGATTACCAGAGTTCTATTTGTCCGTACCCTTAGACCGGATTACCAGTGACGGGAAGATTGGTGTTTGAACCACAGTTGGTTATACTGAGGGTGATTTCTACCAAATGGCTTCCTGTGTTCCCTCCTCGCATATGCGGGTACATTTACTCTACAATTCTACCTTTTCATCCCTATAATATTACAGTAATTAATATATGCGTATAGCTAGGTGTATGGATGTTGTTGAAGCGAAGGGTGTATGCAAAGATTGGGAAGTGTGGAGAAAGTCAGTGAGGATGGATTAAGTACGAGTAGTTTATTTGAGCTATATGTACAGTTTCCTGCCTACCCCGTAAGGCAAAGACTTGATTAAGTATGTATATATATATATATGTGTGTATGTATGTGTATGTGTATGTATGTATGTATGTATGTATGTATGTATGTATGTATGTATGTATGTATGTATTTATGTATGTATGTATGTATGTATGTATGTATGTATGTATGTATGTATGTATGTATGTATGTATGTATGTATGTATGTATGTATGTATGTGTGTACCAGTATGTATCTTAGGCCAAGCAACTTATCTAGGCTACTGTAAATACATTATTTTTCTAATTGGCCACCCGTTTAAAGTTGGTGGTAGGTAAAATATCTGTCTGTTTGTGCTACGATATCTGCCAAATGCGTCGATCATTTTAAACGAAATTTAGCAGGGTTAATTTATAAACCTAGGCCTAATAATTTACAGACATTACATATGTTTTCAATCTTGTTATCTATTTCAATATGGTGCTCACTCAAAAGGTTTTTCGTTTCATAGCTCGTCTAAAGTCTCTAGGGAGTATTTTATTTTAATTTGGACATATATTGCGAGACTAACATCTTGAGCTACGTGGATCACTTTTATTGTCTATGAATATCTATTACTATACTATGAAGGAATCAGTCTGTCCTTGTGTGGCATTTGTTACAAATCTACTTTTCCCTTTCATTCAAAAACCAATAAACCGAATAAGTTGAAATTTAGAATGGGCATAACTCAGGCGTTCCGTTAACATATAGGCTAATTAAAATTACTTATACTGCTTAACCTAAAACACCAACACCCCTTTCGTCCGCCGACGTATCTCCTGAACCACTGGGGCTAGAATATCGGTAACTGAAAAAATCACTGTACAAATTGAATTGAAATTTCACATGAGCATAACTCAAACTTTCAGTTGACATATTGGATAATTAAACATACGCTTAAACTGCTTAACCTAAGAAACAAATGACCCTCTCTAACCCCTCAGATGTATCTCCAGAACCAATGGGGAGAGGGAGTCATCTAGATTTAACAATATACTTTCAATATATAACCACCCATAAAAATGTGTATCCACTTGTAAAACAAGAAACTGATACATACTATTATGGACATTATTGACTCTTTGATTTATTTTTTATTTATTTGAGGCATTTAACGTGCATTTTTGAACCGACTTATATCAACACAAGGAAAATTTCTATGAGAAAGAATGAAAAAGCCTGCAAATTTTTCCGGTAAAGGTATTTTCACATACCTTCCAGCGTTATTTTACATACCACAATTGACATGGGGCCAACGGCTTTACTTCCGGGCTATGGATTTTTACCGCTCAAGAAAAATCCATTGACTCCGGATAGGTTTGATCCTACGAACATCGGGTCCATAACTACTAGAATTCATTACACATGCATTTTTACTAAAAATAACTTATAATAAAATGATAGAAGCATAACTATCTTAATACACAAGTTTTCATAACTGCCCCACCACCTTTAGACTCAAAGGACTTTCCCCTTAACATCGCTTGTGCAACTGCCATCCAAACTCGTTCGGGGTGTAACCAATCAGAGCGGTGTGTGGGAAGGATCACGTGGGCGTTTAATTGCTGTGCCTTACCTTCTTCTATTTGCTAGTGCTAAGACTTTCACGTTCGTTTTGACATTAGACCTCTTTATTTCCCTCTTTTGTTCTGTATGAGATAAAGCACGTCTGTAAAGCGTACTCAACGTAACAAACATTTATTTACTCCCGAGTGGGGGAAAGAATCATGAGAAAGGCATTTTATCTTCTAGTTTGGGACGTTAACTTCACCAAGACAATGTAGATGTTGAGATATAACGGTTGAACAGCAACCTATGGTGTAATTGGGTGTGAATCTCACCGTTCTTTGATGTGGGGTGAATATGATTTTTAGGAAATATACCCACATTAGAGCTAGCAAAGTGGGATAAATTATTCAGGAAAATAAAAGCCTCAGTATACCCAACTGGAATTCAAACCCAAACCTCCACACCACTAGCAAATAAGACTAAATACACCTGACATTTGGGTCCTCGTTCCCACTAATGCGTGTCCCTTGCGTGCTAAATGACCCAAAACAGTTCTAGCACATCATAAAAACTTCTTCCATTATTTTGGGTTTGTAATATGTAACGTGCATTAGTATCACAAGACTTAAAAACTTAACTCAGGTGATAAAAATGTTTACAAAAATATCCACAGTCAATTTTGGGAATTTAATATTCAGACACACTTTACAAATACTAATTTACTTAGGACCATTTTGTTTGTTTGTTTGTAAGAGGTTTATTAACATTTTTGTAACATATAATATATATATATATTAATATATATATATATAACATGAATAAAACACGAGAAACATAAAGAACAGACAATTAACACCAGCCCCGAAGGGCTCTCGGAAACGGACACGACATAGGACGTAAAACAAAACTCACAAAGAAAGACAATGGCGCCCTGGCGGGCTGAATGCTGCTATCTATAGGTTGGGGGTGGGAAAATAAGCATAAAAACCCACCCCATGGCTCATAATAGGTTGCCAGGACCGTTAAAAATACACGTGGTACAGAGGAGAGAGAGGGAGCGAAAGCGGAAACAAAAGATAGGGAAAAAGAAACATAGGAATGGGAAATGATATGACAGGAGGAGTGGCCCCGGTCGGTTGAGCCGCCGGGTTGGTCGGTGAAAAACATAGGTACTCCGCCAGGGCTATGCAGATATTTCATACGTAGCCCCGGTGGGAAAATAAAATAAACTCTACCCTGTGGGCGATTTTTGCCGCACAGGGTGTGGGAAACAAAAGAGCGGGGCAAATACAAATTATTGAACTGGTGGGAATGAAGGTTCCCCCTGCGAGACGCGGGAGGTGACGGAAATAGAGAAAGAGGCCGTGGAGCGAAAACGGGGGGAGGGTGTGTGTAGAGACACATGAAAAAGGGTTGGAAGACTTCGAGAGAGAAGGTGGGAGCGAAAAAGGAGGGACGGACACGGAACTGGTCAACCCCGGTTCGACGACCGGACAGTGCACGATCATCTACCGAGCGAGTCGCCGGGGACCATTTTGGATTCAAACTGCAACCTCCTAGATGAACATTCGGTCTACTTAACCGTAAAGGGACAGGGAAAACTGTTCTTTGTTATCTATAAATGGCGATGAGATGGTAAACAAGATATTGAATAGACACTTTCTCTTTTACATCATTACGAAACCTGCTATAGTAAGTTGGTTAAATTGGAGCGGATGAAATAATGGCATCCAGGTTCAGGGGCTAAAGAAATTGTTTTTTGTTTTTGTGCACCGCATCTTACTACACGTCCGGGCTATTTGTAGATCCAAACTGAATAAGATTGCATTTAGAGGAAATGTACCCATATTAACGTTGAAGGAGAGAAGCAAACCATTTAGGAAAAAATACCCTCAGTCACTGCTGGATGTACGTATGTGGGGGACCTCGGGGGAAAGTCATACAGTGTGGGGGGGGGCCCCCCATAAAGCCAGGTAAATTACATCAGAGCTTGTCTAAGGAAGGGTAAAAATCAAGCAACTGTTTTATTCACAAACATGTAATAGTAACAAAGTAAAAGAAAGTAGGCTACATAAAGACTTCATAAAAACGCTCATTATATACAAACTTCCCCTGTTTTCTTTGCAGAAAATATGATAAATTAGGGTTTATGTTTTCTTTCTTGTGGAGGTTTGTGGGCGCCCCTGTCTGTGGGGGCCTCGGGGTGATTGAATTGATCCAGCACTGACCTCAGTACATCAAATCTCGATCCGAACTTTAAAATTCCCATCCCCGACAGTCGAGTTTAATGCACTAGTGACACCTTAAGGTGGGAGTGTAATGGACGTGAGAAAAGGCCGCATTCTTTCAGTTTATGTAACAAAACTTTTTGGGCTAGTATAAATAAAATATTATTATTATTAGCACCGCGTCTTACTACCCGTTCGGGTTATACGCACTTACGCTAATGTGTAATGGTAGGGTGATTGTGAGATTAAAATAAGGACCTACAGTTTAACGTGGAATCCGAACCACGGTGGAGACCTGGCATTCCCCACATTCACAAGATGTCTTGTCAGAGGTGAAGGAAGGGTTTGGTAATCAGATAAATCTTTGACGGGACCTGGGATTGAACCCCGGCAGCCAGCATAGAAGTCTGACACCTTACCCCTAGACCACCAGGTCACCAATAAAATATTGCTTCAGTAGAAACATGAAGTATTTTTTTTTCTCGCATTAACATATTTCATATCAACAGTTCTTGAATATCTGTCATGAGAACATTTTTTTGATCATAAACTTTTTAAATGAAGAGAAAAATTTGTCATTAATCCAACGACATCATTAAAAAAATGCAAGAATGTTTTTTATCACTATGCGAATAAAATTAATTCCTATGGTTCTACTGAAGAAGTATTTTATTTATTTTGGTATAAAAAAAGTTTCACTGCCAAAATTATTAAAATACTGCCCTTTTCTCGCGTCCCCTACACTCTTACCTTAAGATAACTCAAACCTGCCCATATTCCACCATATTGACTCTGTAAGTTTGTATTTTATTTTGGTCCACACATGTTCGTTTGGAATTGAATAAGCTCAATTCTACACGATTTTGTATAAATATGGCGAAAAATTCAAGTTTAAAATATATTTTCTTAGCTTTTGATTTAAGCGCACACAGTAGCATAACGCATCGTCTTGTATCGCTAAGCACTGGTTCGTAAAATATTCCAGATTTGTGTTTTTCTCCCATTTTAATACAAAATAATGTAGTATCAAGCCTATTTGATGCAATGCTTACAGTAGCGTGCCAACCGTTAGACCATCCGATCATCGATGTAGGCTCTTGTGCTGTTAGGATATTGCTACATGAGGAGGAAGACAGGAAATATGTTCTAGTTTTTGACTTGTTTGTATTGTCTTCTACATAGGTATTTTATGTTATGAAAGTTGATGAAACTTTCTTAGAAGTTTCTCTTTCCTAATCAGTTATTGCCTTTAAAAGACATGGATGGATGAGTAAGGAAGAGAACTGCTTTGATGTTTAGATTAAATAAGAATACAAATATGTGTGATTTAAAAAACAGCAATATAGCCGGTTAGAAATGAGTGCTGGCCTACCAAGATGGAGTGGAGTTCCCTTAACCTGGGATAAATCCTTCCTTCAGGATCAGAGTCAGGTGCATTAAGATAAATAAATCACACGGTCACCCCCAGTGCATTCGTTCGTACAGTCATCTGAGAATCTAAAAAAAAAAGCAAGACTGACGCTTAAGACCACGTGGCCAAGCGTAAATAATTTTAAAATTTCACTCGTAGTCTTAACCGCCTTGTTGTGCAGATTATGCTGATGTAACCCCAAGATGCATTGACCTTGACTCATGAATGCCGCTAAGTGTTTGAACAAACGTGCAAGAAAATAATGTTATCATTACAAAATGGGTTCCTTGCTCGTTGCAACATTTTTACGTAATTAAATTATCAAACACCCTCTTCGGTGTCCACATTGTCTAAGTCACTACTTTCGCAATAGACTAGACTGCAGAAGAAGGAGATATCGGGGTTCGATCCCGATCGGGTGTACTGAAAATGGTCTACCTACATGATTTTCCATACTCCCTCCAAGTAAATGCAGGTACACTTAATCTAAATTCAACCTTTTTATTCCCTAACACACAACTGCAATTAGTACATAAACGTATAACCGGAACGTGTGGTAAGGTGCAGTGTAAACATTTTTTTATCGAACTTTTGATTCTACTTGAAATATTGTTTTCAAAGGCGCTTAGCACACAAGAGAGGTTTTTAACAACTGCAAGCACTCACTTAGCGGGATTCGAATTAAGGTAGTTTGACTAACTCTTAGCTTCTATTAAACTTTCAACTTCATATAATTTACCTCTATGAGAGGACTAAATTTTGCCCCCATTACCCAATGGATTCGAACCAAGGTTGCCTGAAGCACAACACTCCAACGATCTCACCTATGGCTGAGGCCTAAAGTGTATATGCATTATCCAAGACTCGATAAGTGTATATCACAATCATGTGATGAAAAAATACAACTCTGTGCTAGTTCATAAATTATCTTTTTATACAGAAACGTGACACATGAACTCGGGAATTTAGTTCAGGATCTTTGGTTTATTGTTTTGTAACCATTAGAAGAATCTTATATAACCACTCAAAATGTTTCGAGACACACGTTCATGCATCATCCATTAACAAAATATAATGTGTTTTTAAAGAAATTGCGTACATTTTGATAGCCAGAAGGTAAATTTGGTAAACTATAGTGAATGTTGTCTATACTTTAAATTTATTTTCTATGTGCTCAAAAAACGGTTCTTTTAATGGGGGTCCTACTATATACCTACATATTTTAAATTTCCCCGGGGGTTTGCTCAAAATCTAAAGGTGGTACGGAAGTGAAAGAGGACAAGTTACTTGTTTTCACAGTTTTTATAGAAAGTGATTTTACCTAAGTAAATAAAATATTGCTTCAATGGTAATGTTTGGTTAAATTTTGTACTATCAAAAATAAAATTAAATATTTGGCCGAGAATAGTGTCCTTTGATCAGAACATTTTAAATAAAGATCAGATCTCCCGTTCAAATGCCTCAATGCTTATGAGAGTCATCCAATAACAGTTTAATTTGCTATTTATATAATTAAACTAAACATTGCCACCGAAGCAGTATTTAATATATTTTGGCAAAAAAAGAGTGTTTTTGTCATAAAAACTACCAACATAAAACTTTTAACTATAGTTTCCCTCTACTTCCCATGGATGCGATGTGCTTAGGGACTTTCAAATGGTGTTCCTCGGCACATAGGGGCGCCACGAGATTTTGAGAAAAGAGAATATTAAGAAAATATAAAGAACAAATATTAACACAAACTAAAGAAAATAAATAAACGGAAGAAAGTTTTGGCTTTTATTGTTTTTCTGAATTGTATCTACCACGGCACCGGACGCGGGACACCTCCACAGTAAAAGCTAGATTTTACAAGATGAGTGAGCCATCAATGGAAGTATTTTGGCTTGGACTGGTGTAGGAATACCTTAACCTAGTGAGTAAAACCATTGGACCTAATTTTACTTAACTTTCTAATTAGTAAGAATAGCATCCAAATAAATAAATATACAACTAAGTTTTGAGCATTATATGCGTGTTGCGTTGTCAACCATTAGGACATATATCAAACTTTTGTGCTATAAGCATCAATCGCAAGTCTCACATTAATAGTAATAATTATTTTGTTACTGATGACTGTATTATTTATATTTAAAGCTCTAACATTGTGGTTGGCTAGTATACAATTTATTGATTTTCAAAACTATTAGCCTAATTTACAAAAGTATTTATGGACTTTATTAATATTTTTGTTATTTATAACATTTAATTAAATCAGTAAAGAAGCTGATTTTTTTTTAAAATTTAAATAATTTAAAAAATAAAGCTTCATTAATGGTTTAATATGCTACTCTGATATATTCCACTTAGAATAACAAATAAGAAATGTGAAAAACCACGAAATTATTAACAAAGTTTTCACGAAATTCTAGTCCCCTTCACAAGGGTGTCGTGAACCTAGAATGGCTTATTATCCCTGGTCTAGTCCATTACAACCTCTTTGATTGTCTATAGCCCTGATAATATCACGAAACTAGAAATAGCTAGTAGCTTCCAGGAATCTATTCTTCGTTTCTCGGTATTCCCATCTCTCTCTTTTTGGCTCAAATAATTTCCACAAGGTATGTCTACTTAAAGTATTTAAACACAAATTCCTTCTTAATATTTAGTTACATTAGAATTTATTAAAGTATAATTATTATATAAATGGATGTGTCATATATTGTGTTCGTGGATTTTTTAAAAAATTTGGTTGTCATTTTATAAAATGGAGTTCGAAAATTATTATTTTTTAAATGTTTAGACAGATTTATTGAATCATAAGTTGAAACCATTGATCTCTATAATATAGCTTGATGAACATCTGCGGCTAAGATTTTCGAGTGGTCGTCTGCACACCATTGTGTAAGTGAGAAGGGAATCTTCGAGTATATCTTTCTCTCTTACACACATACATGCGGCATTTTGACATAATTCACTAATTTTTATGAATATATGAGATGTATAAATGTATGATTAACTAAACGAAATAAATGGGTTAGTAAAAGGTTTGAGGATGATAGCTAAGTTCAAAACTCACGACTTGTTTCTTTAAATAAGTCAATTTAGGCTAAAATAGGGATAATTCCTGCAAGCCTATAAGCTAAATGACCGTTTGAAAGTCAGTGGAGGATTTAAAAATGTTGCACCCCTAGGCATAATTATAATATGCGTCCCCCTCCCCCCCCCCCCAAATTTTTTTCAAGGGTTTTAGGAGGTTCCGGTAGAAAGAGGTCTTGGGGGAGGGGTGGATGTTATTATTCGAGAAAAGATTTCAACGAAAGAAAATCTTGCATGTACTGTATATGCCCTACAGTATATTGAGTTAACATTATGAAGAAAGGAAGACTGACGTCAGTTACAAAGTAATTGCAAAGTACAGTGATTTAAAAATAAATAAAGTTTAAAGTTGAGTATAAAGCTACCTTTTTTCATTTTAGTTATATAACTTTAGATATATTGTTATTTAAACAATTATATTAGCTAATAACCAATTTTAAATATATTATAGTTTTGGAAGAATGTAAACAACATAGGCTTAAGATACCAAAGATGTTATTCTTATGTGTACTATATTACCTTTAAAACTGAATTGTATATTGTTTATTGTAATTGTGACTTCAGTCAAGTGGGGTATAGCACTTAACTATTTAAAAAAATACTTTTATTCACGAGATACACTTTTTGCACAAGACCATTGAAAGGAACTGTTAAATCGGTCCCCTCGCTAGCAAACAGACTTCAAACTCTAGCGTCACGATTTGGTCCGTTGCACGGGGTGTATTTATGTCCATCCAGTGTAGTATAAATATCACTGGTTGAAATACGTTTAAAAAACCTTATTAAGACGTTAACGTTTAATAGAACTTTGTTATTAGAATTTGTTTAATTTAAGACATTCAATTTGTACTTTCTAAACGAAAATAGGTGCTTTAACTTCGGGAAACCTTTAATTGGTCCAAACAATTTTATTAATTCAATAAATTATTCTATTAATATTTTATAGAAGAATTAAACTATTATAGAGATAGGTTTATGTCAATATTTTACTATTCACTTTTATTTAAGCTAAATATATTTTATTTCATAATAATATTAATAATAGTAGTAATAGCTCATTTTCTGATTTTTTACAAATGGTCATAAAAGACAAATATCTTTTAATAATATTATCCAACATCTCTAAGTGTTAGATTACCGAATAAAATTTCAAGATTGAAAATGTATATTCACACGGCTTATGAATAATATATGTTAGTTGAAATAATGTATGCCATCATATCACAATAATCATAATACCCTTACAATAATATTATTTTACATAACGTTTGTTTAGTGGACGGATTTATGGATGGACATAGTTCAAAATTTGTTTATTTAAACTATATTTTATTATGTCCATTTTTTTCTTATTTAGTTTTAAAATAAAATTGTGAATAATAAACACTCATAAATGAAACAGTAAAAAAAAGAGGCAGAAATATTTTGTTCATATCCAAAATAAATAAAACTAATCTCTTAGTTACATACAATTGTTTTATTGATGGCTAATATTTTATTACTAACAATGAATAAATAAATTCACTGTATTTACATAAATACACTAGTTTTAATTATGTACAAAATTTCAGTTGTCATGGAACATTTTTATGTCTGTTTGAGATTAGGTCTAGCATCCACCATTTAATAACAAGGCTCTAAAATTACAATAGTTACGAATTTAACCTAAGGAGGAAACATTTACAATTAACCATCTAGCCCTAACGCCGGGAATATACCACCCGGCTGACAAAATGGTAAACAGAAAATAAATTCTAGTCTTTCAAACATCGCCTAGCACATAAAAGGTTTATCCTAGACCTAGATTGTCGCCCTATCCACTCGACCGCAAGGTTAGTTCCAGGGAACTTGCTCACAATTTAAAAACAATTTGTTTAAGAATGTTCACCTCATTTGCATTCACTATTGTAATCCTGAGAAGTTACGGGATGTGTATGTTAAAATACGTGTTATCGTTCTTTTTTTAAGCTCAACAAACTTAAAATAAGTCATTTGGAACGTGTCCATTACTATTTTACACAAATAGCTTAGCATTAATGCGTATAACCTGAAAGGGGGGTAAGACGTGGTGTTAAAACCAAAATATGCATTAATATGTTTTATTAGCATTTTTGTTTCTAGGCTTTTTCTTCAAAAAATGCTATAAATTTAGTTAAGGCTGTGCCTACAACTTATACATTATTTTTATTTTTAGAGCTTTGGCAGAAAATTTTAAATAAAAAGGCTTTTCAGGTTTATACAATCATAAAAATAACGCGGAAGATTTTAAACTATATTTGTTCTAGAACTATGAATAAGTAAGTTTCATAAACCACGTAAATTTAACCACAAAATATTAATCATTACGTTAAAGGTAAAATTAAAACTGGTAAGCGTGGCCTTAATTATAGTTTTTAACTTTTGCTTTAAAATATTTTTCATATTATTACTAGCTAATATTAATCAATTTTAATAGAACAACATGAATACTACTTTATATTATTATAATATGGATATCTCATAGAGAAACCAATAGGAAATCAAATTTGGTGGTTGATCATTGATCAAATACTTACATAAGTTAATTCAAGTTGATTGGTTTTTATAAAGTAATCAAGCATTATTAACTACCACAGTTAACTTAGAAGCCGAGCGTGACTAAATATATTATAAAAGTAATATCACAATGAACCTTAAAATAAACGGAACTGTAAGTTTTGCAACACTGTGTCTGAAGGGCTATGAAACTGTTTACAACTTGAAATTAGCTGGTTCAATTATAGTTCACATCCCTAACGAGCTTTAACTGAAGCATTATAACCATTTTCTCAAATAACTCTAGTAAAATCAGTTTATAATCTTCATACACAAAAAACAGTTCAAATGTTTACGTTTGAAGTAAATAAATATATTATTTACCAAAAAGCTTAGATCAAAATTCACCAATGGCGAAAACATGGTAATGATAAATAGTCTCGGAATGGTTATTGTTGGTTTGCTTTCACAGGGAAGTTCTTGTAAATTAATTAATAATTTTCAGACACTTCAAGTTAGATTTTTCCTGAGAGATTCCCTCAATTCTTTGTTCCATTGTTGAGCGTTTTTGTAAGAATCCTAAAACAAAGACAAACAAAATATATATTAGATTTAATGTCATTAAGCATAAATTAATTTAAGAAATATAATGTATTTAGCATACTATTAATAAATAAATAAATTCTAGTGAAGTTAATCTTACTGTCAGATACCTTTTTTTTTTAAAAGCAATAGGTTAAATTTAAAATAAAATAAATGGGCAAAAACATATAAACTTGACAGATATTTTTTTAAATTTTAACATTCAACTCCATGGCTATTAATGACTTAATACTTCGGTACATATATGGAGAGTATTTTAGATCTAGTAGACCCACATGAGCATGGAGATAGACTGAAAAAACCATCTACCAGTTCACCCTGCTAATATTTAAACCTTGAGATCTTTATCACCGGCAATAGTGTTTACTGAGATCCTGATGTCTTGGAACACCTGTTCATTAGTGGGGGTGAATTTACATCAGTGCGCAGATATAATACTGACTGACTGGATTACAGAAACAGTTATAAAATAATCATGGATGTATTATCAAAATTATATTTTCGTTAAAATTTCTAAATCAATTATTTTAGGGTCGGAAAGAAATAAAATAAGAATTTAAATTAGTAAAATGTGATCAATTTAGAGAACCTACAACATTATAAGTAAATTTTTGAAATATCTTCCTAAAATAACAATGAATTTTGTCTTTAAAATGTTTTTTGAAAAATGCATTTGAAAAAATCACAAATACCTCATTAAAATAGTAAAACAGTTTAAATGTTTAGCAAATGTATAAAAATGTATAAAAAGTTCACTCGCAACCAGGTTGTTGGATACAATTATTTAAGTTTAGGGGTATGATATGATGAAAATGATAATCGAACTTACGAGCCAATCGTTTCTATATACATAATTAATAATCGATAGTATATGTATGATGGTCTTAGTTGTATAAATATTTATGCTACTTTTAAAATTAAATTGGATGCTTACCAATAAAGTTAGTGACAAAAACTATTGAAAAATAACCACAGATTTCATTTAAAAATTCAAAAATTGGTTAGAAAACCTAGACTTTTGCATATTCATTACTCTATCATTTCATTTCGCAAGCTTAAAATATTTAATAACAATTACTTTGAGCTTTAAACACATTTCTGTGCTTTCAAATGGAATTTCTCATATATTTGGTTAAAACTTGGTCCGCGGAAGATATGTTTGCTTAGTGATGTCTTGTAATATATACTATTGTTGAGTAGGATGAAGTTGAAGTTGAACACGTGTTCTAATTCTTATTTTTCAAACAAAATATATTCTCCATAATGCCAAATAATCAAACCCCATTCGAGATTCGTGGTGCTGGCCAAGTGATTCAAGGCGTTTGAATCGCCTTGCATTCAACTACCGCTGACAGGATGGTCGGGGCTCTATTTCCGTTCGTATTCATTGGAAGATGGTTTTACACGTGTGATTTTCCTCTTCTTCCTCCACACTAGTGAATTTCTTCCTTGGGTGACCTGGTGGTCTAGGGATAAGGTGTCAGACTTCTGTGCTGGGGTGCGGGGTTCAATCCTCGGCCCCAGCACAGATTTATCTGATTGCCAAACCCTTCCTTCACCTCTGACAAGACGTGTATTAATCACAACTTGTGAATGTGTGGAATGCCAGGCCTCCACCGTGGTTCGGATTCCACGTTAAACTGTAGGTCCTTCATTTTATTTCACAGTCACTTTACCATTATACATAAGCGTAAGTGCGTATAACTCGAACGGGTAGTAATACGTGGTGCTAATAATAATATAATAATAATTTATTCCCAGTGAGTCTCTCTCTATTGCTTGCCCCTTAGATTAATTCATTAACACTTACTGCGCAAAGCAACAATAATAAAAACTCAACCATATAAACGTTTTATAAGTAAACAATGATCACAAAAGTCTCAAACGTAATTATTATTATAAATAGTAATGTTATTTGCAATAATATTTAATCAAAGTTTGGGTTCAAGCTCCGATGGTCCCTATCATGTGCTCACGTTCAAGGCAAGTCTGTATTCCTTCCTGAAGAGGCGGACGAGTCCCCCCAAGTTCCTCCTGATGATGTCCAGCACCTCCTCCTGGGTGATGACATAGGGTGCCTCCGTTGTGGTCCCATTGGTCACGTTAGGCGGGGTGGTTGAGCTAGGCTGAGAGAGACAACATACACTTTCACCAAGGTCAATTTTTGAGACGTCTACAATATAAGTTTATCACGAGGGTCCCTCTTTGGGCCTTTCCTATAGACCTTTCACCATGGGCACTCTTTGGAACCTTCCAATATATCTTTCACAAGGGACACTCTTTGGGACCTTCCAATAGACCTTTCACCAGGGGCACTCTTTGGGACCTTCTAATAGACATTTCACAAGGGACAATCTTTGGGACCTTCTAATAGACATTTCACAAGGGGCACTCTTTGGGACCTTCTAATATACATTTCACAAGGGACACAATTTATAAACTTTCAATAGGGCTGGCAAGGTTCACAAAATAAATTCAGAGTCTCAGCTGGAAACGTCTTGAAAATAGAATGCCTACAGGAGATATTTATAAGTTATTTTTATGGCCATAACGGGAGAGAGGTGGTGTGTAATATTATCTTTGAAATAAAACCAATTTATTTGTATTTTTATAGTATTTACTTCGACACTATTCCAAAAAATATGTAATCAAGTATCCTTGTTTTAAATTTATAAACATATCTTGATTCATGAAATATTAACAAATATTGCGCCGAATTTTAAACATCCCCTGGAATGTTTAGTGATTGGATATTAACTTTTAATACCTTTAACAGTACTGTGATATCTGTAATACATGACATTGTAAAAACATATGTTGGTGATCATCATTATGTTTGGGAGCAGTGAACTAGGAAGTTGTGTTTAAATGTAATGATTTATTGATGTCATATAAAATAAATAGTATAGCAGACTATGCTAAGAGAACCTATAAAACTAAACTAATTTAGAAACATTACATCCCCCTAAGGCTCCACCTCAGCAGGTGTGAATCTATTTCACATCTAGTTTTTATACAAAAAATCGATTTAAGGTCGATTTTAAAAACTGGTAACGCGCATTTCTGTTGAATAATGCGTATTATAAAATTACGTTTAAATATGTCATCCCAGTTTTTAAAGAAAAGAAGATAAAACAGAGTAGATATTTTTAAAGGGAATCTGAACTGATTAGTTTGCATTTTACTTCATCAGACTTTTACCTAACACTAATACAAACAATAATTGTTCATTTTAAATTTTATTATAAACAAATAAAATAATAATAAATATATTAAAATGTTGAACTGTTGCTTAGACGAACCCTTGAGCGACCAACGACTAGGGTAAAGTGCAATTTCAATTAATTTTAGGTCAAGCATTTTCTCTTTGCATCAGTGATTCTCAAAATAGATTTTAATCTTAGGAGTTGCTTTGCATTCATTCCAGTGAAGGCAAAATAATTGTGAATAAGATTGGCAATGAGTTAAAAGTCTTCAAATCACTTACTAGATTTCGAATGCGTGTTGATACAAAAGCTGCCAATATAGTAAAAGCCTCAAATAAAAACTTTAAATAAAAATGACAGAACAAAATATAGGAAGGTTACGTGAATCGAAAGGGCATGGCTACATGATGATGGGAAGGAAATGATAACAATATAATGGAGGTTACTAAAATTATGTCTAAAATTATGAAGGCCATAAACACTTTCATACTTAGTGAACTATATTTTTGTCAAGTGTTTATAACGGATGGACACTTTATAGGCCATTATAAATATCAAAAACATACTATTCTATTATCTATAAAGCTATCAGCACTGTCTCTAGTTCGACAGAGCTTCTCACCCTTTTGGCCACACGAACTGGGCTGAGCGAGGCAAGATTACAATTTTGTTAGTCCTGAAATGTCATGAGAACATGGTCTTAGTTAATTAAATGTATACATCTTTTGTGTTGAGACCATAATTTTGCATACTTTTACCTTTAGTTTTTCAAGTGGATTTCCAAAAACATAATTTTTAAACCATGTTTCTCAAACGAGGACTTTTTTCGAATTGATATGCAAATATAACATAAAAAAGTTAAGTTCTATAAATATACTTTTGGTCCTGTCAGCATTTTGTTTTAAAATATTATATATATGTTAATTGCTGATTAATTTGATTAATTCAACAGGCATATGCTTATGTTTCCGATGTAGTAGATGGTGGTCTCATAAGGTAGGGATGTAGGAAACGCGAGAGAAGATCAGTGTTTTTGCAATTTTTATATAATAACTTTTTTTGGTCAAAATAATTCAATTATTGCTTCATTACAAACATAGAGTTTAATTTTCTTCACGTGGTGACCTCAGCAGTTCTTTAATATCTGTCAAGTGGGTCCTGGAATTTAATGACAACTTTTTATCTTCTTTTAAAAAGTTTATCATCTAATACCGCTATGCTCTTGACAGATATTCATTAACTATTGATATCACCCCCCAAAGTGGAGAAAATTAAACTATATGTTTATACTGGAGCAATATTTGATTTATTTTGGCAAAAAGAATGTTTTGCTATAAAAATTGTAAGAACGGCCTTTTCTGGCATTCCCGACATCCCCCTCTTAATCATCACTTCTTACCCCTCCTCCCTAACATTGTGTTGAAGTTCCTTGGGGGTATGTCCATTTGGGTTACCCCTTTTAGGAATTATGTAATGTTTGAGATTTGTCAAGTGACTAAGGCTTAATTAGCATAATTCACGTTTAACAACTTTATTACTGCACAAGTGGAGCGATTCTATTTAGCTTTTACACGACCTCACTTGAGCATAAACGAGGCCCATTTCTGTTAAAGAGGGGGATTGCAGTGACAAATATTACAAATTACAGTAATTACGAAAAACAACCAAACAGAAACCTGTCTCGAGGATGGTGGTATAATGATTCTCGACACGATCTCGGATATTTGGAAATAAGCTTGTCTGAGGTCTTTCACCGTCTGAAATCAGAGCATATGATACAATATAGCATAGCTTATGTATATATATTAAACAATATAACATAGATTATGGGTTTAGGATTGCATATGTGGGTCATAGTATACAAAATGGCTAATGTGGTAATATTAGACAAATTCAAAACAATATTGATTATAGCTGTTTAGTAAACTAGTTTCTTGTAATCTAATTTATTAAATATTATTCAAGTTTTCGCTGCTAAGAAAATTAAAATCTTATTTTTAGGTTTACAAATGTTTATAGTGTAATACTAACTGCGCTAATGATCTATTTAACGTACATCTTCTAAGCACAGAGGTTCTATCATCACACGACTTACACACTATTTCGACCAGGTAGCACTGATACATTTACAAACTGGTTGGCCGAAATAATCCATGCGCAGTACAAGTAGTATATCTTTCCATAAGCCCCACCCGGGAATAAACTATAGACCTCTTCGGTGGGCGCATGGTATAAGGTGCTAGATTATACTGCCAATCATGGGGAGATCGCGGTTCGAATCTCAGTCGGGTGTACTGAGAAGGGTGGTTTTCCAAAATAGTTTTCCACTCGCCTTCCACTCAAATGTGGGTACACTTCCTATTAATAGAACCTTCCTCGCCCTTTAAACCATTCTCGTAGTTTGTACATAAGCGTATAACCCAAACAGGTAGTAAGACATGGAGATAAAAATAAACTATACAAATACAATTTAATCGTAATAAAATTCAATAATCTCCTAGATTTGTGATCGACCACTGTAACCATTTATACAAGTAATGAGATAGCTATTTTATTATCATATTTAAGATTTACAATTATCTTCAACAAAATCACAGACAAAGTAGAATGTTATAATTAATCAATAATCATTTGGCCCAATTTTTTCTTAATAAAGGCTAATTATTATATAAAATATACATTAGAGAAAAATGTGTATTTATTTATTATGACATCAGCTCCTTTCTCAAGTTACATATGGGAGAGTTCTTCCAGACGACGCCACTGAGTATCTATTCAGGCCACACCGCTAAAATGTCGTGTATTACCCCAAAAAAAAGCTGACCCAGAGCTTGGAACACGCCCAGCCTGCTGGTTGACGTCTGACGCTGCACTCGAGGCTGGAGTTCCAGCTTGCTGTCGTACGTCTGACGCTGCACTCCAGGCTGGAGTTCCAGCTTGCTGTCATACGTCAGACTCTGCACTCCAGGCTGGAGTTCCAGCTTGCTGTCATACGTCAGACTCTGCACTCCAGGTTGGAGTTCCAGCTTGCTGTCATTCGTCTGACGCCGCACTCGAGAATGGAGTTCTAGTTTGTGTTTAGAACTCTCCTAAAATTGTAATTCATCAATAGCTTTAATTTCTCTACTATATATCCCGCCTATAACCCATGGAGAAAACTTTATATTACTAAAATAAACAAATCTTCTAGTGATTAGATACATGTCAATTTATTTTTATGTATTCCCCGCTAATTTAAAAAAAAGTTATTTATGACATGCAGTTCATGTGTGAACTTACATGGATACTAAACCATCATACAACTGCAGTGTGAGTACGAATACATAAACATATAGAATAACGTTACTTCACCTATAGAGCTAAAAGCATTAGTATTTTTTTTTCTCGAAAACATCTATAGCCGTTTCTATCAAATGATTTAGAAAAACTGTATTACTGCCTGTGTAGGGGGTTATTAGTCAACTGACACTAGGGTCAATGTTTTACTTTATTAATTCAAACACTACCCGCTCGTAAAACTGTTTGCATAATTATAGCTAGAGTTGTAGGTGACCTGGTGGTTTAGGGGTAAGGTGTCAGACTTCTGTGCTGGGGGTCCAGGGTTCAATCCCCAGTCCCAACACAGATTTATCTGATTACCAAACCCTTCCTTCACCTCTGACAAGACATGTATTAATCACAACTTGTGAATGTGGGGAACGCCAGGCCTTCACCGTGGTTCGGATTCCACATTAAACTGTAGGTCCTCCATTTCATCTCACAATCACCCTACCATTACACATTAGCGTGAGTGCGTATAGCCAGAACGGGTAGTAAGACGTGGTGCAAATAATAATAATAATAATAATAATAAATATAACTGGTTGGTATTTTTTTATAATAATTTTATTATTTAGCTTATTCATGATATATTTTAATGCCTAACAATCTGAGAATGGTGCATTCTAAAATATTTATTTTTTTAGATTGCAAAGTTAAACGTTAATAGCTTACTATAATGCAAAAAAAACAACAGTTAATTTGTTTATAGAAGTTATTTGCATACTTGTGAGAGAAGCAACTTATATAACAAATGTCCACACAAGGACAGTGACTAAACATAACCTATAAAATGTGTCATTCTCCTCAACTCGGTTGGTTCCACTCGGAGGCTGATACCCTCCTACCTTCCCTACCTGGCTCCTCAGGCCCCTTCGGGTGGTGTGAGGTAGTCCGGACGATGACAGAACGCCTGACATTACAACACACAGTATCACGACGATCCTGCCTCTCATCTTGACACTCGCTGAAAGACACAACAATAGTCTCAGATTAATTATCCTACTTAGCGCTACCGCACAACGGCCCGGCCCGGTGACTGTTTATATCCACGCAGGGGTTTGGGGAGGGGAAGAGAAGACAAACACGACTTTGATAAATACTTGCCCGCATCTATGACTAAACACAGACATGGGTGGTAATGGGGGCTTCAGCCACTCGTATCACGCTGCAGTATTTACTTCTTTTTTTTTTTTGTAAATTTTTATAAAAAAACATAAATTGTGTATTTGGAATTTAGCTGAAATTATTATTTACTAGCATCAGCTATGAATCAACATCCGTGTTAACAGAGATAAATAAATGATAAAATATAGCTTTCCTCCCATTCCCTGTTCAACAGCTTGTTTTTCATTTTGTTCTGTTCAATAAACATGTGAAAAATATGTTTTTCTCCAGTGGGTTCAACTACAACCCTATTTTTTTTCTTAATTTTTCAGAAAAAAAATTTTTGTTGCGAAAATAGGCTCATGAAACTCAATAGTTCATAATTATGTTCAGATGCTCTAAAATTCCCTTTCACAAAGTTGAATTCCTGAAATTTTCTCTCGAGGAGGGGGGAGAGGATTCCACTCCCCAGCAGATGGGACTGCAATCCAACACCCCTCTGGAAAGCCCACATGGGCACCCTTAAACGAAGAATAAATGGCCAGCTCATCTATTTTGTCAGGCTGGTGGCGGGAAGGTGGAGGTTTGAATACCCTCCGGGCTAAGTGAGGTTGCTTCTTACGTAATTATTTCACACTCTCCCTTCACGTGAATGTGGGCACATTTACCTAAAATGCTACCTCCCACATCCTTGATCTACTAGCGTAATTAAATGAGTACAGACCGGCCGGATGATAAGACGCGGATAAAAGAAAAAACCAATACTACTTGTGTGTAAACACAGAACCATGCCAACATACAAACCAACGTAAACCAAATTCGCTAATAAAGGCCTTCATCTTATCTTATTTTTTGGTGATAGAGGATGTTCGAATCTGGGCTGGATATACAGAGATTTTTCCTAAACGGTTTTCCCGTCTTCCTCCACATAAATGTGGTTACACTTGCTCTACATTCTCTCCTCTTCATTACTACCCCACTGGTGTATATCCGTGGATATCCCCAGACGTGTTGTGAGATTCTACAAGATAATCTACATATAGCTATTAAACATCTGTAGACACCACACATTCTAAGATCAGTATCCTCCAGACTATTTATTCCCAACCCGCCTTGGTGGCGTATTTAGCTAATGCGCTAGTCATGTTGGGCGATACTGCCGAAGACAGGGAGATTGAGGTTCAAATCTCGGTCGGTGAACTGAGGTGGTTTTTACTAAACAGTGCTATACTCTTCATCCACGCAAATGTGGGTTCATTTAATCTAATCTTAACCTTCTCAATTCCTAATTTATTAGAGTAATTAGTACTTAAGCGTATAGCCCGAACAGATAGTAAGACGGGGTGCTAAATAAAAAATAAAAAAGTTGTTCCCAATCTGTGAGTCATGGACATCTTTTGGTGGATCACGAAATTTGTGGGTAAAAATTTATTTAATTGGCTAAATAGACCTAGTCGAGTGGTAGTTGGCATATTTACTTCTCCTTGAAGGAGGGTAGCTACAGTTCTGATCACAAGCCCGGCCTGAGTATTCAGACCTGTTCAAACAAGTGAAATATATTATGTACTACAACTATTTGTGAACTTTTGTTTTTATACTTGGTATTTTTTAAACAAATATAGAAACAAACTTTGTGTTGATTTGACTTAAGATTGAATATGGCTTTGTTTGGCCGCTATATTGACTAACTCTCTGTATCCAAGCAACATAATTACTCTCGCTAATACTGTAGTCTCTCACTGTATATTAAGGTATTTAACGTGCACTTTGTGAACCAACTGATTTTATCAGTACATTACTTATGAACTAACATAAATATAGAACAGACAACATCCAGTCCCAGATCGTAAACGCATCACTGTGAAAGGGGAAACTCACATTTTACCAATGATACATTTTTCGGCCATGACAGGAATTGAACCTGGGGCCCTTAATTCAGTAAACAGACAGGCTGATTGAGCTAAGGTGTAGTAATAACCTCTTTCAATATCTTTATATACAAATGAAGATTGACAATCTGAAAAATTATCCTTTTAATATTCACATTTTCATATATAATTGGTGATCTGGTGGTATAGGGGTTAAGTGTCGGACTTCTGTATTGGGGTCCGGGGTTCAATCCTCGGTCCCGGCACGGATTATCTGATTACCAAACCCTTCCTTCACCTCTAACAAGATGTGTATTACTTGTGAATGTGGGGAATGCCAGGCCTCCACCGTGGTTCGGATTCCACGTTAAACTGTAGGTCCTTCATTTCATCTCACAATCACCCTACCATTACACATTAGCGTAAGTGCGTATAACCCGAACGGGTAGTAAGACGCGGTGCTAATAATAATAATACATATATAATTTTTTACTAATTCTGTCAGCATTTTGTACAAGAATTACAAAAACTAAAGTTTGTATTCAATTAAACTAAACAATATTATTGTGGCTTTTTAATAGTGAATATAAAATTACCTCTATATATTAAAGTGGGTCACCATTTATGTACCTGCATTTAAATGGGTCTTAAGCAAATGGGATTTGGGAGCCACTATTCAAACAATTTGGCCATGGAGTTTTTAAAATAAATTAAACCACACAACATGTTAAATGTAATACATTTATATTGTCGGGCTTAACAAAGTTATACTTATACTATTAATATAATACTACTACTATACTACTACTATACTACTACCACTACTACCACTACTACTACTACCACACACTACCACTACTACTACCTACTACTACTACTACTACTACTACTACTACTACCACTACCACTACTACCACTACTACTACCACTACCACTACTACTACTACAACTACTACCCCTACTACTACTACACTATACTACCATACTACACTACTACTACTACTACTACTATACTACTACTACTACTACTACCACTACTACTACCACTACTACCACTACTACTACTACTACTACACTACTACTACTACTACCACTACCACTATACCACTACTACTACCACTACACTACTACCACTACTATACTACTACTACTACTACTACCACACACTACTACACTACTACCACTACTACTACTACTACCACTACTACTACTACTACTACTACTACTACTACTACTACTACTACCACTACTACTACTACTACTACTACTACTACTACTACTACCACAACAAAGTTGATGTGCCAGATTAATTTAGGTTGTATGAATTTTAATTCACCACCCTGTGGTTGGAAAAGATACAGTTCGCTGAAAATTCAAAATAACATTACATATTATGTGTATTTATGAGTGATATAAAAACCACGGTTACTAATTGCGTGATCCAAAGGTTTGTGATTGGGAGTGTAGTGTAAAGGAAGTGCACCTGAATGGGTGTGTAGAGAGGATGGGAAAACCACATTGATAAGCCATGCGTCGAAAACTATCCCCAGTACACCCGGGAAGGACTTGAATCCTTACCTCTCATTACTGGTAAAACAATAGATGGTGAACTTGACGCCTTAGGCTGCGTGAACAAATGAATAAAATAAACTCTATTCCCTTCCAACCGTTAACTAAGCCGGGAACCGTACGAGAGTGAGCTAAAGTAAAACTCGCCTTTATATTAATAACCAATTTATTGATAAATTATTAATTTCAAATGTAAATGACTTATCAAAGGTCAAAATATCATCTCAGTAATTAACTAAGTGTTTAGTGATTGCCCGTTTGAGTAATGCTCACAGCTAATTTAGTTACAACTGTTCTAATTACAAAAAACACGCTCACTTAACTTTATTTCTAATCAAGTTTCCTACTTACATATTACGAATGAAATTTTCAGACCATATCGTACCAAGTAGAGCAAGAAAAAATGACAATAAAAAAGTCTGTTTTAATTTAAAAACTAGTTTTTAAACAATTTTGAAAAAACTAGCTCCGGTAACAAATAACAATTAGATGAGTAAGCCTATATATTGAATAAGCTGTTTTAATAGATTTGTACTTTTAATAGATCCATTTGTTATTATTTATAATTTTATCACCATATTTATCAACAAATTAACCAGTAAAATATGGTTGAGGAGGGTGTTAAATTCCCCAGTATTCGCCTGGAGGGAGGTTTGTAAAAATACATAGTCAAACACGATGTTGAGTAGTAGACCCTACTAAGTTATAGCTGTCAACAATTATGAATGTTTGTTCTAGCTCCTTATAGGAGACAAGTTTATTTTATAAGAGAGTAACGTTTTTTTTAAAAGTGCTTTGCGAGAGAACATATTTGGATGGCATTTATAATGAACCCCGACTAAATCATACGGTAGGCCTACTATATTTCGTGACAGGAGGATTCGAGCCAAAGTCTCCTAGAGTTGGTTGGACGAGCTTGACCATGATTAAGCCTCTTATGCACCGACATTACACACAATATTGTACAATTATTTTGTTTGCATCCTAATGAGGAAACTTTTGCAGTTAACTCCATCCTAACGAATGAGGTCGAGGTATAAGTCCCGGCTGGGTGCACTTAAGGAGATTTCTAGCATTATTTGGATTCCACCCTCTCTCCAAACGAATGCTGATGTAATCTCTTAAAATCAATTCTCTTATTCTAATGCGTGTGACTTGTGGTTAGCCCGAACTGGCAGTAAATAAAATAGTGGTAAAAGTATGGTGGTGCCTCGTTCTAATCCCTCATAGAGTGTGCTAAGAGCCTATGTAAATATTAAAACAAAGGGTGCTAACACCCAGAGAAAGGGTGAACATTACAAAAAATCATGCCGGTTTAAACATGTATTATTATGTTCAGTGTACAAAGCGACCGTTTATCCTACAAACAAGAAAATACCACTCTCACTTTTCAGCAGAAAAAAAACAGCAGCTTGTTAAGACTCAATTATTTCTTTCCTCAGAAACTTGACAACATTTCATGCCAAATAAAATACAGTACAACTGCATTAGCTCTCTATTATTGGAAAAGTTTACGAGAATTTACCATCAACTAGCAGAAGTACCTGGCTTTTCCCGGGGTAACCACATAATTCATTTTAATTAATAAATATAATAAAAAATTTAAAATGCCAGTTTCAAGGGGGACATGTTTATGCACAGGGGCTACTAATTTTATAATGTCAGACCTCTGCTTGGGTTGATATCAAGCAATGCTCATGACAGACAGAAAAACAAACTCTTCAATTTATTAATAAAGATGTCTAACTAATGACTTGGCTATAAAAAATATTTTTGAATTCAATGAGATTTTTTATAGAAAATTAATTTGTCATGCACGGATAATTCTGGTGCAATTTTACATTGATAGCGAGATTATTAAGTGGTTTTATTGTATGATAATTATGTGGTATAGTTTCGGACAAAAGGATATCTACAAGAAAATGGGGATTGTAGGCAGATTATTAATGTCCAGGTTCCCTTAAGCCTGACAAATTACTTATAAAAGGATTGGTGAGAACAGAACATTACATTAATATTCTCGTAAGCGAAATAGAAAGTAGTTCAAGGCGTGCTCACATTTAAGATTTATTACCTATTGTTCACAGTGACTGAATCCGTTATGATCCACCAGCCAATAAAAGGACCGGTGCCAAAAAGTACCACGAAATAAAACTAATTAGAAAAAAAATCATCCGCGTCTATCAACCCTACAGGTTATCCTAACATTTAAATTTATTGAGTAGTGGCAATAAAGGTAGAATTTTAAATAAGATGTACATGTTTTTGCGTGTAGCAATAGTGAGAAGCCATTTATGAAAATTATACCTCAGTTCACTCAATCAGCACCCTTACCTCCTCGTCACCAATAAACTAGAACAAATTAAACTGACTTCTCTGTATGCTTCTCACGTGTGCGGGTGGCTAATTGCTCTTTATATACCTCAGTTCACTCAATCAGCACCCTTACCTCCTCGTCACCAATAAACTAGAACAAATTAAACTGACTTCTCTGTATGCTTCTCACGTGTGCGGGTGGCTAATTGCTCTTTATATACCTCAGTTCACTCAATCAGCACCCTTACCTCCTCGTCACCAATAAACTAGAACAAATTAAACTGACTTCTCTGTATGCTTCTCACGTGTGCGGGTGGCTAATTGCTCTTTATATACCTCAGTTCACTCAATCAGCACCCTTACCTCCTCGTCACCAATAAACTAGAACAAATTAAACTGACTTCTCTGTATGCTTCTCACGTGTGTGGGTGGCTAATTGCTCTTTATATACAAACATAAATCATTGTTTTTACAGGAACTTTGGGACAGCAATTAAGGTGGAGATGTAGGGGAGGCGATAAAAGGTTTTTTGCAGTGTGTTTGGCAAAACATCTCTTTGGCCAAAATAAAAAATATATTGCTCCAGTAGCAACATTTATCTTAATTTTCTTCACAAGCTGATATCAACAGTTGTTGAATATCTGCCATAAACATGACGCCATTAGATTACATTTTTGTTTCATATTTCCAGGACATCCTTGATAAATATTCAACAACTGTTGATCTTACCAAGTGAATAAAATTAAACCAAACGTTGTTACTAGAGATTTTTTGTTGTACAAATAGGCGTCATATTAGTAAATACTGGATTGCACGTTGATGAGAGGGTTGAAGTTCGAATCTCAGCGTGGCGCACTGGAATTGGTTTTCAACATGTGATTTTAACCCGTGGATTCTCATTCCCTCTCCACTTTAAGGTTAGTCGACCATCAAAATTTGTATGCGAATTTTATCAAGTGTGTAATTATAAGCTATAAACAGTAACTAAACGATTGGTATAACTATACATTCATATGAGATGTACACAATCACATATTTATTATAGTAACATGGTAAATATGTGATTTGTACATCTCATATGTATGTATAGTTATACCAAATCTCAGCCCCATACATGAATTACTTTACCTTAGTAATGATCCTTGAAAAGCATGAAATAGTAAGTTCAAGGTGACCTGGTGGTCTAGGGATAAAGTGTCAGACTTCTGTGCTGGTGGCCGGGGTTCAATCCTCGGTCATGGCACAGATTTATCTGATTTCCAAACCCTTCCTTCACCTCTGACAAGACATCTTGTGAATGTGGGGAATGCCAGGCCTCCACCGTGGTTCGGATTCCACGTTAAACTGTAGGTCCTTCATTTCATCTCACAATCACCCTACCATTACACATTAGCGTAAGTGCGTATAACCCGAACGGGTAGTAAGACGTGGTGCTAATAGTAGTAAGTTCAACCCCTTCTAACTCATGAACTGTAATGAAATGAAATCATTGAATCATTATTTATAGCTTATAATCACACACTTGTTAAAATTGCGCAAACAAATTTTGATGGTTGGCCGAAAATGTTGAAACTTCGCTTGTAAATAGATTTTTACATGTTTAGCCCCAAAATTAAACGCTTGTGTTGAAATAACAAATATAAATAAATGAGCTCCAAAACAAACTTGCCTCGACTACATCCCGTGTTGGCTACATTTTAACCTCCTTGGGATTAGACCTAAGCTATATAGTCGTTTGAGGCACTAACTTGTCCACGGCGTACGTCGAATATACTTGAAAGCAGGTGTGTATGGATATCGGATTATATGAAGAAATGTTAACATGGAGAGCCATGGGACGTAGTTTCAAGACGCTGCTGTCTTGAAAAATAACTGCACTCTATAGAGTCTAGAGCTAGATTAACTAACAGTAATGGTAATGCAGTATAAGGTATCAGTCTCACAATATATTAAAACGTTGGGGATGAGGATATCAAGGTTTGAATCTCAGTTGGATGCACAAAAGAAGAAGGGGTGAGCAGGGGCTTCAGAACAGTGAAGACAGGGAGGCTTGATCCCCTTTGTTTTTATCTTGGGGTTTGGGACTATATCAAGCCCACTCAGTATTTCCCAAGCAAATTCAAAACCACCAGTTTAACCAATTTTAATATTAATACATACATTTATAACTACAGTAATTTTATCGGAAACTGAGATGTCGTAATTTTTCAGTTTATTTTTCTCACACGAGAAAAAAAAAATTTCACAAAAATATAGTAAATAACATTAGGCTTGATTGTGATTAACTTAAATAAAAACAATACCAGAATTGCAAAGCCAAAGGGTAATACTTATTTACTTTTTTGACACAAATAAGAGCAAATTGAAAATAATTTTACAGTTGAATTGTAAGTTTAATTTTAACACGAGGTGGTTTTTCAACTATATTTATTATTATTATTAATATCGTTATTATTATTAGCACCGCGTCTTACTACCCGTTCGGGTTATACGCACTTACGCTAATGTGTAATGGTAGGGTGATTGCGAGATGAAATGGAGGACCTACAGTTTAACGTGGGATCCGAACCACGGTGGAGGCATGGCATTCCACACATTCACAAGTTTTGATTAATACACGTCTTGTCAGAGGTGAGGGAAGGGTTTTGTAATCAGATAAATCTGTTCCAGGACCGGGGATTGAACCCCGAACTCCCAGTACAGAAGTCCGACACCTTGCCCCTAGAACACCAGGTCACCTTCAACTATAGTTAAAATTTTATTTTTGCTATATTTTTTCGACCCTCATAAAGTTAAAAAACTGGATATCAATAAAATTAATAAGCTTTCTTGTTGTGATTTGAATAAAAGATTCTATTATTCTTAAACTTGCATTAAACATTGTTGTTATAATATATTTGACTAGATAGCTGTTGCCCGCGGCTTTGCTCGCGTGGAAGTTGATTATATACAAATACGAAAATATACATATGTATTTACAGATTAATTTAAAATATTACGTTACGTTGATGACCATAACTTGACCTCAGATCAAAAATATTGCAAGTCCGATACAAACTTTCACCCCCTTTTTCATCCCTTATTAAATAAAATTTCCAAAATTCCTGAAACACGTATTTATTTGTTTTACGTCAATAACCGAAATTCAAAATTTGGTTTATGTACCTTTCAAAATGACGGACTTTCATACATATTATCATCCCCTATTTTGACCCCTTTGGGGTGGAATTTTCTAAAATCCTTTCTTAGTGGGTGCCTACATAACAAAATGAATATACAGTCCGAATTTCATGCTTGTAGCCTTGATAGTTTGCGCTCGGCGATGATGAATCAGTCAGTCAGTCAATCAGGACATGTTATTTTATAAGTATAGATTTTGTATGAATATGTTTGTAAGAAAAATACTAAATATTTAATCAACCCTAATTTAAAAATCTATTAAGCGATCTTCCACAATATGAGTCTTGACAGGGTTGATCAGTGCACTTAGTTTATCCTAAAAAGTAACATGATTACCTTGCATGGTTGAACCATGGCGTGGATTATACGATAGAAATATAACATGAGCCTAGTGAGGCTATGGAGTTCAAACCCCCAACATCTCCCCGATATTTTCTTTCGTTTTTAATGTTGATCGCAAAAATAGTGTTTAAATAAATCAGTTTGTGAAACTATTTATCTTAATTTGATTCTGCAATTTGATATTCAAAGATAGTAATTTATCATCTAAAAGCATCCAATTTTAAAAAAATGTGTCGGAATAGGCTACACCAGTTCAAGAGGCATCTAATTTTGATGGCAAAATAATCGGACGAGGAGCCCTCTAAATAACACTTTTTATCATCAAAATTTATTGAGTAGGACCACTAGGTAATTTCTAGGAAACCTAATTTAAGAAAAAAACTGATCTATAGATATTTAAAATATCTTTTAGGGGCATCCAATAATCAAAAAGTTCTGGAAGATGACTGCTCCAAATAGCCTCTAGGATTGTCCAAATTTAAAAAATCGGGGAAAGCCTACCCTAAATTTCTTTTAAAAGAATGTTTTTTTCAAAAACTCTCCACTTTTAGGTACCACAACAAATATGTTCTAGGCCATCCAATTTTCAAATGTCAAGTGGGAGGGATAAACATTCCTAAGCAATTTTAGGGCATCCAATTTTCAAACATTAACTGGGACAGATAGAAATTCATAAAAAAATCTTCTTAATCCCCTCCCCACACAAATAAGGTTCCATCACCACTTTTAACAATAATGTTCTTATTCATCAGAAGTTATAACATAATGTCATAAGCTTACAATTATTTGGAACTCTTCAAAAATTAAATTATCTCCACACCCACGCTACATTTCATCGTAAGCGGAGTGTGCATTGAAAAGAAAGAAAACCTTTAAAAGCAAAGTAATTGGGAGTTACATGAAAAGTAAAGATATTTGATCACGTCAGATAAATAATAAAACGCCATTAAAGTGTTTAATAATTTTGTTTTCAATAATTTGTGAAATATGAAGTAGAGAGCAATTCCTTAATCCAAACTATTAGTTTTTTTCCCCAATTTATGTAATTCTAGCTTTGTGCCAAGAATGTTATAGAAGGCATTGAAAATTATGAGATATTTCATGTATAGCTTTTATTATAATATATTTGGAAAGTACTTATTATTCGGTCTGAAAAACTTGGGAAAGTAAAGGAATGTTAAAGTGTACGTGTACGTGTTTGAAAGTGTATATAATAAATCAATTTTATCGACAGAAATCAGTTGGGCTTGAAATTTTAATCAACTGTTACTCTTAATATATATTTCAAAATGAAAGGACACCAAAATGTAGGGCCCAAAGTTTAATCATTAGACTTAAGTTACATTATAGTATGTAGGGTATCTATCGATAGGCTCAGAATGAATTCAAAATAAGATGACAACAAAAGCCTTGTGATGGGGTGTTTAGCGTGACACTAATAACTGACTTTCAATGCGAACTATCAAGAATTGTGTTTTTACTTAAGACTTTCAAACGAACATTTTTTCTGTATTTGAGAGATTTTGCTTCAATCAAATATTATAGGACTATATTTTAATATACAGGCTTATTTTTTTATTTAGCATCTTGTCTTACTACCCGTTCGGGTTATTCGCTTAAGTACTAATTACGATAATGGATTAGGAATTGGGAAGGTTGAATTTAGAGGACGTGAACCCGCATTTGCGTGGAGCGAGAGTGGGAAAACCATTTAGGAAAAACCACCCCAGTTCACCCGACTGAGATTCGAACCTCAATTTCTCCATCCTCGGCAGTCGAGCTCATGTAGGCCTAAATGTTTTCTTCTCGTGTGTTTTACGCCCTCCACTTACAGAAGCCATATTGTAAGTTGTACAGTAGATAACCCTGGCATTCAATAAGACCCGTGGCACCTACATAAATGTAAGAAATATTTCTTTGGTTGCGTGCACTAAACTCTAACGACGATTTTTTTTATATAAAAATATCTTTTATAGGTATCAAATTTTCAAAGATTTGCCACTAAATAGCCACTTTAAAAAGTCCATAGATAAATATAATTTTCGAAAATTCGTCAGGGGAAGAAGACCACTTTAAATAACATCCACAGGCAGTAAATTTTCAAAAGTTTTTCAGCTGAAGAACACGTTAGATGATTTTAAGAAATCTCCAAATTAAAACAAAAATCTGGGTGAATATCACTCCATAAAACGTCTAGAAAAGTATAATTTTCTTAAATTTTTCCTAGTGTAGACCCCACTATGTAAATTATTCTAAGGGCATCCAAATTTTGGAAAATTTCTGGAGGAGGGCTTCCGATCCCCCTTTTGGCTTGGGGGGCCAATACGTTAAAAACACCTTTTTTGTTGTTGTTAATCTCTCTCATTACACAACTAAGGTTACACCACCACTGGATAATATCATTAACTAAAAAATAAAAATAGAGAAGGGGCCTACACATAATTTTTAATTGCTGACTGAAAAAAAGTTACCACGTTCTTCTTCACCCAAGTTACTACTATGTTGTTAGGTCTACTATACATAATGATAAAGATATACATAAAAAGCACTACCCGTGAAAAATAAACCTCTTTCAAATAGTTTCATAAAGTCATTCAGGGTTTAAAATTTCACCTGGTTCTCAGTTAAGCCCCCTCCCCTTTCAAAGAACTTCCAGAGCCCCTGGGAGTGAGTGTTGTTTACAATGATTCATCACTGTGTCTTTAACATCCCTTGAGGGGACAAAGTGTTCTACAAATGATTTTTCACTTTCGTTTTTTCGTCCCTTCAGGAAGCGTTGGGGATGGGGGGGGGGGGGGGGGGTTGGTGTTAACGAGGCTGTGTATTCACTTTTTTTTTCACTCTCTTTTAACTCTAAGACGGTGCGTTTCCTGTACTCTCTACTCCTGATCTCTTAGATCAAGTCTTTAATTGGCTTTGTGTTAATGTACTAATAAAAAATTACAGGAGGAAAAGGAAATATCGTTGTTTTACTTTTTTGTATGCACCTCGTCTTACTACCAATTTAGCCTATAAGAATATTTAAACTAATTAGGGATGATAATGTTATAATTTAGAAGAAATGTATCCGTATTTGAATGAAAAGAGGGTGTAAGATCCCTTAAATAAAACATCACCAATACACCCGAACAGGGTTTAAGCCCCGTTACCAGCAGTACATTATATTGTGAATGTGATGCCTTAGAGCAGGGGTGTCAAACTTACAGCCCACGGGAGCGTTTAACCTGGACATACCAGAGTTTTACTCGAAGTATTTGAGTGATAAATATCCCACAGTCAAAATGAACACATCTAAAATACTCTCAATACTCGGAAGTACATACATTTTTGAACAGTTTTTCTCCCTTTTAAAATTGAATAAATCCAAGTTAATAAGTCAGCTTACAGATTAACATTTACAAAGAACAATGAGTACTATACCAAGTCAAAATATTTATCCAGATTTTGATAGTGGGAAGCGTAGCTAGATTTCCAATAAAGAGTAGATGTGATAAAAATACTATCTTGACATTTAGTTTTAAATGAAAAATATTGGAATTTTGAACTAAGTTTATTATTATTGTCTTTGTCATAACTTTATTTTTTTATTTAGCAATTGTCTTTAATATTGTAAATTAACAGTTAAAAATAGGGTTTTTCTAATTTGCCTTTTGCATCCACATTAAAAGAAAATATGTTTGTAGAAATGAGTGTACTTTAATAATGAAAAGTGAATGGGGTGTGGGAGGGGGTAGGTACGCTTTTTAATTCTGTATACACATTTAAATTGTATACTATAATAAATAAAAATCCTATGTGGCCGCAATGTCTCCTTAATGATATAATGCGGCCCTCACACCTGTTTTTGTTTGACACCCCTGCCTTAAAGCTTAGACCATTCAACCAAAGATATGCGTAAGTAACTACTATTATTTGCTTAGAAATAAAAATAAAAATGTATGGAAATAAATAGCCTAATGCCTTGCATCCATCCTAACATGTATATTTTTCAGAATACTTAGTTAAAAAATAATTATGATTATTAAAGGTAAAAGTTTAAAGATTATATAATTAGGGAGGATATCATTCAAGGAAGTGCACTAGCATTCACCTGTGGAAGAAACGTGAAATCAAACAATTAAAAAAACTCGCCCCCTTTTATCATAGTTGGTGTCGAACCTCAACCTGCTGGATCAGAGTCAGGCGTCCCACCCACTAAACGTACTCCCGTAATTGAAAAATATTTCTATTATATTAAAAGCTGCAAATAAAATGTGAGAAATGCATTTTATAAGTGTATATATAAATATGGAAAAGTTTTGTGAAATCCCCCAGCAAACATTCGAATTAAATTCATGCATCTCGTACTTCCGGGAAATTACATGTAACCATTTACAGTCACGTTTACAAAACTAGGACAAATCCGGATTTCACAAACTTCCTTGTAACAAAATTCAACATAAACTTATTGTTCGAAATAAAATATTATATTTATTCTCCACGTTATTGATGTAGGTTTTTATTTGAAAGAAATTAAATGTTAAGATGTGGCATTTAATACTGTAAAGTTGAAGCTGTGCAAGTGATAATCTTTAAAACATATTTGAAGATTTTTGTACTATTATCTACTTGTTATTTATTCTTAAAAAGTTAGTTTTGTTTAGAAAAATAACAATATAATTTTGACGTAGTTTTCCAAAATAATCAAAGCATTTTAAATGGAATATAACATATCTATATTTATAAACATTAATTATAAAATAATTTTATACGTTAATTTGTTTGATTTTTTTTAGATTTAGGTTCAAATATATTTCAATAAAGTATCTGCAGCTATCTAAAATAATTAATCAATTAATATTAAGTTATTCACCTTTGATTTTAAATCTCTTGTACTTATCTGTTCTAAGGGCTTCACCACTATCTCTCCATTATTTGATTTTCCATTCACTAAGTAATAGATGTCTTGAGGGTATAATATCCATAAATGTTTACACTGTATCGTCAATTCCACATACATTTTCCGTTAGTAAACATGAACACCGCCCAAAATAAGAGACAATTATCTATTTAGCACATGATTTAAAAATAGTTTCTCATATATGCAAGATTATGAACGCATTACTAAATTACCAAGTATAATATATTTCTAAATATGATTCTAAATAACGAGTAAGTAATTACACATTACTAAATAATTAAAATATATGATTGTGTAATTTTACGAAAGGCACAGAATTGCTTCAGAATAAAATGTTGATTACAATAAACCACCACTTTAGCAGCACACTGTATAACTTTTACTTTTTTGTATGTGTGTGTTAGTGGACTTAGACTGTCGTCTGTTTCAAGTGTGAGAAAACTTCTATCTGATTGGCTGATAAATGGCCGGCGTCGTGCAAGCATTTGTTTTGTCGCAGGAGATCTCTAGCGGCAGTTGAAGGAACTGGTTATGCCTGTGATTTCCCCTCCACCCCTCTCTCTTGAGTCCACTTACCTTGTGATATCCAGTTATGTAACACTAATGACCTTAAGTAACTTGTGGCCATTCACTTTCATTTATTAATCACATGAGGTAATATTAGGTTTTTATAGATGGGATTCTAAGTAAACAGAATTAATACATAGTTGCTTAGAGAGATTTACTGCTTGGATGTAGGCATGTAGGCATGTTCGATTAGCTGCACGGCTAATATGGTGGACTCTTTACTTGATATGTTTAAGATTAATTCCTGGGTGGATGCAATAGATTTTTTTTTCCACACACTCTGCAAGGGAATTTTGGTGCAGTTGATTTAGTTTGATCCTCCTTAACTTTTTAAATAATTGTAACTGTCTATAATTAGTAATTTTACTGCCACCGTATCTTAATACCCGTCCACGTTAATGGTATTTAATTGCATAAATCGGTTGGAGAATAATATAGAGGAAACATACCAGCATTTTAGTGGTGGAGAGTAATAAATAATTTATTAGAACTATCATCATTATACCCAGCCTTTATTAGAACCCTAATATCTCCGTTTTCGGCAATCAAACCCGGGATCCTGAACTAATCAGACGTATATGCTATCAACTGATATAATGTAGTGTCGTAGAGGCTGAGATTCGAATCTCGGCTGGACACACTGAGGATAATTCCTCATATTTGATTTAACACTTTGATTTTACTCATTCTCTCTCAATGTAAATGCGAGTGCGCTCCTTCTAAATAACCTTGCTCACCCCACAGCGTAAATTAATTCGTTAATAGTTATGATGCTAAAATTAATAACAATAATATATAGAACCACTTCTAATCCCATTCGAGAGAAATATAGCTCCCCAAATATAACGAAATATCATTATTATATTATTTTTATTTCTTAAAATGCTCACTGTTGTTCTGTTGTATCAAAAGTAATGTTTACTTTTTTCAATTTGGCATTTTAACATAATTTTATCATACCTTAGCGCATTTTCAATCTCACCTAATAGGATTATTATATAAGTACATTAAAATTAAGGGTACTTTACCTATAAAATAACACGAAACTAATTTTTGTAAATAATATGTAATATCCATATAAAGGCACCTATGATACAAGTTAGTAATGCATAGGCTAAATGAAACCTATTATTAAAAGATTGTGTTTTTTAATTTGAAAATGTACAATGTTTTAATTCACTATTTCTAATTTCTTTCATATTTGATGTTCATAAGAATTTCATTATTAAAGAATACCAATAATGAACTTTTCAAAAAGGGATGTTTTACTTAAAGCAAAAACTGCAAATGATATATATTTTTCCAAGTACAGCATCTTACCACCCGATTGGTTTAAAAGTTTATGTACTAGTTACACTAATAGTTTTAGGGATCAGGAAGGCTAAATTTAGAAGTGTACCCGCTTTTGCGTAGAGGGAGAGTGGAAAACAATTTTGGGAAAACCACCATAGGTACAACCGACCGGGATCGAACCTTGATCTTCCCGTCATCGGCCGTCTAGTCTACTGCGAGTGTAGCGCGTTAGACCATGCGGCCACCGAGGTAGGTCAAATAATATTCATGAAAACGTCTGGACGAAAATATTTTGCGGTGCTTACTTGTTCTATTTTTGAGTTTTTGACTCATTAATAAACATAATATTATTTAAAATATCACTTATCATACCGAGTTAATAATTAACAAATGTAAATATAGTGTGTCTCAAGATCATGGGCAATAGTGAATTGTCCAGAGGACTTAAGTTGTTTTAATTTGAGATTTAACTCATATATGGTTCAAGCCAAATAATTTATTCAAATAAAACGATTAATAGTGTATTATCATATCTCATACAATTAAGGCAGAAATCTAAATAAAACATACATACCTTTTTAACCAATGTAAGAATTTGAATATGCCAAATAACAAATTAACAAAAGTAAGCTAAGGATTAATGTTTCCACTTTTCAAAACGTACAAAATACAGTACATCGAATCACACCACGTTGAAACAATTTAAAGAAACGACTCGATTAAATTGGCGATGCAGATGAACACGTCTAGTCACGGTTAGGAATCGTCACTAAGATATTAAAAACAGTGCCCGTAGAGCTACGTCAGAGGGGCAATGTCTCACCCCTATTGTTCCATGGACACATGTAAACAGAAAGAACGCTTGGCCGGCTGCTGTGTTAGCATCAAACCCATCTCATAACTGATGTAAGGCGCGAGACATGAATGAGCTGCCGACACCTCAGATACGAACGAGGCTGGTCGGTGACGTAAAGCATGCTCTGCTTACGGGTTGTGTAAGGCGACTCATTTTGTGTGTGCACAGGAACGATTATTACCACAAAGAGCCAGCTCGTCCCCGTGGTTGGGTGGTTAGAGTGTTTCCTGGTTCAAGACGTTCCCGTGGTCTAGCTGCCTAAACAGCTATACTTGCTATTGCAAAAAGATTGACGTTGGTGATGAGGTAATAGTTCGAACCCGGGCTAAGGGTAGTTTCACACATGTCATATTCACTGTGGTTTTTCTCATCCTGTCTTCAGCTAATGTGAGCACGTCTCCTACAAGAAACATTACTCATCACTCGCATCAGTGTGCAAATAGTATAAGACGTCAGTCTAGCAATATACTGGATTATCTATGATGGAGCAAGGGAGGTTTTAATCTCGGTCGTTAGCACTGGGGAAGGGGATGGTTTTTACTCTTTCAAATATCAATGTGTTTTCCGATACTGTCTCCATGCTAATGCATATGTAGCCTACTTCCTCATTTGTAACCCTATAACAAAGTCAGTAACGTGATAATCACTTAAAAATACACATTCAAAAAATCAAATTTCAACAAATTTTGACCAACCTTGGAAAAACCTTAGTAAATAATTTAAGGGATTAACCTAATTTTTTAATTAATAATACTCAAACAGGAATGGCAAAATTGTTTTAAAAATACTTTATATTTGACGAATACATATAACAAATGATTAAGTCTTAGCTTGAGGCAAAAAAATAATTAAAAATAGTCATTTGAATGTGAAATCAATGACATATTAAAAAACAAGAAGACCTGGAAAATGTCTTCATAACTGACACCCGGAAAATTTATTTTAAAAATCTATCTGGTCAAACATCGACATTACCCACTCACGCGCTTGCCGAGAAAGCCACCTTACGAGAGGAGAGGCGATATTCGCGTGGCTGGGGAGTCCCACTATTATCAAAGTAGGTCGTAAGCGTCAATAACCCGGGCGCGTTCAATGTAGCAACCAATACAATACAGATCAGCGTTGTCAAATATCAATTCGGTATTTGGAAAGTCGGACTCATCTGAACATTATATATTACGATTAATTTATATTTGTTTGATTATTTTATCAACATGTCTTAGGAAGGTTATATTTATAGGAAGTGTACACCTAACCGAGATTAGAAGCTCGATCTCCCCATCATTGTTAGTCCAGTGTACTGCAAAAGTAGCACCATAGACCAAGTGACCACTGAAGCAAGTAATATCTTATAGTTATTAATACACCTTTTTAAAGTGTGTCGGAAGGGCGTATGAACCATTTTTACGAAAAGTTGCACGAGCATTTTTTTAACACTGTGCATCATCGCCAAAAAATTAAATTACCATTTTATTATTATAGTATTTTTTTTGTTTGTTTTTGTTTTAGCATCGTGTCTTACTACCCGTTTGGGTTATACGCTTATTTACTAATTACGCTGATGGTTTTAGGGAATAGGAAGGCTATATTTATTGGAAGTGTACCCGCATTTTTGTTGAAAACTATTTTGGAAAAACTACCCTAGTGCACCCGACCGAGATTTGAACCTTGATCTCATCATCAGCATACAGCCACTGTGAGAGTAGTGCGTTAGACCACGTGGTCACCAAAACGGGCTATTTTAGTTAATTGGCTCTTTCTTATATTTTATTTTTAGCAACACGCTTAGGCAGTAATGACTTGATTGGCGAATATTTTTAAAATATTTATTTGAGGTATTTAACGTGCACTTTCTGCACCGACTGATTATATAGGCACATGACTTATTAACTAACTTATATCTAGAACAGACACAATATTCAGCCCTTAGCTTTTAATTTATCACTGTGAAAGAATAAACCCACATTTCTCCAATGATAAGTTTTTTGGCCATGCGAGGAATCAAACCCGAGACCCTTGGCTCAGTAGACAGACACGCTATCGTCTGAACTAAGGTTTCTGACGATTGGAGACTAGGACAATTTATCTAGAAGGCAGAGAGAATTAATATTACTTTTTATAGGTTTGAATCAGAAAAAGTCCCAAATTTGGAATGAAAAATGTTACAAATTTTAAATTTTCGGAACGTTTATGTTTGAATAGTAAAATATTCTTTATTTAATTTATTTTTAATTTTGTAATGTTTCAAACTATTTTTTTTTATATTTGAAATATTTGAAACTCAATGTTTGAAGTGTATAATATTTGCAATTTAAAAGGTTCGAAATTCGAAATTATCTTGATTTAAAAACAACATTACTTCATACTTTATCATATTTATATTCAGGTTTGAGTGAAATACATTTTAAATTCATTCTTACCACAGGCAAAATTTGAAGCTTTAGTTATATAAGTGTGAAACATTTGAAATCTTTAAATATTAAAAATTTAACATAATTGAAGCACGCTTGAATTATAAAATGTTAGTATTTAAAATGTTTTAAGTTTGAAATATTTGAAATTTAGAATGTACGAAATTTAAAAAATAAAATATTTGAGATTTAACTCTCAAAATAAAATGTTTTTAACATTTGAAATATGTTTTGAAAATGTTCCGAAACACATAGCTACCGTAATTTAAAACTATAATATATTGTTGTACTTCCTCCTGTCTTTCGTCAGGATTGAGTGAAACCTATTCCCCTCTACTAAGTCCCACACAGAAATTGGTCAGGACGTTTGTCGGATAGCGAAGAAAGATTTGTCGTCCGATGGGGGGAAGATAGTGAAAGTGTAGTGCAAGCAGTGAAGGCCGAGGGAAAGCGGTGTGGGTTTGGAACATTCCATACAAGTATTTATTTCATTTCTAGACAAGTGTGTGACCTCACCTTTACACGGGAGCAAAAAAAAAAAAGTATTGACAGACCACATATTGTTCAATCAGCAACGAGGAGGTTACGGAACATCCAATAAAAAACGTACCTGTTTGTTGATGTTGACATACATTTCTAGACCCAAGGTCACTTAGGTAAACGACTAGAAAATCTAACCAACGCTTAGCAAAAAAAAACATTAAAATTGTGAGTGGTAAATTACTATACTCACTACTACTATACTATCAAGATTGAGTCACTAGCCCTCAATAAGAAGTAATTATCCTATACCATTGTCACAAAAAATACAACACTAGAAACTAGTACCTTTGGTCGTGTACACTCATGGGACAATCTTTGTACGTATATTGTTAGGATTAGTCCCACGGTTAGTGTGGTTGACAACAAACTAGTGTTGCCATCCATCCGGGCTTCCCCGAGCATGTAGTCTTTTTTTCAGGCATCTGGGGCTGTCCGGGCGTGTTTTTCATCAGTGTCCTGGGCTAGTATTTTACGCACTTTAACTCAAAAAATAAATAATAACACCCGCGCGATGAAACAAAAGAAACTACCCCTCCAAACCCCCCAACCTCCACCTTACGCGTTCGACGCCACTCAGTCGCTACTCGCAAGTCCCCAAAAAATCCTTCTTTTTTTTAAATAAATATTCTATTCGGATTTTTTTTTCTCGAAAATATCCTGGATTTTGCATCGTAAAAACCTAGGTTCAGTAAATTGGGCATGGCAACATTACACCAAACAAACCAACTTAACATCTTATGTTCGGTGGGGCAGTTCCTCTTACTCACGCTCACCATATACAGTAGCCCCATGGCTTCTTTGGTGCTGACTGACAGCTTTAAAAAGTTAACAGACCAAATTATGTATCCCTACGCCGAATCATATGATTGCAAAAGCATGTGTTTAGCAGATGTCACTTCTGACAGTCAGCTGTGAGCTGTCAGTCAGCACCAAAGAAGCCATGGGGCTACTGTAGTTCTTCTGACATGGATATAATAATTGTAATTTGACCCCACTCATCATAACATTAACTGGAGCTTGAATCCCAGTCAGGTGTTGTGTTTCTTTGAAAGTATTTTGGTCACCACATCTCACAACCCGTTCAGGTTATACGCTTATGTACTAATTACCCTAGTGTTTTTGGGATGAAGAAGGTTGATTTAGAAGAATTGTACCCGATTTTGCCTGGAAGGAGAGTGGAATACAATTTAGGGTAAAAAATTATCAGTACACCTACAGAAATTTGAGCCCCGATCTTATCATGATCAGCAGTTGAGTCTATTGCAAGCGTCGTGACTCCTTACACAAAACGGCCCGATTTTCCTTTTTATCAAAGTTGTAGGGATGCACCATTTGAGAATGTTATACTTTGTCACATTTAATTGCATCAAATTCCCAAAGTGTACTTAAAAAAATGACTTATGGGAATTGGTAAATAAATCTAGAAGCAAAATAGATGGTGAACCTTATAGTCTGATATCCTAATAATTTTTATCACATAAAATGAAGTCAAAGTTAATTTTACTTATATGAGTGAAAATATTGAATTTTTTGGACAGCTTCAGTGGCCACGTGGTCTAAAGCCGCGTACAGACGAGTATAACGTATAATTTTTTGTTTTAAATCCTGCTTCATAACCAATTTATAATTTGTACTCCAATTCAGTCTTAGGTTTTAATTGTGTGTAATTTTTACTTGTATGTCATATTAGTCTAATGTTGATAGTTATTTATTAATTTTGGTTTATTTTAATACCAAACCTAATAAATAACAGTTTTATAAAGTTTTGAGAATCCCCAAATCTAGTAATTTTGATGTTTACTGTAAATGTATACATTACAATGATGCCCTAAAAAATGGCATATATAATAAATCTAGCCAAAATCCTTTGATATTTAGTTTTTACTAGCCCATTTGATCTAACTTGTATACAGCTTTTATATATTGTAATATAATTTAAATAGTTAAAGTTTATAGTTTGCTTACTTTAAGAGAAAATATATAAAATAATTTTGAAAAGTAGACTTGTAACGCATTGCTTAGCATGACTATTGATAGTTTTCAAAATGTAGGACCCACATGGATCGAGAAATATGAGCCTAAGAAACAAAACAAATATACAACATTGGTGACCTCAAGGAAGAGACCTACTATATGTGCAGAAAGTTTGGTAAGATCCAGTGGCGGCTCGTAGCTAAAATTAGTGAGGGTGCTGCTCCATAAATTTTCTAGCCTTTGTTTTAACATTGTGTAAAAGAAATAAAAAACATGTTTAAAAAGAACATTTATTCAGGAACTTGATACAATCTTAACAAAAAACCAAACTTTTTTACTTACTTTAACTTAAATTGTTACAGTTCAAGCTTGATCTATTCATTTAAAAATAAATCCATTTGTCTTGTTTTAATTTGCGCAAAAAGTTCAATAATTTTCTCTTTGATCTCTGGATGACAATTGAGGAAATTTTCTCCATTGAAGTACTGCAAGCGCATTTAGTCTTTCTGTTAAATAAAAGAACTGAAAAAAAAATGAATCAAATAGAATAGCTGGAAGCAGAATAATAATATAATTCTACACTCTTCCACACTTTATTCACATTCAAGAATATGGTACACGGTTTTTAAGCACAACACACGCTGAGTAAAAAAAAACTTCTTCCATCATCACGTCAGAGCCGGCACTGCAAGAACAACAGTGCTCTCTCTACCTGGAAGTCCCGCCTTCCTCCCTACCCCCTCCTATGTGCGCATGTACACAATAGTCAAACACTACGTCACTGGCACTGTGAAGCGCACAGTTCCATACAAAGGTTTTTGTATCTTTTTCATAAACTGGGGATGGCTACTGACGTACTGACATTAAACATAAGGAATATATATTGTACTACAAAAATAAATAAGAATTTAAGCAAAAATGACTCATTATATTAAATTTATCGATAATATCAAGTGGAAATAGGGGTTGCTGCACTTCTGCAGTGCCTATAACAAGCCGCCACTGGTAAAATCACTTGTTGCTGTTTAGTTTTCAAAATTTCGGCTTAATTAGATCCACTTATTAAACGTTATATTTATATGTAAACCATATATATTTTAGAGTGACACACCTCTATTATAAGTAAGACAATTTCTATGTTTAGGCCTTCAGATAGGTTTAGCACTGGAGGGTTTTCGTCTCGGGCACAACGCCTAAACGCCATTGCTTATAGTTGAGGACCAAATTTTACTATTTATTTTCCCGTAATTTTTGTTTTTACATAATCACATTTCCAACCATTTGGCCTAGTCTATCGTAGGTTGTTACCAAGTCAAGCAAGGCTTGATAGGGCTGTATTAGTAAATGGTTTCCTTCTATTCAGTATCGATCTTACTCTTCACAGTAAATAAAAAACCTTTTTTATTAAATTATATTGTGTATGGTTGGCCCAATGGCTTGTGAGGGGGAGTGGACAGTTTACTAATAAATCATTCCAATCCTTACAGCAATACAGTGCTGCGCTTGTTGTTTAGCCATGGTTAAAACTTACTCTACATTACAATATTGGTATTTAGTTTAAATTAGTTGAAAAATGACATATGGACAAGCAAATCGAACACGGGAAATTTGGTTTAACATGCCAATGCCACTGAGCTATCCAGGAATCGTCCCGTGCTCAGGGTCAGTCTTCCATCATAGCTTTAGTGTGAGTCTGTGATAAACGGTATAATCGTCAGCTACATATGAGCGACCAATATTATCACGAGCTGTTAGATACCACAACTATCTACGACTCAGGAGTGCTGTTGTGAAGCAAAGTGAACAATACAAGATTGTAACCAAAGCGAATTCACAAACTCAATTGAAATGTGAGTGGAGAATGACTGTAAGCATGGGACATATCGTATGTAGCTTAGGTGCAGAGCTTTGGAGCTCCAAGCAAAGGTTCCGGGTTCGATTGCTTTGTCCAAAGTCGTTTTTCAACTAATTTAAATAGATTGAAATGTGGTCTCCTCCATGTGAGCATTCCCATAATTACGAATTATTTGTAAACTTTATGTTACTAGTTTTAACATTTATATTAACGTTATTTGATATACCGATTAACTATTGGGTAGAAACACCTCAGGGAAACACCTACTCGAGGGGGGACTGCGGTATTTTCATGAGAATGACAGTTATGAATCTTCTAAACCACTAAGATATTAAATAAATTACTTTATAGAGTTTTCTGTTGTGATCCAATTTGAAAATTACTTTATTTGTTGGAGGAAGACTATTTAGATATATGTTTCCTATCATTATTCTTAATCTTAGCTTTGACAATTTGCGTGAAACGTAGGTAGAAATAAAATTATTCTCTCATATTCATGGATTGTTTTAAAATAATAAAAACTTAAAATGTAACGTTTTAACGCTATCCTGACATGTTGATACCTTTCCGCATCATGTGATGTGGACAATATTTTAAAGTAACAAACTTTCTTAAATAATAAGCAATTCATAAACGTTTGCAACGTATCTCAATGCTACACTGGGAAAACCCCTTAATAACCGCTTACTAACCACTAAAGTTAGTTTTAATTTCAATATAAGGGGCTAGGGTGGAAAAAGCACTTTTAAATATAAATGAACATAATTTATTTATAAGTGTATATAAATTACACATACACAATTATACACTACATAAGGCTTTATTTATTAAATTATTTTCAAGGGTATTTGTGCAGGTACTGGTAAATTAAAATAAAATATTTACAATCTATTTTTAAAATAATTATAGATAATTGATAGACTAGACACATTATTAGTCTAATATTTACAATTATTGTGTGTAATTACTTCATTCTTCCTCTTAAACAAATTATACACATACGCTCAAATAGTTCACCAATAGTTATTCAAAAGTAGAACAATAAACAAAAAAATACATATTTATTAAATAAGAATAAAATCTTTGAAAAACTTAGAAAATGATGGACAGTAAGAACATACTTTGAAGGACAGTAGGTTTTTATTTAGTTTATGATGATTTTATTGTTTAGGACTCTGATTGTATTTCAGTTGTTTGATGTAATTGAAAAACAGTGCAAATAGTCTAATGTAATAGCTTCCAAAAATAAATTAAAATTCATTATAGCATACCTCATAAATAACTTAAATATTAAAAAACCTTAAGCACTTACACCGAAGAAAACATATACAGTAATTCTAATAGTTTAAATACCAATGTTCACACAAATACCATTAATATCCCATAAATAAATTGGGTTAAATTATCAGCAAAGAAAAAGGTTTTTATATTAAACTATTTTAATTTTCCATCCTAAGCTAGTAAATTGGTTCCTATTTACAAATGTTATCTGTATTGATAGCTTAAAATGGTTTTTTAAACTATTACAACGTTAGTGGCGTTACAAATAATCATGTCAGCAAAATGTTGACTCAATTTCAAGCCAATAAGGCATTTGATTACATACCGAAGATGAACATAATACCCAAAACTATTTGGTACGACAAAACTCCCCTTAATATCAGAGGAGGCTCGTGGCTTGTTACCAAGGCAAGACCGGCTTGATGAGTCTGTACTAGTGAACTGTTTCTGATGCCAGGCTTGTCGATTGGACTGTTCATTACAAAACTGATCGTGGGGGAAGGGGGGGGGGGCATTCCAGGAATGACGGCTTGTCAAGCCCGGGAATAAAGGATCAGACTTGTTTCATTTTTTGCTGGCATTCCTGGAATGATGACAAGCCAAAACTGATTCTGTGTGGGTAACGTCAACACCAGAATGACCGGCACTTCCACAGTGATAGGATTCCAGACTAAATCGTAAACAATTCAAGTAATCACCCTTTGCATTAACTTCAAATTCACGCAAGAGATTAACAGCTGAAAATTTGTTCCTTTCATGCTGCCAACGTTTACACCTAAAAGACAGTTTATTCTTTTTAAATACATCTTATTCTTCAAACAACATCGTAGTAACCCCTGCAGTACGTTTTTTACATACTTCAACACTGCCAAACCCTGACAATTTTTTCACTGCAACCCTCCGTTCTAAACGAATGCTCGCGAGTAGAAAATTTGCATTTCACGAAGCAGGGAATGACAGTCCCGTGTGTGGTGAATCCTGGCAAGCCCGGAATGACAGTTTTGGTACGAATAGCCTGGTATATAGCCAGAGTTGATCATGTGCCGGGGGCAGGGGGGCTCTTAAGTCAATGAATGCATATTCATTCAATTATTTGGTATGTGGATGATTAAATAGATCGTGAAGGGTAGGAAGACCATTTACCAGTACAGTTCTGTCAACCTTGCAAAAAACCACGGGCCACCCCTGCTCAATATTATCAACCTAGGTTTCTAAACTAGGATGTTTACTGCTATCTGGTGGTGTCCACTGTATTTAGATCAGGAGACGCATCGTAGTTAGGCCCCATATGTTGCCGTCTGGTTCTAGTAGCCGTCACTCCAAGTTTTCCTCCAACCGTGGGCTTCAAGGCTTCAATGAATCGTTGAACTCTTTGAGCTGCATTCTGCGTGGGCATGAGATTTAATTGGTACACATGCACTTATGAAACAGCTCGAATAAACAATCCATATCATAAGCTTTGAAACCACATAATCCAAACGGGCAGTAAGACGCAGAGTATTAAAACAAGTTATAATGACTGACAACAATGTTTTGAAATGCCTCCAATGAAGTGTGTAAGAGAATAATGAATTTTTATAGTGAACACAATAGTATAGCAACACAAAAAGCAAAACGTCCGAGATTATTCAACATACAGGGGTAGTTTTAAATATATTGTTAGGGGAAGAAGTAGCATGCGTTCAATTTCAATTGAAGTTTGACCTTGAATACGTGCGCACGCAGGTAAGGGAAGGAGGCGTGATACAGAATTCCCCCTTCTCCATGCTGACGTACCGTTTTGTCACTGGATGTTTTCGTTCACTGCGCATAGTTTCATCATGCTCTAAAGGGTCAGTTCAGTTGTACTAAAATATACTCTTATCTACCATGATGACGTCGCCAACAGCTTTGGAGCCCCTGGTCACTAGGTTTACGGAGGATCCAAACAGTTCCCCAGGTATATCCAGGGACACCTTGTTCCGGTCAAAGTCCGGGATATCATCTGTTGTGGTCTGAGTTCCCTGTTGTAAACAAAAATATAAAGCACCATCATAGACCTCAGTCAAAACTATTAATGTTTTCTTTTTACATCAAATAAAATAAATGTATGAATAAGGATGGAACTTTTCTTTCGAAATTTTGTTTAGTTTGTGGAATCTGTACTTGTTAAATAGAAAGTCAGTTTTACCATTCCCCCAATCCACAACTTTTGTGAGCTGAGCTTTACCCCACACGGACCGACCAATAATAGTTCACCCTGATATACTACTTGTTTACCTACACCCACTCTTGAAAACTCCTCTTCTCCAACTCTGAAAGGTGGACCAATAGGATATTCAGGACCACACTATCGGTAAACTAAGCATTCATTGACGTTCTTGCATACCGCCCTGAGACCTTAAAGTTCCTTCACTTCATTATAAAGGAAGAGACACACTATGAACAGCCAGCACGGTAACGGACAGCAACGTAATAGCACGGCCGGAATGCTTCTCCAGGAATGTATTCCGTTGGCCTCAAATGGCCAGTACGTCTGTAGCCACGAGGAGGTATAGCTATTTATCAAGTTTTTTGCGTTTTTTTTAATAATGTGTTTATATGAGGTTCTGATAGAAGCAGTGAAAGAGTTCCCATTCACATGTTCATATGTGTCCGATCCCAGATACCACAACAGGAAAAGGACAATGCATGGCAAGAAATATCAGAAAATGTTGATGGCTTTACAGGTAATATTTTTTACAGTTCACCATATTTCCTCCTCTTCTGAAATATGACATGCACCCAAATTATGTATTTAGGCGCTTTTTTTCACACTCTTCCTCCTCTGCACAAACTGCACCCAATACCATTAACTCCTGTTTGGATAAGCTCTCCATAGCAACTGAGACTTGCAAAGAGTTTCTACAAATGTTTTGGCCGCGTCATGTCGTGTCGTGTCGTGCCGTGTCGTGGGCCCTGCCGGCTGTTCATAGTGGGTTTCCTCCTTTACAGTCCGGTAATGAGTGGCCATTTGGCCACTTGACTACTTGGTCATTTTCTTAACTCCTTTCGATACCTCCTGTTACCACTTGGGCCCTGTTTCAAAAAGGAGGTACAAGTCTTGGCATGACGGACGAATTCAGTTGTTTTTAGATGGAAGTGATCAAGAATGTTTGTTTCATTAAGCTACATGAGTCAAGCGACTAATGACTAGTGAACTACGGTCGAACGACCCGTGTTTTGGACCGAGGCTACAGGGGCTTAGCTTAGCAAAATTAAGCGTCTGTTAAATTGGTCAGTCAATTTCTTTGATTTCTGAAGAAAATAAAGGACATTACTATACTACACTATATTGGAAGCTTGTATTACGCTTTTACATGTTTTGTTATAAACATAAAGTTATTTTAATATTTGTAGTTTTTTATGTCCGTTTGTGCCAGTTTCACAAAGAAACCAATATTTTCAAGCAAGAAGTGAAAGATGTATTCATGAGAAGTGAATGATATAATCCCGACAACCGTAAATTTGGTTCTCGAAGATAGTTTATTTACTAATAGCTTGTCACACCAAAACTATGCAAGTTGAAAAGTTTGGCGGATGTTTGAGTAATGGCTGTACTAGTAAAGTTGCAGTGTTACAGAAAATAAAACTTCATTTTACGTAAGACTGTCAATTTTATGACACGTCATTTATTTATTTTAATGCCGAAGAAGTAATAAACCTGTTTTCAGCAGCCTATTAAAAAAAATATTTTTATTTGATATATTATTGAATTTAGGGCATGTAATGAATATTTGGAAAAGTGTTTAAAAATATTTTTTTACCACAGACAAAAATAATATTTCATATTTTACATTATAATAATACTAATACTAATACTAATAAAAATTTAATGAGTAATGTGTTGGTGTTTTTGCGAAGTTTGAATAAGCCATAATTTAATATAGGGACCTAATATATCTATTTATCTAACTATACGGAATTTAAACTGTTTATCTGGGATTTTAAGGAAGCTTTAGTAAAATAGTGTATATTTTAAAAAGCCATTATAATTATATTACTAGGGCATATTTTAATTTTATTATTTATGAATATACTTAAGAGCATATTTGCTTCCGCCTTTTACAGTGATGAATTAACAGCTGGAGGCTAGATATTGTGTTTGTTCGAGATTTAAATTATTTCCTAAGTCGTGTGTTGATAAAATCAGACCCGCCTCGGTGGCGTAACTAGCTAACGCACTAGTTTCTTGTTGAGCTAGACTGTTGAGAACGGGGAGATCAAGGTTCGAATCTTAGTCAGATGAACTGGGGGGAAGGTCCTAAATGGTTTTCCACTCTACCTCCATGCAAATGCAGGTTCATTTTCTCTAGATTCAACCTTTCCATTCCTAACCCTTTACTGTAATTAGTACTGTAAATTAGTAAATTGTAGTGTAATCCAAACGGGTAGTAAGACGCGATGCTAAAAATAAAAAAGATATAATAGGTCGTTTCTGAAAGTGCACGTTAAATACCTCAAATAAATGTTAAATGTTTGCTTCTTTTGGCGTTAGGACTGATTTCTATTAATAATAAGTCATGTCAATACATAACCCACATCGGCGTTCACACGATCAAACGTGTCTCTCTCGTTAAACCTGAGAGAGACAGTATTCAAAATCAGGTCGAATGAACTGAGTTATCCCCCCTAATGGTTTTTCACTCTACCTCCCCACAAATTTGGGTACAATTACTCAAATACCCTCATTCCTATTATATTAGCAAGATTAAGGTATGCGTGTAAGTAACCGGTAATAGGGTGCACTGAAAAACAAAAACAATGTAGAGACACATTGCCAGTTTTCCCCGACGAATTAAAATATTTTAACTATTGTTGTTCAGGATTACAACAATGTTTTATGCTATCATCATAAATTAATAAAATGTCAAGCTCAAGTTTGTATACTATATTCTATATAAATTTTGAATAACCACAATTATATATTGTTTAGCTCAAATATCGAGTTTGGAATTCATAGTCTTAAAAGAGTCATAGAAATATTATCCCAAAGAATGAAACACCAGCTAGACTGCTGGAAATCTGAGCATAATGGGCTGTGATAAATTACATTGCAAACCTTCCACTCATAGCAAAATACGTTCCACATGAAAGACCGGTGTCAGTTAAGAAGCGAATAATATTTAATGTAACAAAACATAAACAAGCATAGCTCTAATTTATGATCTTGTAACACGAACGCTGATCCACGCACTTGTTGGCTACTGACCATGCTCTCTATTCCTCTCAGAACTCAAAGAAAGTGACCGGAAAATTTGGCAAGCGTTTAGTTCAGTGAAACCAAACTCTAGTAACCAAGGTCTAAAATACTGGTTGTTCTAATCACTAGTTGCTTGACTCTTATATAGCCTGCCATGACAAGACTTGTCACTTTGTGAAATGGGCCCCTCTAGAGGAAGACAGATCATATAGTCGGGGGCCTCATCATAAATAATTTAATAAAATGGCAGCTTAAAGACAGAATAATACTTAAGTCAATTCATTGAAAAAATTCTCCATATGATAACAACACTAAACAATATATTATACTTTTGGTGATTCCAATATATTTAATGTAATTTATTATATGTCTTGAAAATGTACTGTCTATTTCCAATAATAATGTTCAACAATATTGTAATCCAAAACAAGGATTGAAATATTTTAAGACCTTTTTTGTGTCAAATGAGACTGACAAAGTGTCTTGTTAGTACTCAAAGCATAAAGTTTATTTCTTAACAGTGTTCTTTTGTGCCAATCGTACCACGGAGTGTATCTAATGTTATGCCATAGTTTATTACTTGAAATCAGTCCTCTGACTTTGTCACTTTTCGCTATTTAATTTTGTTATAATTTCAGTTATAAATTAACCTAAGATACACCCATTTTTTTTTTTAAATTGTAACTGCGCCACCTTACTTAGTATAGACATTGCTTGACCATCCTTGGTTTTACAAGCAACTAGTGAACGAAATATCTTCTAGAAATAGAATTACAGTTACTAGTCGCTTGTCGTAGCAACACCAGTGACTCGACGCTTGTCTAGATCTTTAGATCTGTGAAAAAGGATCCTGAGCGCTACCTCCCCTCACTATAACAACTGGGGAATGAGTATCAACCCCATGTTTCTTGTTTCTTTCCTCCTGAAAAGCTCTCAATCATTATGACCTGAGCGTTTCACCTCCTAACTAAAATGTATCGTTAATATTTATACTGTTTATTTACCTTCTCATTGATATTCGATGATTAATTTCACTAGTAAGTGAAGGGGTAGGTCAAATTCTCCCGTAGGGTATAGGCTTCATGTCACAGTTGACATCATCAGTAAGTGCAAGGGGCAGATTAGATTTTCCTATAGAACATTGTGGACCCAAGAGCGGGTTAAACTGTCCAGCAGATAATTCATGTTGTACGCCATTAGCTTTTCTTTATTTATGTGCTTAAGATCATTGAATCTCATCATCGAATTAATTAGGGAGTATTAAGTATCTGATAGGCACCACAAGTATTAAAAAATAAGAATAAAAGGAACCGAGCTACTTTAAAATATGTTAAATAAAATTTTAGCCAAATTAATTTTATTTTGCTTTTAATAATGACATCTCCTTTTATCTTTTCGTTTCAGTTTCACACAATACACAAACAAGAAACATTTTTACCCATTTATTATTTATTTGTAATTGCTCATTAAATTACTCTAAAGAGTAATTTTAGATTTATGAATACACTTTTGAGTCATTTTGCAATAATATATGAGTTGTTTTTTTCTCCATGAACCTACCCTTATTTGTGATTAATTTTAGTGCTAGATTTTAAAGAGGCCAACTAAAATTTTCGCAAGGGTTTGAAATCAATTAGGTCTCCGCACACCAACGTGGTGGCAGTTTCGGGCGTGGTCTGCTGGTCTGATGTAACCTATGTTATCTAATGGGCGTGCACACACCGGCAGCGGACAGGCGGGCAACATCGCGGCCAGTGTAGCATTCTACCTCTTGGGGGCGGTCAGATACTGCATGTAGAGTTTAACCGCTGTATGTATCTAGTTCTGCTCATTTCTTACAATTCACAGTGAGTAGTTTTACTGAAAGACTCGCTGAAATTGTGAAGCTACATACACCTAGTAATACTTGGTGACTGCAAATCTCGAGGGGCTCGCCAAATGGGAGTATACAAAAAAAAAAAAAAAAAAAAAGTCAAAAACAATCTCGGGCTCAGAAGAACTAAGAAGCTGAAATTTGTGGGCAGGTATCCCCTAACACAAAAGAGTTCAAGAAAACTTGTTAGCCTAAAATTCCCATGGGGCCCCCCAAAATTGGTTGTTTTCAAAGAAACCAAAGTAAAAAAAAAGTCCCCTAACCTCTGACCCAAAAGGGTACAGGAATACTTGATGACCGAAAATTCTCACAGGAGTCCCCAAACTGGAGTGTGGGGGCGAAGGGCTTAAAAAAAATCCAAAGTAGAAAAAAATCTCGGAGCCCAGATAACCTAGCCCACGGGACAGAATTGAATGAAATTTTTTTTGTCTAGTTGAATTTTTTAAAAAGTCTTTCATGAATTAAAAGAACTGAATGAGTGTTTCCATCCAAAAATATAATTTGCATCCTAATTATTCAAGTTAAGTTCGCCTGTTGCCAACAGGCTTATATACTAATAAATTTCGATGCATTTCTATGCATACACCGCAGTTCTCAGAGTTAATTAAATGGTTAGTATAATGGCCTTCCCAAAACAAAGTCATATGGTGATGTCTTTGATGGCTCTAAGCTGCGAACTGATTACTTCGGTGTGTGTGACTGTGATCGCCACCGCAACCCACCACCGCCACTGCATTTCTGTGTGGAGAACCGAGAGATGGCAATTTAAAATACCCTTTTCTCGTTAAAGGGGTCGACATCCATCAAAATATCGATTTAGATTATGTTTTTTAAATTAACAATAACTACTCTTTCCTAGAAGTCGTGATAAAGTAGAAAGAAAAGAACAATTGACTAAGCATAGTTGTTTAAAAAGGGTTACATTAAGGGATATTTATTGGAAACAAAACTGTTAATTTATTTTAAATGCTGATCATCAGATTTTCCAAGAAAATATTTGACAATGGTAGTACATTTTGATTTAAAAAATTGATATTACATAATTTAACATCCTTTTAAAAAATAAACATTATTTTATACTGATGTGCCTTGACAGTTTTTAAAACCAGTCTTAAATTAATTTGTAATCAAATAGAATGTTAAAAATAAGCAGACCTTTTGAAGAATGGCTTTAATCACCCACGTTTGGCAATAGCTAAAAAGACACAGATAATTGATATTATTAAATTCAACTCTCATCATAGGCTATAGCCAAAACTGGCGCAATATAATCTGCCAGTGGCGTGTTGTGGCGTCGCTTTTTGCCATAGTGCGAAGAACTGACAAACTGTATCTGTAACTTGTTGTCATCACTCGATATAGTATTTATATGGCCATACATAAACGATAATAATTTCTTGTGATAGGAATGTAGTGCAGAGCCTACGAATGATTGCTCAAATGGAAACGGAGAGGGTGAGAACATATCATAGACAGGTGACCTGGTGGTCTAGGGGTAAGGTGTCGGACTTCTGTGCTGGCGGCCGGGGTTCAATCCTCGGTCCCGGCACAGATTTATTTGATCACCAAACCCTTCCCTCACCTCTGACAAGACATCTTGTGAATGTGGGGAATACCAGGCCACCACCGTGGTTCGGATTCCACGTTAAATGTAGGTCCTCCATTTCATCTCACCATCACCCTACCATTACTCATTAGCGTAAGTGGGTACAACCAGAATGAGTAGTAAGACGCGGTGCTAATAATAATAATAATAATAATAATAACAATAACATTATCACAGATACGTATTTAACGAGTTCTGCGTACCCTCGCAATAATCCACTATTTTCCACAGCTTGAACTAATAATATAACACCTTCAATATGATATTATTTTGATATCATTAAGTTCACTTATATCAAAGAATAGGCTGAATGAAGTAAAATGTATCTTAAATAAACAAATACAATATTTACATTTTTCTAAGTATTTCTTCCCTGCAATCCTCAATAAATTTTAATGTGAGATAGAAGGGGATGTGAGGAAAATCAATTGTTTTTACAGTTTTTAGGGCAAAACAATTTTTTGGCCAAAATAAATAAAATATTGTTCCAGCACAAACGTATAATTTAATTTTCTTTAAATGGTAGCCTCAAAATTTCTTGAATATCTGTAAAGGATGTTTTGAAATTTAATGACAACTTTTTCTCTTTGTATAAAAAGTTTCTCATCTAATGCCACCATGCTCGTGACAAATGTTCAGGAACTGTTGATATAAATATGTGAAGAAAATTAAACTATATGTTTGTACTGGAGAAATATTTAATTTATTTTGGTCAAAAAATGTTTTGCCACAAAAACTGCAAAAACACTGTCCTCTTATCGCGTCCCCTTTCAACCAACCTTATTAGGGTAAATTACAAATAATATTCTAAGGTTTTAATGATTTTATAAATCCTTTCTTATAATAAAAAACTTTGTATTTGTTGATTAGTTTGAGAAGTTTAATAGTCTCATAAAATATTTTTTAAACTACCTATAAAGTCCGTACTCAAGTTTATACCCTTTCCAAATGATCGAGTGGTTGGGAAGGCTGTGGGTGTTTGCGTTTGGTGTGACAGCTGGGTGTGGTTTGAATGGTGTTTGTGTGCTAACTTTTAGGGGCTTACTTTACGTATTTACTTTGTGTGTTGAGTGTTGGGTGTTGCTGTACTAAGTTGGGTTGGTTTGTTCAATCATGCGCTGATATATCTTTATGTTTAGAAAGTGCATGCTATGTGTGTCAAAGGGTACTTAAACACTAACAAATTTTTATAGGAATAACCTTATATGACGGCAATGAAAGTGATTATAATATATACTTTCACATATTCGTATGTCAAGTCATGAGATCTTCAGCCAGTGGCATGCCGTGTAATTTTGCCAGCTTAAGCATAGTTTGCTTAAATTTTACTTGTAATTTTTTTATCATCACTAGAAGAACCCTCATTGACCCGGTATAGAAGAAAACACATTTCCATGGAAGGTATTTAAAGAAGAATCTGTGAATGATTGGTCAAATGGGTATCGAGTGGGGAGGAACATAATATCATAGATACCATTTTAATAAGCTATGCCTACTTAGGCAACATCCCAAGACAGCTGTCGCTTTTGATAGATATTATCAATAACTACACAATAATAATAAATAACAATAATAATTATAATTATAATGATAATAATTATTATTATAATTGACCGCAAAGAAATATGTTTGTTTTTTTCTAAAAGTTTGTTCCTGCCAAAAATCTACTATGGACACCTACTCGGCCACTTGTATCCTTATTTGGTAGCTAGAACTATGCTATTATATTTTATCAGTTCATTTTTAAAGTGAGCGTGATGGCTATTAACGACTTAAATTATTTAACCTAAGGAAACAGGATAAGGAAGTGGTATAATAAAATATAATCTAACTCACCTGTAGAATCATAATCCATATTGTGTTTTAATACCACTAGATAACCTATTAGGGGATCAAAACTCGACTTCTTAAGTCCGAGTCAAGGGCATCAATAGCCTGATTTTTTTTGAGGAACAGTTTATACAATACAAACATATATTTTGCTGTCAAAATTGATAACTTTTTCTACATTATTAGTGTTATTTTATAGGTATTGATAATATCTACAAAAGTGACAGCCGCAGCTAACTTGACTTGCTGCTTGAATATGTTAAAATTGTTTTAATGACTTTAGTAGCTACCTGAAACCATTTTTCCTACAAAAATAAAGCTATAGATCTACTGTTTAGTTATTTATAATGTTAAATGGGATGCGTGTTCAGATTACAGATCAAGCTATGTTGTCAAAGTTACAAACCATAACTTATTTTATTAAGATATTGTGGATGTATAAGCTCACAGATATACAATTTTACTAAAATTTATATCAGTAGCTTATTAGGGAGACAACAATACCTGCATCAAATTCAACTTATCTCTTATTAGAAGTCAAACTATGTTTTATTGTTTGTTAATTCTTAACTTGCTAAAAATGACACAGTAATGATTAAATTATTAAAAGGAAAAAACATAATTTATAAAACACTTGGATTAAAATATTTATATAATAAAGTGTCTTCAATTCTTTGCTATTTAGTTTATTTGAAATTTTTTTCTGGGCCAAAATTCAGACCCTGTTGGTTTTAATTAAGAAGATACTAACTAGTCTTCTGAATGCATACCCGTGCTTTAATTTATATTCAAGAGACGCTTTCCGTTGTTTTCAAAGACTCTACCTACAAGAAAGTGGGAATCATTGTTATGAAAGTACTTTGTTTGTGATAATCATAGGTCACGTTGATTTGGATTAATAATTTGTGCAGCCCATAGTTAAAATATGTATACTAGTTCTTTCCATACGAATTCATTTAAGAATATATATATCTATATATATATTTTTTTTTCAAAAAATCTATGCTAGTGTAAATTTAATTTTATGTGTGTAGTAAACATATATACAATAAAAAAAATATCCATAAATATAATGAATCAAATACTACTTATTATGATAATATCAGTCAACGCAGTACCCAAGTGAAAATTGTCTAAATCAACTTACTTGCTCAAACCACAGGGTTCATAGTAAATCTCCTAAATGTAGTTCATAGTTTATAAGTTTGGTGCAAATATATTTCTTAAAACTTTTTTTTAGAGATCTCGACCACATTTTTATCTCATCGCTAGCATTTCATAACTAGATTCCCCACATTCATCTATTACTGTAAATTATAGCCTATATCGATTATTCCTATAATTTGTGAAATTTCCCCAGAGAGTTAAATTTTGTGTGACATGTGGCACAACAGCCAACCTCTCACGGTTTCTAACAATTTGGGTAATTTTTTTGTGAAAAATAATTGTTTGATGAAAATTGTCTTTCTTCCATTAACCGTAATTGTTTTTTATAGTGACTTCAAATAAATTGTAGAAATATAACAACATTCTAATACAAAAATGAATTCAATTTTATTTTTTTTCCATTTTTTACAATACAAATGAATATACTCTTAATAATAATAGCCAATAGGCCTTTAAAACACCTTATATTAAATAGGACTTCTTACATATTGATTATATTTTTTGTAGGTATCCTTTTAAATTTCGCAACCATTACATTTATGAAAATAAATAGCATTTAAATTATAGCAGGTCAATTAATGAGTGAAAAATTAATATAAATAGTTCATACATTGTTTAATATATATATTATTTTTGATTAATATCAGAAACACTGCTAACAGTCTTATTTCTTATTGTCTTATGATCTGTGATTAAATGCCTTAAAACAAATATGCCACATTTATTTTAATGGAATTAAATTAAATTATGTTGAGTGATATGAAATGAATTAAATCCTTATAGATAGCATGATTCACTTTATGATAGTTATCTCACAGTGCCTAGCTTCAAAATAATTAAAATAGTAATTGCAGAAGGCTAATATCAACTATTGTAAATTGACAATCAGAATGTTTTGTTGTTGTTTCTATGTCCCCTAGTAATTAAAGGTCTGATCTTGGTCTTGTTTCTAAGCAGCACATATTAGGAAATAGGGTTAGGATTTACATGAGCTTATAACGACGCTTGACTTTGATTTAGGAAGCAAGGGCTTAGTCCTAAAAATATTCACACCAGCTTTTTCTATATAGTGTGTTTACATTTTCGCTCTCAGTGAACGCTGTTACTGTTTTTTTAAATCACCCTTTTTATTGTTTCCTTAAAATTTAAACGTTTGAGTTGTGCGCAGTAGTCCTAAAATGTACAGTTAAAATATCTTACTTTGCTTTAGTCATATCATAATAGATAAATATACATTTGAAAACACACATCTCTCCCTCAAAGTGAAAATTGAAAATACTTCACGTGTTCACACACCTTTCTAATGATTTAAAGGTTCCTCCCACCCGACGTCATAGCTATCGTTGCAATCGGTGGTTTATCTAAGAAACATTAGTGGATCTCAAGGAAAAAAGTAAGAATTTCATTCTGTTAAAATACATCATTATCTTATATTTGGATGTAATATAATAAATTTTAAAATGTTATCAATAATAAATCACTTAATCCATTGTTTATGTTAATCTAAATAGAGTTTGAGCAGTTTTCAGATTTCAACCAAAGAATAAATAAATCAAGTAAATCAAAAAGAATATTCCAGTCTTTACAGTAATTGAATATAAGAGGGTGTGGGGGGATAGAGAGGGCGCAGTGTTGCCATATTGATGGAACAAGCATAACATAAATCGTATTTTATATCAAGTACACCAGGACGTTTCTTTATAAGGAATATTTTTTATATCTTGGCAATGATAAAGCAACCATGTTTAATTCCTTCTTAATTAAAATGTATAACATATTGTGAAGTTTAAATTATACTGTTTAAGAAGAGGAGGTGAGGCTTTGTAGTGGGGAAAGAGAAAGTATCAGAGTCTTCTTTCTTTTTATTTTATTTTTTGGAAGAGTCATGCTTCTCTACTACTATATAAAAATAATACTTACAATTCCCTCTACATGCTGTCACTATGTAGAACAAAACTAAACTTCAAGGAAATGTTTTTTGATCAGTTAATAGAAACAATGATATCGTTCGTGACTCCCGTCATAGTGGTCAGGTAATGTTCGCTTGGAATATATCCGTGCATACGTATCGTCCAATTGTAATAGGAAGAACAGTTTAGAAAATACTAACATATTTACTTGCGATCAACACGTTTAACATTTTAATATACTATGGATATCATTTTAAAGGTAATTATCATATCAATCAAAAGTGACATTTGCAGATTACATGACTTGGCTTACGAATGTATTAAAGTTGTTTGAGTAACTTTTATAACTGTTAACTTCTGTTCTTCCTACTAGAATCCTACTATACGTCATGGTATTATTCCGCTGAATATCCTCAAAGGTTTCATATCCAACCTCACCAGCATGTAATCTAAACTTTATTCAAATTTCCCCGAGCCCATAAAGCAATTCATACTATACATGAGTTAATTGTTTATTAATATATATGGTTTAATATTGACAATACATCCCCGAATGATATTAGAACTGAAGGACTATTTCAATGGAAGGCTGGTTGTTGCCAAGGAAAGCAACGCTTAACAAAACTACACCAGTAAACTGATTCCTCTCAATCAGGAGGATTAAACTTGGCCCCCTATATTGTGTGTGGTTGGTCAAATGGTTAGTGAGGAAAGAAAAGTTTACTAGTACAGTCCCGTAGAGCCTAGAACTCGCTAGAAACAACCCACGAGTAAACTCTTATCATCATATAGAGGGGGGGCAAGCAACCGGTCGATCTAGCGGCAATTTAAAGTGGAACAAGCTAGAAAACTATAGCGCCATTAAAAGTCGATATTATATATATATATATGTTAAATACTTTCAAATAATAATCGAGTGCAACCAAAATTACCTTGATCAGCTATAACCGCTAATGTTATATGAAATCTAAATAGTTTAATTAGAAAATGTACATTTTTTCATTAAATTTTTCTATAAAAGGTGGGAGTTTTAATGATTGAATTTACTGATTTGATTAAAACTAAACTATAGTGTGAAAATCGTAGATTGGAGAAATTATGGGTGATCTTGCGACCTTTGATAATAAGTCGATCGAGTGCCAAAACCTTTGCTGACCCCTTTTATAGAGCAATTCAAATTCAGTCAAGTAGACTGTCATGTTGGTACCATCCATTTTAAGGTCAATGTTCACAGATCACATAATAGTTCAGGTTGAAGAGTGTTCACCGCTCCGGGCAATAGTGACTTATTTTCTAACTGTCGGAGGTGTTGTTTACCACACGTTGTACGGTTGCACGGCGAACCCCTCAACCAAAGAGGGAGAGCCCCTGCATGGAACAGAGAAACATCGCATTGAAATCAATCCGATCAGCAAGTCATCTAGGAGAACATGAAGTGTAGTCTGAGAGATCTAGGAAGTCATTGACCTTACAGTCATATAGTTACTATAGTAGGAGCGTAGTAGGAAGGAGATTATTTGGCAACCCATATAGTTACTATAGTAGGAGCGTGGTAGGAAGGAGATTATCTGGCAATCCATAGTTACTATAGTAAGAGCGTGGTAGGAAGGAGATTATCTGGCAACCCATATAGCTACTATAGTAGGAGCGTAGTAGGAAGGAGATTATCTGGCAACCCATATAGTTACTATAGTAGGAGCGTGGTAAGAAGGAGATTATCTGGCAACCCATATAGCTACTATAGTAGGAGTGTGGTAAGAAGGAGATTATCTGGCAATCCATATAGCTACTATAGTAGGAGCGTGGTAAGAAGGAGATTATCTGGCAACCCATATAGTTACTATAGTAGGAGTGTGGTAAGAAGGAGATTATTTGGCAACCCATATAGTTACTATAGTAGGAGCGTGGTAGGAAGGAGATTATCTGGCAACCCATATAGCTACTATAGTAGGAGCGTGGTAGGAAGGAGATTATCTGGCAACCCATATAGCTACTATAGTAGGAGTGTGGTAGGAAGGAGATTATCTGGCAACCCATATAGCTACTATAGTAGGAGTGTGGTAAGAAGGAGATTATCTGGCAACCCATATAGCTACTATAGTAGGAGTGTGGTAGGAAGGAGATTATTTGGCAACCCATATAGTTACTATAGTAGGAGCGTGGTAGGAAGGAGATTGTCTGGCAACCCATATAGCTACTATAGTAGGAGTGTGGTAAGAAGGAGATTATCTGGCAACCCATATAGCTACTATAGTAGGAGCGTGGTAGGAAGGAGATTATCTGGCAACCCATATAGTTACTATAGTAGGAGCGTGGTAGGAAGGAGATTATCTTGCAACCCATATAGTTACTATAGTAGGAGCGTGGTATGAAGGAGATTATCTGGCAACCCATATAGTTACTATAGTAGGAGCGTGGTAAGAAGGGCCATGTTAGACAGTTCATAGAATTATAAATTAGGAGCGTGATAGGAATGATTATATCTGGCAGCTTATATAGTTACTATAGCAGGAGCGCATTAAAAAGGACAGTGTCTGATAGTTAAAAAATATAACTAAAATTATTTTACTATAATCCCAAGTCTAGTTATCTGAACTGCAGCTGTCAATTTTTATGGATAGTTGGATAGCAATATTATCAAATAATAATAATGTAGGGGTTAAATTCAAATAAATACGTTTATATTTTCTAAACGGTGCATCCTAGCATGCTCTTAATATTATATAATTCAATATATTAATACCCTAAGCCGTGCGTTCTACCCCTGTCGCCTTTGAGAAGAATTTCGACAATTATAGACATAAATTGAATTTTTGGTAGTTTAGGCTGCGCTACGTTTATTTTTATGGGAGCTAGAAAAAAATATTCCAGAGGTAATTATAAAATAATTTTTTCGTACATAATTAATTTGGTCTATTTTGATTATATATTAGAATTATTTAACATGCACTTTATGGACCAAATGATTATGTCAAAATATAGCTTACAGGCTAGCTTAACCATAGGACACACATAGCACCCAGTTTCCCAACAGTTTATTTTTGTGCCACCGCAGACTACCAACCCGGGCTATCTGCATAGGTACATTGATGACATAGGGATGAAGACGGTATAATATAGAGGAAGTGTACCAGTATTTAAGTGGAAATATAATGGGAGACCATTTGATGGATTGCGCTATAATTGTCATAATCGTTTTCATAAGAACAGATGCATGTGCACTAGATATAATATTAAATCCCATGTCACACTAATGCTGTTTTTTTTTTGTCACCACGTGTCACTACACACCTTCACGCTGTATGCATATGCGCTAATTACGCTAAAACGTTAAGGTTGATGAAGGACACATTTTAGAATACGTGCACCCAAATTTTCGTTAAGTGAGAGTGTAAAACCCATCCCTCAGTACACCAGACTTGGAGTCGAACCCTAATCTCCCCATCACCGGCAGTCCAGTCTGTTGTTAAAGTGACTCCTTAAACCATTCGAATACTGAAGTGGATGTATTACAGTAATAAAAGGGAATTTTGCATCACATAAAAATAAATGAAAAACAGAAGTTTGACATTTGGTTACACTAAATCCTATGTCCTAATTATGTTACTCACGTGTTCTCTTTAATTTTACACATTTAAATTATATTATATTTTGATCACGCAAAATTGATTAATGGCTTGGTATGAAATATTTATTGATGAAGAGTTTTTATCATAAGTACGCTAACATTTGCATAGAAAAGTAACATTCAAATGAAAAATGGTAGTGATAAATCATCCCTGATGCTCTCTGTGGGATTCGAGCTCCAACCTCCCCTTCAACAGTGATCTAGCTTAGTGTTAATTTAACGCCTTAGACCCTTCGGCCATCACTGCTGGCCTTAAATTTTAACAAGAAAATATATATTTACATATATATGAATAGTTGTAAGCCACAGTAGTGGAACATTATTGATGTAAACAAGGATACTAGATATTAGTTTGGCGAGTTCACTATCTATAGCAGGATTCTGGTATGAAAGACCGTATCTTATAGTTCCCAAAGTCACTAAGATTAATTTGTCAAGTGATGTAATGTTTAGCTGTCACTTTTGATATATATTGTCAATACAGAGAAAAATAACACCAATCTAATAATTCAGTAAAATGTGATCAATGTTGATCTAAAAACTCTAAATCGTCCTTCCCACCAGAAGTTTACGATGGATGTGTAAGTACAGTACAAACACGGTAAGAAGACCGGATAGCACATACAAACAATTTTCGCGCCAAACATTGATAACATTTAACCATAGTATTAGTAAGTATTTGATATGTGTTAACATGCCAGATTGATAAGATTGTACTAGTAAACTGTTATTGCCCAGTCAGTAGTTAAAAAAAATTAATGTACAAATTCTGAGCCGAATGATTATGTTGGTAAATGGTCGTTAAATTATCACTGAAACAGGGTAAGAAAAATGTCATCAATACTTTTTTTTCGGCCATTCCGGGAATTGAGCTAGGAACCCTTAGCTTAATTAAAGGTGCGTTATCGATTGAGTTAAAGTGTCAAACCATTCAATACTGAACTTCTCCTTTTGCCCTTTAAGTACAATAAAGATACATTTTCCCATTAAATTAGTTTGTGTGAGTTTGGTCAAATGGATAATAGAGGGGAAGAGACAGTTGACTAGTACAGTCTTGTCAAATCTGAATAGTGTTGGTAACAACACAATATTGTATATCTATCTTAATATTATTACTAATAATTTCTTCAACTTCCGATGAGGAGCATAGGGTTGCAACAAAGATTTGCCAATCCAGATATTCCTTGTTGCGATTTTTGTAATAAGTTAATTTCAGATGGGGTAGGTTATCAGTTCATCCCTTAACGCTCCATGGTTTTATACAAGCGAGCGATAAAGAGAGATTTAACATTTTGCCGGAAAGATATTTTAACAAACCTTCCAGGGTCCTTTTACATGCCACAATCGACATGGGACCGACGGCCCCTCCGAAGGAAATTGTGTTACGGATTTCTATCGCTCCGTAAATATACATCAACCTCGGTGGTTTTGGGGTCAAGTGCTCACTTCAGGACCCGATGTTCGTGGGTTCAAATCTATCTATCTTCAAAAGTGACAGCTGCATATCACATTACATGATGAAATAATTTAAAACAAATGTAGTTTTAATAACTTTGGTGACTGTCACCGTTCTTTCTACCATATTCTTACCATATTTAGATAGCCACGCAAACATGTGAATTCTATGTACAATTCCATGCAAAGTGTCTTGTCACCTGAAGTTAATCAGTCAAATGCAATAATCTAAAACTAAAAATCCATTGACCAAATTATCGTATAATCTCCCAAACCATCTAATTACTGTACTCACCATGAATTTAGTTGAGGATATCCTTGCGCTTCAAAAACATTGAACTGTCCTTGAACCTAACAATGGATAACCACAAGGCCAATCAAGACAAAGCGAAGTCCTCAGGTTACATTCCCCAAAGCTCAATATGATTTATTTAACCCTATTTTCTAGACTTACAATTTACATGAATCTGTTGATGTTGAATAATGATGTTGAAATATCAATTATCTTGTTTGTTTTTTGTGGTGAAAAAATTAAATTTTTATAAGTATATGTGTTAACAAATTCCATAGTTATTTTCTAAAGTAAATTACTAAGGGCGCGGTTAGAGAGATAAACTATATTTATTAAGTTTAATTTGATACAAAGTTAATTTCAAAGTTGATTTTGTAAACTAACAAAACACGTCACTATGATTTTTAATTTGTTTATAAAGTAAAGTATAAATAAGCTATATCAATCCATTATATATAATATTAAATTAATTATTAATGGCATTAATTACTTTGTTTTGAAATGATATTCTGGACAATTTCTTTAAATTGAACTGTTTTGTTTGCTTCAAGAACACCATTTCAAACAATTTTGTTTATTTATATTTCTTTATTTTATTTTAAATAACAAACTATATCAAGGCATATTGAAAGTGACACGCTTAGCGTGCCAACGATCTTCAAAATGAACTCTACAACGTTCATGAGGTAAAATATCTTAAATGAGCTACGTTAGTCATTCATGGTTAGAATCTCGGCTAAAGACACATTTTTCAAATATATCTTCCCCAATCATTATAAAATATCTGGAAAATTCACTCCATTACCGCAAATACTTGCAAATTATTAGTCGTTGTTAATTTTATCTACGTTTGCATTGTCTAAGGGTTCAGGACAAGTTAATTAGCACATGTGTTGTTCAACATCTTTACGTGAATTTGGATTGAAGCAATACTATTAATTGGTTCTCGTAAACTAATTAATCTCGAAGCAGGAGCTAAGTAGGCTATCGAGGACCCACTTTCAAATGTGGCTAACTTTTCACGAACTAAAGGCCGCTCGTATTTTTATTACTACATACTGGTCGTGTATGTGAGTTTGTACATGTGTGTGTGGGAGACTTGGTTCTAGAATAACTTACATCAAACACATCAATCCTATAATATAAACTACCTTTCTAATACTCTAGTTCCTTCAACACAAATTTAAACAGAGCATATTGCAGCAGCTACTTTAAAACTAAAGTTTCTTAATGTTAAAATGAATGTAGAAAAAAAAAGTTTATAATGTTGGTTGGAATATAATTATAGTTCCTAATTATTATAGTTAATTTTTAGTTTATCTTAAATAAAATATTAGTTAATCAAAGAATGGCCTTAAGGACTCTCCTCTTTGGGAAATACCATACAATGGATTTCATATTTTTTCTTGTTGGTGTATTTAAAGTTATTTTTTGCTAAACATAGAAAAAGATACACTAGCTCAACTTAAGCCATTAGGCATAAACATTTAACTTTCAATTTCACAAACCTACAGCCAGAGGAGCTCAAAAATAATTTTAAACTTAGAAAACTATATTTTTCGTATAGTTTTTAAAATGGTAGGCCTAGTGTCTTATTTGTTTAAATTTGTTTTTTATTAAGAGTAAAGATTATTCCAAATATTTCTGTGCATTCAATTGTATTTTAAACCACAAATTATTTTTAAAATTATTGAAAACTTCATACTCACGTCGGGATAGCCTAATTAAGAGTTTTGGTAACTAAATTATTATTTTTACAAGTAAAAAAACAAAAAAATCAAGTCTGAATTTGTTATCAATTAGTCGCAAAGAAAAATAGGTTTAGTTATAAAATAAATCTTAGATCTTATATTTGTGGAGAGAGAAACTATTTTTCTGTAATCTTATTAATCTCTGGGAGTTTTTAGAGGTAGTGGGCAGGTAGACATATTTTTTACTAATTAGTTAATTTCAAAATGACTAACCAAACATTTCCGATTAATTTATTCCTAGAACCTCTATGATCCTGAAAATTGATTTTTAGAGCTAGCGCATTTCCCTAACAGTAACGCTTCTAAGGGTTGTAAGTTGTGTTAGTGTTCATACCGCGCTTGCTGACACAGACGAGGAGGGAGGTAGTCCTCCGGAGGAGGCCGGGTACCCTGCAAATGCCTTGCCACTGGAGGTGTCACATGGAGGTTTCAACAGGTTCTTGTTCTTCTCAATGTTGAGGCGGTCCAGCTGACTTATCAGCCCCGTCTTGGAGTCGATCGCTTTGTTGATTTTCTGTGGGGGATAAATTATTCAAGATTAACCGGGGGGAGGAAGATGGGTATTTAACTTACCGTGGATTCCCACGTTTGCCTAAAAACAAGAGCAGAAAAGAAATGTAACAGCTTGACGAGTCCTAGGTCAATAAACAATTCAGTTGCATCCGATCTGCCCACTCGGTGCAAGTTGAAATGTTTGAAGTTTTGTCTGCTCTGCAACACCCTGGCCTGCTTGTAATAGTCAATCAATACAAAATTAATTGTATTCTCCTAGTTCTATGAGCCATAATATAGGTGTATACATGTCTGGGATACATCACTCGTAGTCCAGTTTGTGGGAAGAGTACCCGGTTCTTATATAGCATTACCCAGGAGACGTTCAAATTTGCTAATTGTACACTCCTAATGGAAGCTCTTTCCATGTCCCGATGATATGAGGTGATCGCGATAGTGAGTATGAGGGTGTGAAACCAGTATAAATACTCAAACCGAACTCAAGCCTAACTAACCAAACCTTGGGGACCGTTGGAATAATTCCCCTTTCAGGAAAATTACCCATGGTAACAGCTGAGAATCCAACACGGGACCTCTAGGTAAGTAATCAGGTGCGCTGACCACTACACCATGGGTCGGTTAAGGGCCATAACTATTAAACCCAAAACTGGGCAAGGTGATAATATAAATAAATTTTTATTCACTCAAAATAAAGACGTGTTGGTAATCATGTGATTATATTTGGCATTGCAAAGCATCATGGGTACACACACATTGCTACGTCACTCAAGAAGATCCTGCTCTCTATCTTTGAAGATATGTGATTCAAGCTTTACACTTTCTTAAGTAGGGCTGTATTAGTGAATTACTTTTAAAAAGTGTGGCTTTTGGCAGAACAAATGAACAATCCAAGAACAATGTCAGCAATTTGATATTTATATAATCAGGGTGAACTGTTTTAAGCTCCATCTAAGATTAAAGTAAGGTTCCCTAAACTTGTATAATTTCTTAAAGGAATATTATTAGAATTTGCGTCAAGGGCAAGTGGGAAACCATAGAGGAAAAACCCTCTTAATAGAGCCGACATAGATTTGAACCCCAACCTCACTGTCACTGACAACTCAGACAAGACGGGATTAACACCTTTGTCTACGTTTCCACCAGTGCAGCACATTTCAATTCTATTTTTGACAACCGTAATCTAAGTTCTAGTGTAGTAAAAATAACATAACCTTCTCAACTCCATCTAGAATGCAACTCAACATTACACACAAATCAAAATACAAAGGAATAGACAACACTAAACAAAATAAATACTGTGTACAGTGTATAGTACAATTTTCCCATACATACAAAAAATAAGTATTTTAGCATAACTTGGGACCAAGCCAGAATTATCTCACTTGGGAGTCAACTAACTTTTAGCTGAAGCTCACACCCGTATTAGTGGGCACGTATACAAAGAAGCCAGTCTCGTCTAGAATGGTTTTACTGTGACGGGGACGTCAATTTCGAATATCGGCTGTATTTGGGTGGTTATTATTGAGTGATTTTCCCTTCCCCTTCAACGAACATTCCGATGCAGTTCCTATAAATCATTCATTCTAAATCTCTATCCCATTAGTGTAAATATTTGTAATGTCAGGATCGGTGGTAAGACTCATAGCATACATAAATGTCATAAGAATGGGTCACAATATTTTTATTGAACTTTATAGTTATAATTACACATTTTTTATAAAATATATGAGGCTCTCATTCATAAATATTGTACTAAATTAATGGGCAATAACCAGGTTATTAATATTTATGAACGTCAATAAGTCAAAGCCTAATATCGATTTCAAAATACACTAGAAACTAGTTCATCCGAACTGAATGAGATAATGTCCAATTTGTATAATTGAAATTCCGGAAAATCCAAGATTTTGGTAATATTCCCCTTTTAGGGAAATAAGTAATCGAACATACTCAAGTTGTTGTGGAAATGACACATTTATTTACAGTATGAGGAAAAAGATTATACTTTTTGTTTCAAATATAAACAGAATAAAAAAATTGTTAAAAAAATTGTTTGCGATTTTATTCAAATTTTTTATTTTAAAATGTTTTGTTGGCCAACATGATTGTAATCAGACAGAGATTTTCAGTTAATACTAAAACTTTTTTAAAATTTAAAATATTGTTCCAGATGAACCGGAATTTTGTATAGTCTCGAGCCGGATGAAAGAGTTTTTGGTGTATTGTGTAATAAATAAAATAATATAGTTACCCCAAAAATTAAGTCTAGAAGGTAGGTCTTCAACCCAAACTTGGCTTGTGCTTTGGCTTCCAGCGCCCTCTTTTCTCTGTCAGCCTCAGACAGAAGAGCATCATCCTGCAGAACAACATGTGATGTTGAATAACATTATACATTTAATTGCATCGTATTTCCTTAAATGGTTTTTAAAAGTCAACGTTTTGGGAATTTTGACTATTTAGAAGTAGATACGGGGTGACCTGGTGGTCTAGGGGTAAGGTGTCAGACTTCTGTGCTGGCGGCCGGGGTTCAATCCTCGGTCCCGGCACAGATTTATCTGATTTCCAAACCCTTCCTACACCTCTGACAAGACATCTTGTGAATGTGTGGAATGCCAGGCCGCCACCGTGGTTCGGATTACACGTTAAACTGTAGGTCCTTCATTTCATCTCACAATCACCCTACCATTACACATTAGCGTAAGTGCGTATAACCCGAACGGGTAGTAAGACGCGGTGCTAATAATAATAATAATAATAATAATAATAATAATAGATACGTATGTCTCTTTATACATTTGGATATAATTTTATCTATAATTGTATTTAGATTATAATTTATTTTGAGATATAACATTATTTACTTACTGACTTACTATATGACATTACTATCGAAAGTTCATTGCCGAATTTACAAAAGTGCACCACCTACCCTTATCTTGAGCTATTTATGTCCAGTCCAACTCGTTACACCCTATCTATTTCAGGTCCATTCTAATGTTATCCTCCCATCTGCGTCTAGGTATTTCTAATGGTCTCTACCCATTGGGTTTGCCAATCAGTAACCTTAACAAGGTTCTAGAATCTCCCATTCACGATGCAAGTCCTGTCCAGCGTAATCTAAGATACTTGATTGTCCTAACAATGTATTGTGATTAATACAGTGTATGTAACTCATCATTATGTTTCCTCCACTCCCCACTATCCTCATCCCATTTTGGACCAAATTCATTCCTAAGTACCTTGTTTTCGAACATCCTAAATTCGTTTACATCATGTAAGGTAAGAGATCACGTTTCACACGCATAGAGAACAACAGGTAAAACTATTGTTTTGTATATTCTGAGTTACACATTCCTTTAGGCGAGATGTTAACCACTTACTGACCGGGTACGTACTTTTAAATATTTTCCTTAGTTTATAAAATTAAATTAATATTATTTTTTGGTTTGTTTTAATGTTTATATTAAGTTATACTCAATAAAACCTAGCCCCACTCCTCCCAAATAATACCTACGCTATTATTAAAACATTAATGTGTAATCAAAACATCCTTCAATGTTAGCTTAAAATTGTCAATAAAATATTAGGATTGAACTCGACCAATTGTTTTATTACCGGCACCTCCCTTTAACGCTACCAAATAAACTCGACGTCTTACACTAATGGTCGATAAATCCAGTCGCAAATAGGTATAATTTGAGCTCGTCGCTTACTCGCCTACCTGAGTCTCTGGAATTATAGCTGACGCGGCGGCCACCTCCTCTGACGCAACAGACCCTGTTGGCAGCGTCACGGCCGTCTGGCAGATGACGAGGCACAACAGCACGCATGTAATACTCCACCACATGGTTATCTAGCTATCTGGGACAGAACCAGGAAATTACCAACACATACAAACTTGACATTGTTAGGTTTAAGAGCCCTCTCTCTCTACCTTCAAAAGGGTTTCTAACATAAGCACAAAAATGCACAGTAAGAACAATGTCTGAAGAATATTTTATAAAATACAAAATTGTTTGTAGTCAACCTTGATAATATTTTACAATAGCATTATTATGTAATAGATTGGTGAAGGTGCGTTGGGCTTATCAATATCAATAATTCGTACTCATTGTAATAATTATTTCCAATGATTTAACATATTACTACGCTAAAATGCACTGTATTTATATTATTTTTAATTCCTTTAAGTGAAATTTAAAAATATTATAGTTCGCTTATTTAAAATTATTTAAAATTACTTTTACATTACTATCGTTCATAAATTTGAAGTGAAGGTTTTGATGTATTCTAAGAAATTTATTAGGATGTGATATTATAAATATGTCTTAGATTGAGCTTATTAAAATTTTGAAATTTTTTCATTAACTTTAGCTAGTGAATAGTTAAATCGAGTCAATTATTGTAATTAATATGTTATTGATGGGATTTCTTATTATAATCTAATATTATGTAGCAAAAATGAAAGCTGCAGATAACATGACTACGCATTAATATTTGAAAGTACGTTTCGTTACATTTGTAACTGTTAGATACTGTTAGATCCTTTTGGCCATGTTCTTATCATTACTGACATTGTTAGTTTGGGTTTAAGAGTATTCTCTTACTTGATCAACCTTATAAACACAATTGGCATTGTTTATAATTAATTTCTATGTCACGATTCTGCCAAAGTTTTACGATTTATGACCGTGTTTGTAGACAAGACCCCTTATTGCGTTTGTACCCTCTCTTCCCTGGGCTCTTACTTAATTTCATCGTCACTTTCAGTCCTCAAATAGGATGTAGTTCGTGATACTCACTAATCAGGAGGAAACATATTAGGTTTGTGGACTTTGACCTGAATTTTGTTTTTAGCACTGCGTCTTACCACTTGTTCAGGTTATACGCATATTACCTAATTACGTTAATGACTTAGGAACTAGGAAGATTGAATTTAGAGGAAGTGTACCCGCATTTTCATGGAGGGAGAGTGGAAACCATTTTGGGAAAACCTGTCATAGTTAGTCTATTCTAAAATGGAAGTGATGCCTTAGACTATGTGGCCATCGAAGTAGGTTGAGAATAGCTTTTCTTAGAGAAAAAAACACTATATTTAAACGGGACTATTTTCTAATAAAGTTTAGAAGGCTTGAACACACGTGTAAATCAACTATTTGGGCAGCTTTTGCTACATTGCTAGTGGATGCAGGGGTAGGTCAAGTTTTACCGTTGTTTGGAATGATTAAGAGCACGTTTATAAAACGTGAAAAGAACCATATATTAATTAATGTAACGACATTAAATAGGAAATACTTCTCTTTAAATTATAAACTTTAAGACAAAGTGATTATAAATCTCACTTTAAGCCATGAAGGACAATGGTATAGTTAATTACGTCAGATAAAATATTAAAATGCTCATGTGTGGTATTTTAAAGGTTTATGTGTCTATATTTAACTATGTTCTAGAAATCTTCAAAAGATAATAAACACAGAGAGAATATAACAAAATGTTTGAATACCTAGCGAAAACACTTATTTATCTCAGAAATCGTATAAAAATAAAGAAATCCAATTATAATATCGTTCTTAACCTAATTAGTGTCAATAAAGCTTGCGTGTGTGAACTTCACAAAGGTAAAGTGGGCCTTTAGTCAATTAGAACAGTCCAAGACATGTCATGTCTTAACCTGACTACAACATTAATATGTTCAATGTTTAGAAACTATTTTAACTCTAAATGAATATTAAACAAAGTTTTGTATAAAAAAACAGAACACTATTAGTTAATGAGAGGGCAGGGCAGTATCGGGTGCAAGGATACCGCACCCTACTCTGAATCATGAGACCGGTTCACTCATGACCAACTAAACTAAGGTTGGTTTTTCCACTTTGTGGATTTCCAAACTAAACAGACTCAAATAGTCCTTCTTACAAGATCGCCATGGGAAGCGCCTCTTAGAAGATAAATTAATAAGTAGCCAGCTTTGATAAAAGGAAATTTGATTAATGTTGGTGCTGTCATATGCGACGGTTGTTGAACACATGGATTTGAGTGTGGACACATGTAAATAGATTTATCAACTTTTTAAAGTCATAGAAGGTTATTCTTATGTCTATCAGACTATATTTGTGTTGTTGTTCTCCTTTGGAAGAAAAGTTACTACTAGATCTGTGTTTAAAAAATCACTAAAAATCACATAAGCCTACCTGTCAAAAAATAAATTGTATAAATAATTAATACATTAAATTGATCACTTAACTGTAGCACTATATAATCTTTGTACACTACACACAAAGATTATTATATTAAGATTATATAAATTAGAAGCTCCTGCTTGGATTCACTTAAAGAAATAACATAATCAGCATATGGCATCACGTATATATAGGAAACTTCAAATGCCGCCAACCTTGAAAACTAGAACACAAAACGATCCACTTTACACTAATTCATACAACCAACGTTGTTTAAGATTAAACACCAACGTACGCTACGTTTACTGTAATCCTTACGTCGGTCCAGTCAGGCGCACGCTAAAACGTCCTAAGGTGAAGTTAAATGGCGGAGCGCTGGAAGCTACTTGAAGCTTGGGACCAGTCTGTATTCAACTGTCTGTTTGATGCCTTATTTCAAGCTTTCTATCTGGGTCACGTGGTCGATACACAAGACAGGTTTTGGCATAATATGCCTAACCTTTGCTTGTGGCACACTCTATCTACACCCATGTGGGGGGTTCTTTTCCCATTTGTGCACCTCTATCCCGCCATCGGACTAAGTCACAGCCGACGAATAGGATCGTATTAGGTCAAGGAGGAATACTTTATACTCTAACCACCTCCGCTGCGCAACTCGGGAGGTAAAAACAGTTTCAGATTATAATATTTTGAGGAGAAAGGATCACAGCATTTTTATTTAGTTTTTACTTCCAAGATAATAGCAAGGTGATGTCTTCATATTTTAACCACGTAAAAAAAACCATTTACAAATGTTTTAATTTGATAAAAGTTGAATAAAAACCATTTACAAATGCTTTGTATTTATTGCGAGTTAAATGTCAAGTCATTCCGTTGAGTTGTAAATTACATTTAAATATATAGCTTGTTTGGTGTCGCGTGTATTTAGGTTAATAAGTTCATTATTTGAAGAAGAAATGGGGACATAAGTTAGTGGGTGAATTCTTCACTCGAAATAGTGTAACTAGAAGTGTAACTTGAACAAGTACTAAACGTATCTGAAAGCTATAGCATGCTACAACTACATTTTTTGATATAAAAGTGTTTAAAAAATATATTTTTTAAATGTATATCTTTATTGAAACTAGCTTACGTTTTATACCCTTATAAAAACATATTTTCAAACACTAGGCTATTATTAAATGTTATTATTTAGAACATTTGTGCAATTTACGAGCACAAGTATGTACTAAGAATTGAATTGTATAATTATTTATCCTAATAGAGTAAATACACAATACACAAATACAAAGTCTCAGTCTAGAGATAGGGGAGACCAGTGGCTGGGGGATCAGAATGAACCAAAAAATTAATGCGTTAATCATTTAAGTAAAAACTGATACTGAACCAACGTCTCCAACTTATGTAGTCGACCTCAAACACCCGAATACTTTCGTTATCAAACTATCAACAAGGGTCGCGTGGTCTAAAATTGCACTATAGACTGGATTTCCGGTGACAGGAGATCAAGGTTCGAATCTCTGACTGGTACACTGGGAAAGTTTTCCACCTGCAATTTATCAGTGTGGATTTCTCATCATCACTACACGCTAGTAACAAGTGTATTAGCTCTACCAACCACTAAGATACTTGTTTCTTAGCTCTACCAACCCCTGAGATACTTGTTTCTTAGCCCTACCAACCACTGCAATACTTGTTTCTGAGCTCTACCAGCCCCTGCAATACTTGTTTCTTAGCTCTCCCAACCACTGCAATACTTATTCCTTAGCTCTACCAACAACTGCAATACTTGTTCCTTAGCTCTCCCAACCACTGCAATACTTATTCCTTAGCTCTACCAACAACTGCAATACTTGTTTCTGAGCTCTACCAACCCCTGCAATACTTGTTCCTTAGCTCTACCAACCACTGTAATACTTGTTCCTTAGCTCTACCAACCACTAAGATACTTGTTCCTTAGCTCTACCAACCACTGTAATACTTGTTCCTTAGCTCTACCAACCACTGTAATACTTGTTCCTTAGCTCTACCAACCCCTGAGATACTTGTTTCTTAGCCCTACCAACCACTGCAATACTTGTTTCTGAGCTCTACCAGCCCCTGCAATACTTGTTTCTTAGCTCTCCCAACCACTGCAATACTTGTTTCTTAGCTCTACCAACTACTGAAATACTAGTTCCTTAGCTCTACAAACCACTGAGATACTAGTTCCTTAGCTCTACCAACCACTGTAATACTTGTTCCTTAGCTCTACCAACCACTGTAATACTTGTTCCTTAGCTCTACCAACCACTGCAATACTTGTTCCCTAGCTCTACCAACCAATGTAATACTTGTTCCTTAGCTCTACCAACCACTAAGATACTTGTTTCTTAGCTCTACCAACCCTGCAATACTTGTTCCTTAGCTCTACAAACCACTGAGATACTTGTTTCTGAGCTCTACCAACCCCTGCAATACTTGTTCCTTAGCTCTACCAACCACTGTAATACTTGTTCCTTAGCTCTACCAACCACTAAGATACTTGTTCCTTAGCTCTACCAACCACTGTAATACTTGTTCCTTAGCTCTACCAACCACTGTAATACTTGTTCCTTAGCTCTACCAACCCTGAGATACTTGTTTCTTAGCCCTACCAACCACTGCAATACTGTTTCTGAGCTCTACCACCCTGCAATACTTGTTTCTTAGCTCTCCCAACCACTGCAATACTTGTTTCTTAGCTCTACCAACTACTGAAATACTAGTTCCTTAGCTCTACAAACCACTGAGATACTAGTTCCTTAGCTCTACCAACCACTGTAATACTTGTTTCTTAGCTCTACCAACCCCTGCAATACTTGTTCCTTAGCTCTACCAACCACTGCAATACTTGTTTCTGAGCTCTACCAACCCCTGCAATACTTGTTCCTTAGCTCTACTAACAACTGCAATACTTGTTCCTTAGCTCTACCAACCACTGGAATACTTGTTTCTGAGCTCTACCAACTCCTGCAATACTTGTTCCTTAGCTCTATTAACAACTGCAATACTTGTTCCTTAGCTCTACCAACCACTGTAATACTTGTTCCTTAGCTCTAGCAACTAATATAATACTTGTTCCTTAACTCTACCAACCACTTAGATACTAGTTCCTTAGCTCTACCAACCACTAAGATACTTGTTCCTTAGCTCTACCAACCAAACCCGCCTCGGTGGCGTAGTTGGCTAACGCGCTTGTCGCGTTGAGCTCGACTGCTGAGGACGGGGAGATCGAGGTTCGAATCTCGGTCAGGTGAACTCGGGGTGGTTTTTCCTAAATGGTTTTCCACTCTCCCTCCACGCAAATGCGGCTTCACTTCCTCTAATTAAACCTCCACAATTCCTAATCCATTAGTACTTAAAGCGTATAACCTGAACGGGTAGTAAGACGTGGTGATAAATATTATTATTATCTACCAACCACTGCAATACTTGTTCCTTAGCTCTGCCAACCAATATAATACTTGTTCCTTAACTCTACCAACCACTAAAAGGACTAGTTGTTTATCTATACTGACCATTCTAAGACACGCTTCTGATATCAAACCATGCGATCAGTTTGTATTATAGCCGATCTCTAGGGAGTGACTGTAAGTTTCACCAGAAAATAACCAATGTGTTGCAATTGGTTTCAGCTTACAGCTTTTACTTGATTCCTTACACAACGCTCTCATATTTTTGTCCTAGCTACACAACTCGTCCTGTCTATCCGGATTTTGTTTGGAGGCCGGAACTGCACAGTATTCACACGTGGATGGTTAGGATGTGACTTTCGACATGGATGTTATCTCTATATCATTAATATTACTTCGACACATCAAGGACAACACCTGCAAGAAGGAAAATATTCTTATGCTGCTTGCTGTATTTCTTATGGGAATGGCAGTACTAAAGTTTTACAGCCACTATACACCCGCCTCGGTGGCGTAGTTGGTTGGCTAACGCGCTCGTCGTGTTTAGCTCGACTGCTGAGGACGGGGAGATCGAGGTTCGAATCTCGGTCGGGTGAACTGGGGGGGGGGGGGGGGGTTCCTAAATGGTTTTCCACTCTACCTCCACGCAAATGCGGGTTCACTTCCTCTAATTAAACCTTCCCAATTCCTAATTCATTAGCGTAATTAGTACTTAAAGCTTATAGCCCGAACGGGTAGTAAGACGCGGTGCTAAATATTATATTATTAAATACAGCTACTATAGCTACCCTCAATGATCTTAGAAAGTTATTTACGTTTAAATTAGTTGAAAAATGAAAACTGGACACGGGAACCGAGCCCGGGACCTTTGGCTTACTTAGCGTGCCAGTTATCTTATCAATTATCTATCCAGGATTCATCCCATGCTCATGATCATTCTTCACTCATAATTTAAGGCTGAGTCTGAAATCGTCAGCTACATATGAGTGACCAATAGCATCGCAAGCTATCAGATACTACAACCATATGCGACTCAGGAGGGCTGTTGTGAAATCAAATACACAATACACGATTGTAATTAAAACGAGATTTCACTGAATATCAACACATAAGTTGCAAATCATTGTTATTGCGGGAGTTTCCTTATGAAGTAGACCACATTCTAGTTAGTTTAAATTAGTAGATAAATGACTGTGTTGAGGTGTCATTTTTCAACTGATTCAAACTAGCTGGAATGTGGTCTCCTCTATATGTACACTCCCGTAATCACAAATATTTCCAGCCTGTGTGGCGATATTTATTAGAATGTTCTCTTTATACCTTGATTTAAAAAAAAACTTTATTAGGCTTGGGAAGGCTAGTTCTATGTTTTTAACCTGTTACTTTGATCTCAGAACTAAGACATTTTGTGTGTAAAGTCCTTGAAAATGAGCTAATTTCATCTTTTGATATTATTTTCATAATTATTATAAAACATGAAATGAAAGTTATACTAGCCCTATAGGGACATGTTGATACCTTTTCCCTATATTTTGGTGTGAACCAAGTTTTGAAGTTACAATCCACTTCTTAAATAACGTTTAATTTTTGAACGTTATCAAATCGTTTTAACTGGTACGGTAGGTGATTCCCTCAACGCTAATGAAAACCCGCATTATTGGGTATGCAGGGAAAGGAATCAGACTCACAATATTCTACAAACTTAAATATTTAAAAAATATATTCCAAGATATTATCTAGAAGCTTAGAAGGATTTTTGTTAGTGTCTGTGGAAAATAGAAGTTGAGATTTATTTAAAGTGTGGACTAGTGATGTAATCATGGATAATGTAGCTGAAATGGATTTGGGATTAAATTTACTAATAATAAAATACAAACACTTCGACTCACCACATCATATTACACTGAATTATAGCATCAGTGGTATTTATGACTGTATATTAATGGCCGTCATTTTTGTAGTCCCGGGCCGCTTCAAATAGGCCAGCCCTCCCCCCCCCCCCGTGGGTAGGTTGGGGTTCGCATCCCGCCATGTGTACTTACATGTTTTTCTTAAACGCAATTGTGAATAAATTTCCTCTAATATATCCACCTTCCTCATCCATACCCTATCAGTATAAACATGCGGATGGATATCTCTGGTGGGTAATAAGACGTGAAACAATTTAAAAATAATTTAAAATATATCAGTGACCTGCCCTAACTTGGATATAAGCAGGGGTGGAATGACAGTGTTCCAAGCGGTCAGGGACTGCAAATATGACGGAACCAAATATACATTCATAAATACCTCTGATGCTATGTTTCAGTATAAGGTGAAGTATTTTATTTTTTACTATATAGAAAATTCAATCCCGATGCCATTACAGCTACATTATCACTGAATGCGTCTTTATTCAATCCACTCAAAACATTAGCGGTGACCTGGCGGTCAAGGGGTAAGGTGTCGGACCTCTGTGCTGAAGGTCCGGGGTTCAATCCTCGGTCCCGGCACAGATTTATCTGATTACCAAACCCTTCCTTAACCTCTGACAAGACGTGTATTACTCACATCTTGTGAATGTGGGGAATGTCAGGCCTCCACCGTGGTTCGGATTCCACGTTAAACTGTAGGTCCTCCATTTCATCTCACAATCACCCTACCATTACACATTAGCGTAAGTGCGTATAACCCGAACAGTTAGCGAGACGTGGTGCTAATAATAATAATAATAATAATAATAATAATAATAATAATAATAATAATAACAATAATAATAATAATAATAATAAAACATTAGCTTCTACTTTCTACTGACATTACATTGTTAGACAATAGCAGGGGGTACATCTTTTAGGTACTTAAATTGTAAAATAAGCCTCCAACCACTACTTGTGTAGATTAAAACACTAGTGAGAGTAAATATTCATTTAGTAAATGCTTTCATGACTTTACGTTTGATTTAAAAAATTGTTTATAAAAAACAAAGGGAAAAAAAAAGAGATGGTTTTACATTTAATGACATTGTATATCTTCACAAATGATGTATTTTGAGCATTTTCAAACTCATGCACACTAACGTTTTATTAAAATTTAATAAACCTAATAATTTAGTATGAATAACTTTATTTTAGTTTAAATCCAAATCAAACAGGGCCAACGGGATATCTCCCTGTGTCCCGGTGGCCCAGCGCACCCATGTTGCGAGCGCGCACAAACACACACAAACAAAAACAAATCAGACCTCAAACTATTAATTTAAGACCAAAATAAAGGAAACAACCTCGATTCCATAGTGAGACATTTTCTAAAATTAAACTATGATTCGTGAATAAAAGCGCTGAGTTAAGGCGTCCAACTTGCTATTTGAACAGTGAGTTAGTTACTTAACACACCGATAGAGTTATTAAGTAACGTATTGCAGATGTGCTAAGTGACGTTTATTAGCTGTTCGTGTGCAAATGCTTACCGTACGTGTGTATTCTGAAATGGTTCCCGTAAGGTGTTACTTAGGTTTACAAGTTTAGGAATAGTATAACTAATATAGGCAATCAGTATTTTAACTTTTTGTTAAATATCAACATATTTTTGAATTTAAAAACCGAATGCGAAGTTTTAGTTTACTATTTATTCCATACGTTTTAACATAAGAGATTTATTTCTAGCACCACGTCTTACTACCTGTTCAGGTTATACTATACGCATACACTGATGAGCTAAGGATGAATAATATTGGATTTATAGGAAGTGTATACACATTGGCGTGGAGGGAGAGTAGAGAACAATTGAGAATAAAACCACCCTCACTACACTTGACTGGGATTTGAACCCCAATATATCCGTCTTCGGTAGGCCAGTGTATTGTGAGATTGACGCCTTAGACCATACGAGCATCGAAGTAGATCATAAGGGTTATGGACCAGCCTAATATATGGTATAGGGATGGAAAAGAGGAGGAGGGTCATTTGAAAGGAGGTTCACCCTCATTAGCCTGGAGAAGGCTTGGGGGGACCACACTGATAGATCACGTGTGAACAACCCCCTTACAATGCATCAAACCTGAATTTGAACCCAGTCTATTTGAATTCTGGTGCCTTAGACCAGATTTTTTCAAATTGTACTCCACCATAGTTATCTCAAGCTCCATGAGACTATGTAATAATAATAATATTCTTTATTTGTTTTTCATATTATAAAATAGCATCACTAATAAGGATTGCCAATATTTTTCAAATCTGATTGAAGGACATTTGCCAAAGACACTGCCAGAACACGTAATATTTTCCATTTGTTTGGACTTGTAGAATTTAACTATCTTATTGGCGTATAATCCGAACGGTTAGTAAGCCATGGTGATAAAAAAAAAAAGCTATTGATATTGAATATTCATAATATTAGTTTAACTTTATTATGCGGGTTCCAGCGTGTCATTTTTCGGGTGCAAGGGCTCCTTCGTTATAATAAAATTGGGAACCCCTTAAACTACTTAACCACTGATTCGGGTGTTTTATTTCGTTGAAAGTGGCTCACATAAAAGAGTCAGGACTTAGCCAAACCTAAGAAAACAGCGTATTTCTCATGAATCCATATTAATGTATATTATATGTTTTATATTATTTCAATTAAGTATCCCGTAGGGAGAGCAGGCTCCATATTGGCAGGCTTCTCTTTCTCATGTATATATAAACATACAAACGCACACAGATAGGCCCTACATATAAATAATAAATAATAAAGTTATGTATATAAATCCGCCTCCCCATTGAGGAATAAAATGTCAAATTAAGAAAGCGATGGCTTAAAGATTTTAATCAGGAATAAATGCCATACACTTTCTAAAAACAATTATATCAGCACACGACTTATAAACTAGCCTAATACTTGAATCTACCAAACAGCCAGTCCTTCGGTCAACGATTCCCTGATGATACATTTTTCGATCACTTAGGGGGATCGAACCAATGATTGTTGATTCAATATACATAAAAACGTGCTACTGACCGAAATATAGTCTAATTGCCATAAGAAAAGACAATTTGATTAGCTAACATTGACCAAAGGACATTCACTACCTGTATCTTTCATCTGACGGAATCAACACCACAGCTATAACATATCTTTTCCCCTCTTCAAACTGTGTCTTAATATTAGATAACAAAAGTCATGGAAGACCATCACCAGGAGTATTATGGTGTATAGTCCATTTTTGTAGGAAAGGCCTTTAGATAATATAAACTTTGTGTGTGTGTGTTGGGGGGGGGGTCCATTTAAATAACATGTTAACATAATATTCGTGTTATTTTTAGGAATTAATTTTACTATCAAAAGTGGCAGCTGCAGATAACTTGACTCTACATATGAATACGTGAAGGTAAATCTAATAAATGTTTTAGCAGTCATATAGGAATTGGACAGTAGAAGGACAGTCCGATACAATGCTCAACTATTTCAGGCGTCATTTGGGATCAAACTGAAGATAATTTGAGCTTAAAGTGGACCTTCCTAATCACCCATACACGTAAAGAGGTGATTTTATGATAATAAACAAGCATTTTATTTGAACAATAGCAGAAATACCCAGTGGTGCTCTGGGTAATTACCTGGTTACCCCTGCCAACGCTTTTCTTTGCTTCAAACAGACAGAAAAAACATATTTTATTTATTCCGATCCCGTCTTTAATTAATTGAAAAAAAATACAAATTTTAAAATTCCGGCTTTGAGGTGCACATATTCATGCAGAGGGGCTACTAATTTTTACATTTCAGACTTTTGTATGCGATAGATATCGTGCAGCACTCATGGAAGACAGACACACAGATCTATTAGCTATGTTAATATAGATTTTTTTTAAAAGAGACTATTTAAATTATGACTTAGTTTTATACTCAATCCAGGAACAGGAATAAACACAAACCAATAATTCTGAAAATTGAAAAATGACACATGGGTACGGGAATCGAACCCGGGGCCTTTCTCTTAATGCGCCAATGCTGTAACCACTGAGCTATCCAGGAATCGTCCCATTCTCATGGTAATTATTCACTCATAATTTAAGGCAGAGTCTATGATGGACGTGTGAAAATCTTTGGCTGCAAATGTGTGATTTTATTAAAATCACGAGCTATCAGATGACGCAGCCACTTAAGACTCGGTAGTTAATTTATTGCAGCCATTTGTACAATTATTATAATTTTACGGGATTGCATGTTTAAGAATCAAATAGACAAAGCTATTATTTATGGTTTTAAAAGCATTGGCGAACTAAGCCCTAGGTCCCGGGCTCGATTCCCGTGTCCAAGTGTCATTTTTAAATTTTCAGAATATATCTAGATGGAGTGATCCTCACTAAAAGCATAAATAATAGCTTTGGCTTTTTGATTCACAAACCAACAATGTTTTGAGAAAACGTTAAGATCGTGGATTTATTTTAAAATCTGTCCACAGAAACTTTGGCCTTTTATGACAGTTTAAAATGATGTAATCAAAATATGATCTTCCACTCCGCCAATATATTTAGTGAATTTACAACATAGTTAAAGTCGTTCACATTATTTTGTCAAAAGTGACGAGACATGGCCTATTCAGGAGTCGGATTAAATTGAAGCTTGTTTTTAGATACTTTTAGACTGTTAGAAAAGGCAATAATTACTGTAAAATAGCTCTACCAAAAACAGTTTTTCTGTTCGACCACCTCTCAAGTATAATTTGTTATTTTGACAAGTGATGTAAATTGACATATATCACATATCTAGAAGAACCCAATACATTAGGTGCGTGAGGACGATACTATCTTTCTTTCAACTTGTAACAGTAGGTGACCTGGTGGTCTAGGGGTAAGGGGTCAGACTTCTATGCTGGCGGCCGGGGTTCAATCCTCGGTCCCGGCACAGATTTATCTGATTTCCAAACCATTACATCACCTCTGATAAGTTATCTTGTGAATGTGGGGAATGCCAGGCCTCCACCGTGGTTCGGATTCCACGTTAAACTGTAGGTCCTCCATTTCATCTCATAATCACCCTACCATTACACATTAGCGTAAGAGCGTATAACCCGAACGGGTAGTAAGACGCGGTGCTAATAATAATAATAATAACTTGTAACAATCAGGTAAAACTAAAATTACCATGAATGGCTAACTATTTTTTTCTCTCCGTGCAGTTTTCTAAAAGTCACCTTTTAACGACTAATTACAAAGTATCTACCATGTACTAAACTTATAAAATTGAGGTAATAACTTTCTTACAGCTTTCGCCTGATCATGAAATACATGTTTACATATTTCGGTGTAATTTATGTGACTGATGAAATTAGTTTCACCTGAAGATTTCCGCCTGTGGCTCCGGTTCAGTGACCGGAAGTTCTAACATTGATATCCCTGAGTGAGCTAACTTACGTTCCAGCGTGTTGGAGGTCAGATTGAGAAATTAAACTGTTGTAATAGTTTCACTGTACCTAGTTTGTGTTTTATAATTGATTTAATCCATACACTCATCTCAGTAGGAAGGTAAATTGTTAAGTAAGCAGAGCTTCCCAGATGCATACACAATTTTAGTTTTTTTTTTTTTAGCTCATTGTATCTTTTTGTCCGCACCTTGTCATACTATAGTATACTACAGATAGTTACAAAAGTTACTGAAACCACTTTCTATTATACAAAATCCATGCCGTGTCTATCTGTTTTTTCCTTCCAGAGGTGTAATTCGTACTTCTCGGGGAATTAGAAGGTTGAAACTCAACATGGAGTTTACTGGAAATCCGAGAATGATGTGAAAAATCTTAAACCTGAAAAATTTGAAAAGGGGCTCAATCTGAGGCTCCAAAATTCCCAATAATTACTTTATGGGCCAAAATATCAAGTTTGTCCGATCACGTTGAAATTTGATTTCTAGGGGACTCTAACACAGTTAAACACAACCTTGTTGTAATTTATTTTGAAATTACAATCAGGTGACCCTAAATCGATAATTAATTTTATCCAGAATTTTGTAAATTGTTATTTCCTTTTTAGTTTATAAGATACTTTATATCTGGGGGTTTTCAAGGCTGGTAAATAAGATCCTGTCATTGGTTTTTCGAAATTAGAATCAACTTACCCTCAATTAGTACCCAAACGGAAGATAGAGGATGCAAGGAGAGGCACATAATTATTTTAAAAAAATTTAGGAGAAGAATAAAACTAAATTTTCTAGCAATGTAGAGGAAACGCTCCAACTAACATAATTAGTTTTAAACATTTCATCTTTATAAGTGCGGAACGGGGATATGGAAGAGAGGAATGATTTCCAAATTGCCAAAACTAAAAGAATACACTACTAGTTATTGCTGTGGTAGAAGATTGAAATTTGATTGAAATGTGTAGATTTAAGGATCACATAATCCATATTGAAGGTCTGAATACTCTTAAATTTAAAAATGAACAAATCTAAAATTGAAAGAGTTTTCTCTCGAAATTCCCAAGAATAAAAACAAAAATTGGTAGGTACAGAAGAAAATTGAAATAACAAATAACCAAAAAGTTTAAAATTTGAAATAACAAAATTGGGACAGGAGAAATTTCCAAATTTATAGAAAAAACCTTTTAGTGTGATATTGAATAGAAATTTTGCAAGTAACTAGAAAAGTATGAAAGTTTTTTTAATTTTAAAACTAAGATATGGTTGAAGGAAAAGTAAGAATTTCAAAAACTAATTTAAAAATTGTTTCTAAGTGTAGTAGAACATTTAAATACTTGCAGGCCATTAGACAACCGCCACATATAGTGGAAAATCTAAAAATATTAAAAATTTGATATCTCAAAATAGGCTTCAAGAAATGGGTCTTGAAATTTTCCAGGCCAATATAAAAAAATATCGGTTTAAAATAAAATTGAAATTTGGCATGTGAGAAAATATATCTGCCCGGATAACGGAATGATATCTGAATAGTTGAAATTTCAAAATTGTAACATGGGAAATGTGAGAGCCCGAAGTTGATATATTAACTAACGTGCCGGTGTGGTTGAAAATTTTATTTAGGCAGGGACAAGAAATAAACATATCAGATAAACAAATTAGTCGTAGAGTTTCGAAAGAGAATGTGGAAGCTGAAATGAGTTGGAGGTAAAACAATGGCTTGATATTTCTCCAAAATTATTAGAAAATCTACCTTTTATTGCTGAACTAATTTAAATTTGGCAAATCGATAAAAGAATCACCTCATATAACATAATTATGAGTTAAAAGTTTTAAATATAGAAAAATATGTGTCAGGGAAATGGATTAAAAGTGTGGGGACCCCAAAACTTCTAAACTAATAAAAACAATAAAATTTGATATGATATACAGATGAAAAAAAACTAAAATAAAACTCACAAAATATAAAGATTATCTTAAAGGGGATCTATAGCACTGCTATTACATATTCAAATAATCTCCCTGGCGAAGACAAGCTTAAATACTAGTATATTAATACAATTAATGTAATCTTAAACTCTCACAATACAATAACACTAATAATATAGTAAAATGCTATCAATGTTGACAGCAAAAAAAATTCTTGAGGATTAGTTATACCAGAATTATATTTTAAATTTCCGGAATACCCACATTTCACTACACCAGTGGGGTAAGAAGTGAAGTAAACCATTTATTTGAGAGAAGGAACCACTTTAGGAAAACGTTTCCTCAATACACCAGGTCCGGATTAGAGCCGAAATCTGCGTCACCGACAAACAAGATTAGACCAGACCAACTCTTTGGTCCACATGCTCATCGGTGTGGGCGCTGCTCATCTTAGTGCTCATTTGGGCTATCCGAAGCGTACACCCACTAATTTAAGAGAAAAGGTTTCTGGGAGAGTGATTTTAAGGACGTGCACAACAATCTATCTCAGTCAAGAACATACAAAACAACTAACGGTAGACACGTGACCAAAGTTGTCAAGGTCCTCTAATCGGGCTTACTGGAAATGGAATAATAGGGGTTTGAATCCCTGCTGAGTTGTTGAGAATGGTGTTGACACGCATATTAGTTTTGTTCTCCCTTATATAAATTTGTGGATACGCACATGCTCCTAACATTTCTTTAGTTGTGAACCATTTTACCAATATGCTGTGGAACTCACTTTAAAAATTTGCGTTGAAATTTTAGAAAGTATTTTTCTTGGGGGAACAGAACAAGAAAAAGGTATGTTTGAGCTACGTTAACGTTAAATATATATAGTTTCATTTTTATATTAATGTCAATGTTCCTTTGATTAACTGTTTTTTCATAAAAATTATCAACATAAACACCAAATTATATGTAAATATAACTTTACAAAAAAAATCCCAAACTAAGAAATTAAGGACGGTTAAAAATTACCCACTACGGGCCACAAGTTGGGGATCACTGCTCTAAGAGAGAGACTAGGTTCCAAAGTCTTAGCACAGACCTTGGCTTAATGTCCTACAGGAAGGTGTATCGAAAGACCTCGACCAGTTGCGATGGCAGCCCACGCCCATGATTATTTATCTAAGCATGCACAGTCTTGTGCCCTACACATTTTGATTACAAACTTTATTTCATCGTTAAAAGGTTGCGCCTTTTGATTCCACTTCAAGGACAAGGTGATAAGGATTGAGAAAGGAAAGTTTCATTTGTTCATTTTTATTACTTTTAAACCAGCAATAAATAAGACATTTATATTTGATTATTTTTCCACCCCGTCTTAAAAACCATTATAGTAATCTGCATTTAGCATATAGTGGGGTTGAGGCTAATTAGGTATAATTTATAGAAAATATCCCCGAATTTGTGGGTAGACAGCTAAGGGAAAATCGAACATTAGTACGTCTATTAGGGATTCGATCCAGATCTCCCGTCAACAATACATCAACCTATACGAGCTTGACATTTAGTCCACGCGCCCACTGATGTGTGGTTATACGTTTAATATAGTAATGAAAAATAGCTACTTAGTATATTTTAAAGCCAGAATTTAAAAATATTAGCTATTAGATCACTAAAAAACGTCATTATTGTGATCGCCGTGACTACGGAGTCTTGGGAGTGTTATATTTATGAGTGGGTTTCAGTGTTGTACAAGTCTTTGGGTGTTCTAGATGGTAGAATAATGATCCGTTAGACCAAAAGTTCGTGGTTATAGATAATGTAAAAATAAATTTTCTTTCAAATCTTTATTTCTGTTATATGAGTCTTGAACTAATTTTAAATTGTTTATTTCTCTAGTATTGATTTTAAAATTACTGAGACAACACTATCGAAACCTTTCCAATGATAATTATTAATACGAGTAAGATGTTCTCAAACAACAAATCTTACAGAAATATGTTTTCTCTCTAACATCCACATCACTATAAATATGTTGTTTGTTTGTGGTTAGGCCCGGGATAGGTTCGATTACCGGTGATGGGGAGATCGAGATTTGAATCTCAGCTGAGTGTACTGGTGTTGGCTCTCCACGTGGGATTTATCAATTATTTTTTCGTATATTTACTATCCATGCAAATACGGGGTACACTTCCTCAAGACTGACCCGCTTATTCCTATCCCTTAGCTTAAGCAGCTAAATCACATTTGTTTTAAACGGACTAGTGGGAAGTGAATTAAAACAGATGAGAAGGCTAATAAATCAGTCACGCGCAATTCATTATATTACAAGCTTGACGCCTTAGACAATTTGACCACCGACGTGAGCTACTGGAAACATAACCGGCAATCGTTATTATTACTATCATTATGAAAGCCGTAGAAATGTTCAAATGAGAGTTGCTCTAGCGGATTACAAACGAACTAGGAGTCACGATCTTGCCGGAAGTAGTGTAGGAGTGACCGGATCTGTCGTCTCAGTTTGTAAAACTGTCAAGAGACAAGGTGATAACACTGGAAGGAGGAGAAGGTACACAACCAGTCTTTTAAGCCTCGGTGGACACGTTTTTTTAAATATAAATTGCCAAGCATATAATTATTTATATATTTAAAACGTGAAATGATTCCAGTTCTTTCCTCTCAAAACCCTACTATAGAAATAACTGCAGGAAGTGTGTATTTGGCCTCCATCTCAGGAAACAAGTTTCCAGCGCGCAACTGGACGCTCTCCAAGAGCCTTGTATTCCGGACAATGATCCTGGACAGGTTTCTAGCGACCCCAGTCTAGACCACTTTCAGAACAAGGAAGTGAAGTTACTCTAGGTCCTCTTCTTCCTTGCGACACTTTCGCTGAATGCCAAAAAAATCCACTTTCGCTGGAGTGAGACAAATAACCCGCGCACCCGTGGTCGCTGTTTGGCGTGCATGGCGCGGGTTCATCGTGTTAATAATATTTTAATTACTTTATCCAAACCGCATCAGTTGGCACGCAGAATAAGGTGTAGGCTCATCTTATCTGGATTTCCGGTGATTCAGAGGTCTGGGTCAAAATTCCGACAAGGTGTACATAGGTTGTTGGTTTTTCTAAATGGTTTTCCACTCTCCCTCTTTCCTCATCGCTACCCTTATAAACGTAAATATGTGGATAGCCCTGATGGGTATTAGGACGTGGATGATTGCGATAACTTAGAGTTACATTTTGTTTTACCCGTTTTCATGTTCTGAGGCGTCAAATTCCAATAGACCAGATCTCTAATAACGGGAAAGATAAGTTTGGAATCTCACACCAGGGCTGTTTTTCTACGTAGGAACTATAATTAGTGTTTTTCCATGTACTCTACACACACCACTGCAGCTGCATTTCTCCTAAGTAATACTACCAATCTCTATTCTTTATAATAAGTATTTAAGTATTTCCTCGGTGTTCAACGTATTCATACATTTGTTTATTATTTATATTTAGGTTAGGTATTGGTGGATTTACTTAGAAGAAATGTACCACCATTAGCTTGCAGCGTGAATGGAAAACCCGCAAAGATAAATCACGTGTGGATAACCACCCTTAGGGCATCTGACCTAGATTCAAACTTCCTCGTCACATACATCTAATCTACTAAGAGTTCAACGCCTTAGTTCGTGTGATCACTAGTGCCAGCAGTTGGTTAGTTTTGCTTAGGCTGTGCCTATCAATTTAAAATTATTTTGAACATTATATTTTATTTTTATTTAGGAAAACAATTATAATTTTGGGATATTAAGCTCCAAAGTCTTCATAGGTGATTGGGCCACATAATGAGTAATGTTCTCCTTAGTGATATAACACAGTCCATAGAATAAAAGAGTAGATAATATCTTAGAATTTAACCTACGTATGATTAAATATTGTTATTAACTCCCAAATTACATATATTTTGAGACATATGTATTACCATTTAGTAAAAAGGAAGATCCCTCATCTAGACACTTTCGCTCACAACAGGACAAACGACCTCGGCTTTAAGGGAAGTGTAAATACAATTTTCACTTTCTCATATCAAGAGAAAGTATTGTAATCGTGAAAATCTATCTCGAAATTATAATGAAATTTTAAAATATATGTGGACACAAAACAAAACAAAATTGGATTTTACCATTCTGTCTGTCTGTCCCTGGCCACGGATCCAAAATGTTTAGATGGATTTGGTTAAAACTTGCTATTTAGAGTTTATAAGGAATTTAACACAGGACTTTTTCATTTTGATCTTATACCTCAAATTAAGAGTAGTTTACCGATGAGTGATTTTATTGAATTACAAATTTTTTTCGGAAATGGCTTTAACGATTTGGTTTAAAATGCATATCTAGGATTTGTTGGACATGACTAAAAACAATGTATCATTGGTTTTTGACCCAACCTTAGTTAAATGTTAGTTTATCCATGGGAAATTTTGAAAATTTGAGATATTTCGAAAATAGCTTTAACTATTTTGTTTAAAATATGCAGCTAGGTATTGTGCTATGATAAATAACACTGTATACGTCTTTTTTGTGTAAAAACCCATTTATGGGTAGTTAACAAATAATTGATTTAAAAAAATTAATATTGTAAAAATGGCTCTAACAAATTGGTTCAAAATGTGCAGCCTATCTGGTAAACATTTTAGAATATACATAAATGTATCTATTTGTTCTTCATATTATCATTTACTTAACAGTAGTTTACTGATGACTATTTTTTTTAAATTTTATTTTTACTTAATTGTAGACCTTGAGATTATGATAAATCTTTACGTTTTAAGTGTGTCCGAACTCAACCCAAATAAAATCAAATTGAATTTTACCACCCTGTCTGTCCCCATAGCTGTCTGTCTGTCTGTCCCTTACCACGGGTCCAAAACGGTTTGATGGATTTTGTTCAAACCTGATATTTAGAATTTATCGGGCTATATCTTGTTGTTTTTTATTTTGACCTAAGCCCTCAAATTAATGGTAGTTTACTAATAAGTCATCTTTGATCAAACTTTTTTGGAAATTTCTCTAAAAATAATTGTGTTTAAAATTTATATATAGAAGCAGTTGAGCTCCCAAAAAATACTGTATATGGTTTTTGGGTAAAAACTTGTTAAAGTTGTTAAACTTGTTAACGTTGACTTGTTTAAATTTTAATATTTAAAAAATGGCTCAAGTTTCTTACATTATAAATAGTTATATATATATTTGTTTGAAAAAAAAAAAATATAATATGTGTATGTTTGTTTGGAAAAAAAATCATTTCATAGTAGTTTACTGATCACTGATTTTTGTAAAATGTGCTTCTTTTTGAAAATGGTTCTAACAATTTTGTTCAAAATTGATATTGTGGGAAGATTTTAATTGATCAATAATGATGTATAATTATTTCTCCAAATTAATTTAATTTTAAGCGTGGTTTACTTACGCCAGATTATAGAAAAGTTTAAATATTTTAAAATTGACTTTGAATATGAGTTCAAAATAGATATCAGGGAATAATTTTTCATAGTGAATAAAAAAACAGTTTTTATTCTTACAAATTAAAAATAATTTTATGGTTGTTTACAAATACCCCATTTTTGAAAATTTGAAATTTGTTAACAATATTAATGAACCATTTAGTTAAAATGAATATATACAGATTGTCTATTCTGATTAACAATATGATTTTTTGTTTGTACGAGGAAACTTATTCAAGGGTAGTTATATGAGGACCTATTTTTGAAATTTTTCTTTGAAGCTATAATATCCTATACAAAAAGTTGGTAGGAGTGAGTCATACCACTTTTTTCATAAAACTTTTATAACATAAATAAGGATACATATATACCGTTTGATATATATATGTTTATGTGTATATACATTCAACGTATATACTTTTTTTGGATTTTCTAAGTAGTTCATTCACAGAGATTTTCTATAATTATAATCTCTGACCTTCTGAAACAAACACTATTGAGCATTTAGTTTTTTTTTGTGAGTAAATAGCACAAACGTATTGCAAATTTATGTTGTCGTCCTTGAACTCATAAGAATTAATTATATGTGAAATCAACAACGAGAATACAGTCTCTCTTGTCTATTTTTCAGGTCAGTGTTCAAATCCTAGCCGTGCGTCCAGTACTAAATCAACTCCCACGTGACTCCAACCAAAAGCGGGTACACTTCCTCTGAATTCTTCATACCTACCTCATTGTTGTAAATATGTATAAATATAACAACTGTACGTACAATATGAACTAAAATTTTTCAGCTTTCATACAAGCTCCAAACCAAAACCTTTCGCATCACTTTAATGACTGCTAGATTTTTACTTTCCTTTTATTTTTTATTTATTTAATTTGGAAACTATATATGAGAAAGAGAGACTGGGTGTCAGTTCTTGTTTGACTCCAAAAGAGCGCCATCGTGTTAGTAAAGAGAGCTTTGTTCTGGGCTAGTGACAGCTTTAGTCCTCACATTGTGACAGCTTTAATTCGGCTGACGAGCTTAATGCTACGCTTTGGCTCATATCATCACTGAAAAGTGAATTATTTAGAAATATAAACCTAAAAGGAACAACCCCCTATGCTAGAATGTTTATTAAAGGCGTCACTCTCGAAGAAGACATGACTGCTGGTATGAAGAAGGTCAAGGTGGAGTTTTTACTAAATTGTTTAAACCCTTTTCCTTTAATGCAAATTCTGGTGCAATTTATTTCATTTCTATCTTTTCTTAAACCTATCTCATTTTACATAGTTATCTGAAAAGCTCAGACGAATAGTAATAAGCGGTTCACACCTAAATCCTTTTTTTAAATCCATTTTGGTGTTCGAGACAGCAGTAAAGAGCTTAAAAAATGTGTGGGAAGTAAAAGATTAATATAAATAAGAAACAAAATAGATAAATTTAAACAATACATAGCCTACTTCTTTTTAAAACCAATGGAAGTTTTGGTGCAATTTACTCACTACTGTATTTTATATCTATTTCTTTGTTTCTTTTATATAAAAGTCATCATATTATTTTATGTCATTAAACTTTTTTTTTGTCTTGCATCGTTCTTAATGGAGATATACTTTCTTGACTTTGGTTCTTAATTCAAAATAAGTGGACCCGATAGCTATACAATGGCGAGATACATTCCCTAACAATGCTGGTGCCACCATTCGATAGGAACAACATTTTCAACCATTTACACACTCACATAAAAGAACAATGGCACTATATTTATGTAATCCATTTAGTTCTGCTCCTTTTAACAGAGACAAAGAAGTTGGCATTTACATCACTAAAAATAAATATGACGAATTTGTAATACCGCCAAACAGTTAGATGTGATCCCCTCAAAACTCAATTAGGTTTGAGCTTCTAACAAATATTGTCTGCTGTCTCAAACATTATCTCAGTGGGGAGATCTTATATTTAACCATCTAGGGATCTGCGGTTAGATTCCCGCGAAAAATGTATGCTCGGGAAATCTGGTTTGTTTACTTTTATATAAGTGATAAATTAAAGGCTGGTGTATTGTATCTGTGTTTGTCCTAAGATTAAATTAAGATAAGATGATCACGAACCCATCCATGGCATACTTTTTTTTATTTTAGGTTTGTTTTAAGGTGGTATGAAAAGGAGCGCGAGCTAAGGTGAGTAATTTTCCAATTTTATTTTACAAACTTTTTTGTCTAAAATATTGATCCAGTAGATACATTTAGTTTAATTTTTTTAACATAGTAATCTCAAGATTTCTTGAAGAGTTGTCATGAATATAATGGCATTTTATGAGAAACCTTTCAAATATGAATAAAAACTCCTGGTCAAATTTGACGATTTTAACGACCAATCAATATTCAATACGGTTGAGTTTACCATTTGCTTAAAATTAAACTAAATGTTTTCGCTATAAAAACTACTGAAACTCGTGAACCCTTTCATTTCACCTTAAATGTGTCAATTAGTTTAAAAAAAATTGTAGGTAGCTCAAATATAGATAAACATACATATTTTGTAGCCTTTATATTAGTTATTTTCTTCTGATTACCAAAGCCTTCCTTCACCTCTGACAAGACGTGTATTAATCACAACTTGTGAATGTGTGGAATGCCAGGCCTCCAGCGGGGTTCGGATTCCTCGTTAATCTGTAGTTCCTCCATTTCATCTCACAATCACCCTACCATTACCCATTAGCGTAAGTGTGTATAATCCGAATGGGTAGTAAGACGCGGTGATGATGATAATAATAATAATAATAATACGTTATTTTATTACGGTACATGAAAATGCTCATGTAAATCTGCACGTCACCTTGTTGATTATTTCTGGTTCACCCACTTTAGTGGATGAATGGTCTAAGAGGTCACTCTCGTATTAGACTAGCTTGCTGGGAACGGGAGTGTCGGGGTTCAAACCCCGGTCAAGTCTATTCAGGGTGGTTTTTCCTAAAAGGGTTTCGCACTCTCCTTCCATGCAAACGCGGGTAGATAACCTCTAAAATTCTTCCTTTCTCATCTCAACGCCATTAGCGTAATTATTATGTATGCGTATAACCTGAACAGGTAGTACGATGTGGTGTTAAAAAATCTGGTTCCTCTTCTTTACGTGCATTAAAACTTCTAAAAGTAATTTTGTTGCTACATTGACATTATTAACAACTTACACAAACTAATCTAAGGGGAATAAGTAAAGGGGTTGGATATAAGGTGGTATGCACCAACACTCGTGTGGATAAGGAATGAACGCCTACTGATGGAAAACAACTCAATCCCAGTGCCAACTGTCAGGATCGAACCTCAGCCTCTCGAGTCAAAGGCACCATCTGTTAATCTTGATAGTGACCCAGAGTGGAGTGTCCGTTACTTTCATCATCACTTTCTCTCCCTCTCCCCCTGTATAGTTCACCGATCTGGCACAGAGGCAGAGTCTCTGTCCAGAGGGCTCTGGTTGGATACCAGGCTAGCCATAATATAGCTTAGTACAGTCCAATTTTCATAAGAATGAAGTTATCTGACATCTAGAAAAGCTACCAGATCTACTTGTACGGATTCATACGTCAGGTCATGTGATCTGTAACTTTCACTTTTGATAGTCACTATGATTAGCTATCAAATAAAATCTAATAGTAAAGTGAAATAAATGTTGACAGCAAAGATGTTTACACTTCTAACAGATCCTACATATGAAAATCAAATTTAAATTGTGTACAGGTAATTTTTTGTGCTGTGGTCAAAAGAGTTGTGATCTATAGAGGTTGGTTTGAAAAGTGTGTGTTAATGAGCTCTGCATTTATCAGATGCACATAAATTATCTATTAACAAAATATAATCTCATTTAACCCTGAATTAGGATATAGGCCATCATTTTACTAGGTTCTTTATTTTATAATTTTTAACTATGTGTATATTACAATTCATTCAAAGACCCTTTGATAAGATAAAATAATACTTATATGTGAAAAATTTGTCTGAAAAGAGATTCGAATTCTGCTCGCTAGACTCAATTCTCACTGCTATATCAACTGAAATATTAAGGTTATTTTGAGCAAGTTTTTGAATATTATATAAATATTTCTAGTCATAGAAACACGCAAATGTTATAAAATGGTTGAGATGTATTTTATTTTTTACGCTTAGTATTAAAAAAATCTTTGTAACGAAGATAGTGACACTTGCCTAAAATATTATTTTGACACTTTCATAAAGACATGTTAAACGTAACGTGTTATAAAACTCTCAGCAAGGTCAGTCAGTGAGTTAGCCAAGGAAACAGGATGAAGATGACGACTTTTTTTAAATATATTTTTATTACAATGGATCAACTCTTATCATCACCTAGTCTTTCCTAAATAATTTCTTTTTAATACTGTTAGGTATCTTGTTGGCTCTGAATACAAAGAGTTGGGCTCAGGTCCTTAGCTAGCTGCACTACGATTTGTTTTCTATCTTCACTGCAGTCAAACACTGGTACATATCACTAACGTTTATTCTCCTACGCCCTTTCCCTTGGATTAGATAGTATTATTATAGTTAGTAAGTTGAGTACTGATAAAACCCTCTGTTCAGATATTGTACCTTAAATAACTCAATCTATTTCCTATTTAGGTTAGATTGCTTAAAAATATTTCAATTACTGCAGTAAGATGGCTTAATTAGCTCCTAGTTTATAATTGAAATTTGTAGTTATCATAAGTATAGTATGTACTATAGGTAGTTTTAATTACCTTGTACATGGGAACAGAAAGAAATATCCTTGATATTAAAAGAAAAAAGAAAATTAAATATATGTTATTAGTTTTGCATCCTTTAAGTTAAATACATTTTATTTATTAACAAAATGTAAACCCTGACAATGGAATATATTTAGCCAAAGTAATCATGTATATTCAAATAAACTCAGTATAACCCAGCATTTGCACAGCAGTGGATCAAGAACCAATTATTCACTGTGTATACGCCCATTTCATGACCCCAATTAGTAGATTTTCAAGCTCGATTTCTGAAGTTTTTAGGTTAAGTATGCCCAAATTAAGCAAGTTACTAAACAAAATATATGTTTTAAACGTTGCATGATAAACCCAAAATAAACAAACAAACTAGTGTTTAGACTGCCAATTAGTAATCAATGAAGCTGACCTGGAAAGTGGTTGATACTTCCGGTTTCTTGAGTATCTTCAATTGGTTTTATTCAGCAGAACTTGCACACGTGCTATCTTAAGAATAACCACTCACAAACTGTTCACTTACTAACGTACTTCCCGTGGATAATATATAGGCCTAAATGTAAAAGAAACGATAAAACTCTGACTTATTCAATACTCAAATTTTCTCAGAATATACGAACATCCAACAGAAGAATAACGATTCGAAACGCACACTTTTAATATTAGAAACTTTTTTAAGATTAGCTTTTTTTTTTTTTTTTAGTGCGCCTGCATGTTGTCTTTTGTCGGATTGGTGTTGGTGGATGGAAGTGGAAGAGTGGGGTGCTATTGTTGGATGTCGAATGAGGTTTCAGATACCTTCTCCTTCCATTCTTTAACATTTCCCCTCTTTCAAACGGAACTGTGTGTACGGCGAATGAAACGTAATCACTCTCTCCGTTGACAAAGGCTACGCGGTCATTCTTGCAGAGGTCATGGTGGCGCATGCGTAATTCAAGACCGTTCATATGGAAGAAGTTGAAGTGAGATTGCATTACGATGGTAGGTAAAATAATTACTAAGACTCCTTTAATATATCAATACGTCAAATCATATGATCGGCAGCTGTCCCTTTCAATTGATGAATAACCTTCTTCGGTGTCCGTATGGTCTAAGGCGTCACTTTCACAATAGACTAGACTGATGATGACAAAGAGATTGGAATTCTAATTCCGGTTAGATGCACTTAGAGAATAGATTTTTTTTCCCTTAAGGGTTTTCCCCTTTCCTTAAGTGAAAATGCTAATATAGTTCCTTTAAATTCAAACATCTTCGTCCCTAACACATTAGCGTAATTAGTACATATGTGAAGAGGGTAGTAAGACGTGGTGCTGAAAAAACAGAAAAATCAATACTATTTTTTTTAAATTGAAAAATTACACTTTGAGACGGGAATCGAAACCAGGACCTGTGGTTTAGTATGCCAATACTCTTACAACTGAGTTACATATGAGTCATCCCGTGCCTGGGGTCATTCTCCACTCATGTTTTAAAGCAATTCAATTCAATTTAAAACTTATAATATCTAGATGTGGCTGTAATCGTACTTAACAACTATAATAACTTGGATATATAATATGTGCAGTCATACAATAGTGATTGTGTTATTGGCAGCATAAAGCCCTTCAGAGTAAAAGTTGGGTTTGATAGCTGATAGCTCGCTATCTTAATTGAGCTTAATTGATCACTATATCTGAAGATTTCCGCACGTCCCTCAGAGACTGTCTTAAAATAGGAATGAAGACTGACCCTGGGCACATGACAACTCCTGGCTAGCTCAGTGGTAAGAGCATTGGTGTTCTAAACCAAAAGCTCCCGGCTCTTTTCCAGAGTCTAAGTGTAATTTTTAAATTTAAATAATATAGTATCTAGATGCTGCTATAAACGTACTTAACTATAATTAATATATGTATTTAATCCATTCAAAAAATAATAATCAAGTTTATTTTTCGATGTTGAGTGCAAAATAATCTGTTTGCAGGACCGTTTCGTGGGTTTTTGCCAGGACAAACAAAGCTTGATGAGACTGTACTAGTAAATGGTTACTTTACCTTACACTCAATATATATTTGGCCAATCACCCACTTCTGTGACCACGTGGTCTAACACACTAATCTCGTATTGAGCTAGACTGCCGAGGACGGAGAAATCAGGGTTTCGATCCCGGTCGAGTGCACTAAGTGTTGTTTTCCTAAACGATTTCACACTCTCCTTCCATGCAAATTCGGGTGCACTTCCTCTCAATTAAACCTTACTACTACTACTACTACTACTACTACTACTACTACTACTACTACTACTACTATTATTATTATTATTATTATTATTATTATTATTATTATTATTATTATTATTATTATTAGCACCGCGTCTTACTATGCACTTACGCTAATGTGTGATGGTAGGGTGATTGTCAGATTAAATGGAGGACCTACAGTTTAATTAAGAATCCGAACCATGGTGGAGGCCTGGCATTCATCACATTCACAAGTTGTGATTAATACACGCCTTGTCAGAGGTGAAGGAAGGGTATTGCAATCAGATAAATCTGTGCCAGGACCGAGGATTGAGCCCCGGACCATCAGTAGAGAAGTCTGACACCTTACCCTTAGACCGCCAGGTCACCCTAAACCTTACTAATTCCTAAACCATTAGTATAATTAGTACATAGACGTACAACCCGAACGTATAATAAGACGTAGTGCTTAAAAAAATAATTGGTCAACCACACACTAAAGAATGTAATGAGCGAGTTATTTGCTCTAAAGGTAGAATTCAAAACTGAATGTAAGGAAACAATTTACTATTACATTTCCATCGAGGCTTATTTTTGTCTTGACAACAAACAAACGAACCACCCCGGTATTGTATTATCTAAATTTGTTTTCCTACAGCGATTACACTGTACATGTTCACACGGGGACGTAACAGTACTCCAGCTTCAATGTTAGTATATTTTATTGTACTTCACCGTGAAGAAAAGGTGTATTTATATCGCACCTGGATTCAAAACCAAATCTTTCAGTAGTTGTTGGGCATTGTCTAATTAAGACGTGGTTCGTGGGCAGTGGCCAAAGCAAACAATACTTGATGAGACTGTTCTGTTCCCTACCATTCAGTATTTAGCTTGCTCTTTAGACACAAAAAACGTTTATTAGCTTATTGTTGTATTATTGGTCAAATGGACAGTGAGGAGGAAGGGACAGCTGTGTCAAACCTTACTTGCCCTGGCAACAACCCCCAAGCCGCTACTGAATATAAAGAACATTTTTATGGCAAAGGTTAAGATACAATTATCAGCAGTTTTATTCTGTGAGCAAATGGCATCAGGGTCTGTGTGGGTGAGGATTAAATCTCAAGCTTATCTTGTTATCCCATTTACTGCGGCTTCGCGTGGAGTGGTTTCGTCTCGTCGAAGTCCAGTTTCCGGGCGACGGTGGTTGTCAGTCGTCGATCCCGTGGGTCCAGTGGATGGGGGTAAGGAAGGGAGATGGGGGGAAAACAGATAGGTCAGAGTCCCGGCAACACGAAGTCGCGGTGGGAGGTAAGGATCTGTCCCGGCAACACGGAGTCGCGGTGGGAGGCAGGGGAACAGTCCCGGCAACACCGAGTCGCGGTGGGAGGCAGGATAACCATCCCGGCAACACGGAGTCGCGGTGGGAGGTCGGGATAGTCACGGGAGGATAGGGAGTGACGATGAAATGCTCTTTTCAAACGAATAAAGATGGTTTATTATGCTCTTTCATAATGGTGGTTCTCCAAGGTTGGGTCACCACTCAAACTTAGCTCCAGAGATCACCGTGTTATATACCCCCCACCACTGCCCGGCCTTGACCAATGGGGAAAACGGGGGCTTCCTATTGGCGCGAGAAACCGTTAGAAACAGTGTCCATCACGCGAGCCAATAGGAAGCGCTGGCGCAGTGAGCAGAGGTAGAGTCGTCACGGACGGCTCAGACAACATGGACTGTGGGCCGGACCGGCAGTAGGGAGGGAGGGTGAAGCGGCCGGTGCAAGTGCGAAGGAAAGAAGGCCGACTGAACAGTGAGGTACATCAATCCCCCACACTGGCTTGCGCACTTGCACACGGGTGACCTCTGGTCTACATAAATTTTACATCAACAAATTATTTATATATTTATCCTTAGGGCTAAGTTAATAATAATTTTAACATTGATTAGATTCAATAGTTCTGATGGACACAGAGAGAGAGAGAAAAAAAAAAAGAAAACGTAAATATATGACAAATAAATAATAATAACGAAAATACACTACGGCCCTTTTTAGGGCCAAAACTATACAGTAAATAAGACGGCCCTTCTTAGCGTTACCAGTAACAAAATCAACACACAATCTGCCCTTTTTAGGGCCAATAAAATATGGCAAAAAACGGCCCTTTATAGGGCCAACAAAAAAAAAAAACACATAATCTGCCCTTTTCAGGGCCAAACAAATACAGTAAATAAGACGGCCCTTTCTAGGGCCAACAAGTTATCGCACATAATCAGCCCTTTTTAGGGCCACACTTTGACAGTGTTTACTGAGTGGGGTAGCCACAGTGGGTGTGATTTTCACCACGCACCGTGATGTTGGCGTCACGCACTTGGTTGTGGAACCACGCACCATTATGTTCACGTCACGCACTTGGTTGTGTAACCACGCACCATTATGTTCACGTCACGCACTGGGTTGTGTAACCACGCACCATTATGTTCACGTCACGCACTGGGTTGAGGGACCACGCCCTGTGTTGGCGCACCCACGCATCGTTTTTCGCATCCCGCATTGGTTGTTGTGACCACGCACTGTCACGCACGGCGCTTGAGTAGCCGTGTACCCGGGTCTTTGGCCTCACCCTGTCTTGGGAGGGATTGGAGGTCGTCGAGGTCGCAGTCTGGTACTCCATCCAGAACTATTTGGTAGGGGAGGGTCCAGTCCTTTTGTTCCCTCGGTGTTATTGGGTGCGGGGTCCATGGTTGTGAGTAGTTTGGGTAGCTGCGGTTTCCCGGTGTTTTCACCAGGGGGTGCAGGACGTAGTTGTCCTCTGTGTATTTTCTTGGATCGACCATTTGGGTAGGTAACCCAGTAGACCCCTCCTCTTCGTTTGCTCACCGGGTAGGGTCCTTCCCATTTGGGGGCAAAGCCGGCGTAGTAGGCCTCTGTTGCGTTAGAGAGGGGTTGGGTGCGGACCAGTACCAAATCACCGTTTTGAAAGGGTTGGGCGGCCCGTGCTGGAGGGTGGGTGTACCGTTGTTGGTAATTGGCTTGATTGACTCGTGCCTGTTCTTCTCTTTGGAGGGCTCCTTGGCTAGGGCTCTCGTTGTCTTCCGGCTCTCGTACTGGGGTTTCAAATCTCCACTCCCCGGGCCTGTATAGCGTTCGGCCAAGTAGTAGTTCACTCGGAGTCATTCCGGTGGCCCCATTCTTGCGGCATCGTAGATTGAAGGCGATCATAGGCAGGAAGGTATCCCATTCTCGATGTTCTCCGAGATTTGGAGTCGGATTCCCTTCTTTAGTTCCTGGTTCCTTCTTTCCGTGGGGTTGGCTTGGGGGTGGTAGATTGGGGTTGTCCAGGCTTCGACATCCCACTTTTGACAGGCGTTCGCCCAAGCTCGGCTAATGAACTGTGGACCATTGTCGGACAGGAGATGTTTTGGATATCCCCATCGTGGGAAGAATTGTTGTTCCATCGTCTGGATTATCTGTCTGACCTCTGTTGACGCGAGTGGAAATACTTCTACCCACCTTGAGAAGAGATCCGTAATCACTAGGATGAACTTCTTTCCTCTGCGACTTCGGGGGTATGGCCCCATGAGGTCTAAGGCTACCACTTTCCAGGGGCGTTGTGGTTGACGGGGTCTTAGTGGCTCTGCCCCTTGATACCCCCGTCTTACGACAGGCACAGAGCATGCAGTTTCGAACGTAGTTGCTGACTTCCGTTCGGAGGCCTTTCCAGGTGTAGCCTCACTGAATGGCTCGTGTTGTTTCGTCTTCTCCCGGGTGCCCTGCCTGAGGGTGGTCGTGGTATGTCCAAATGACCTGTTGCCTGATTTGAGCTGGAACGATGAGTTTCCATGGTCCTTCCCTTCCTTCGCGTCTCCAGATATTCTCTTCTTTAACATGGTGTTCATTCCAGAACCGAGCATCGGTTGTTTTGGTGGGGGGTTGCCTTAGGCTGTCCAGAGTCTTCCAATGGTTCACTAGAGTTTGGATGTCTGCATCCTGTCTTTGTTCTGTCTTGACTAACTCATGTAGGGGTTCATCTAGGCTTTGTAGGACTAGTAGGGCTTCTGGTTCGGGTGGTGGTAGCCCTGTGACTGAGGGTGGAGTCATCCGGTCCCAGTCTTGCGTCTCTGAACTGGTGTTCTCGCTGTCGGGTTGGCGTGACAACGCGTCAGGTAGATCGTTCTGTTTTCCCGGGCAATGTTCTAGGGAAAATTGGAACTCTTGGAGTAGGAGTGCCCACCTCGTTAGCTTGGTCCGTTGATCTTTCATCGTATTCAGCCAGGTGAGAGCTCGGTTATCAGTGCGTAGTATGAAGGGTTTATCTTCTAAGTAATGTCTATATCTCTTGATGGCCCAGACAATAGCGAGGCACTCCTGCTCGTTGCTATGGTACCGTTGCTCGGTAGGGGTTAGCTTTGCGCTGGCATGACTGATGATTCGCTTGCCCATATCATCTTCTTGGTACAGGACTGCCCCTAGTCCAATCCCGCTAGCGTCGGTTTGTAGGGTGAATGTTCGTGATGGATCTGGGCGGCTTAAGGGTGGTAGGTCTCGGAATGCTTCTTTAAGCCTGTGGAGAGCGGCTTCTGTCTTGGAGTTCCATATCCATCTGGATTTGGTTCTTAGAAGTTCGGTGAGAGGTGCTGTTACTTCCGACATCTGGGGCACGAATTCCCGTAGCCAATTGCAGAGGCCCAGGAGTTGTCGGAGCTGTTTACGGTTTCTTGGTGGTGGGGCTTCCGTGATTGCCTTGATCGTCTGTGGTTGTGGGGCGTTTCCGTGGCTAGAAACGATATGGCCCAGGTACTCTAGCTCCGTCTTGCCGAACTGGCATTTGGCCAGATTGCAGGTCAGTTGATGGAGCTCAAATCTTTCTAAAACCTTGCTCAAGTGGGTGAGGTGCTCTCCCCATGTCTTTGAGTAGATTATCACGTCGTCTAGGTAGGCGAAACAGAACTGGCCGGTGTACCCTGTTAACACTTCTTGGCTCATCAGTCGCTGGAAGGTACTTGGTGCTCCCTTTAACCCAAAAGGCATAACTGTAAATTGCAAGGTTTCTCCAGTAGGGGTGGTGAAAGCAGTCAGTGGTTTTGAATCGGGGTGTAGGGGAATCTGCCAGTAGCCTGATTTCATATCAAGGGTGGTAAATATTTCTGCGTCTCCCAGATCTCGAAGGGTGTCATGTACGTTGACGGCGGGTGGAGTGACATCGATAGTGGCGGTGTTCAGTTGTCGGAAATCAATGCAGAAACGGGGAGTTTTGTCCTTTTTATCCACAATTACAATGGGTGAATTATATTCAGAGTTTCCAGGTTCTATTATCCCCTGGGATTTCATCTCCTGAACCTGGTCTTCAATTAGCGCGCTCTTGGTGGGGGAGTAACGGTAAGGCCGTACCATAATCCGTTGATTATCTTTAAGTCGAATTTGATGATTGATGCTGCGTGTTCTTCGCAGTGGTCCTTGGGTGTTGAAAACTGCTCGGTGTTGGTCTAGTAGTCTGAGTAGTTGTCCTTGATACTCTATTGGGGCGTGTTGTCTGATTTGGTCTTGAGGAACCGGAGGGGGATTCTCATTGAGTCTTGCAATCCAGTACAGAGTATGACGCTCTTGGTTTCCAAATAGCACTCGGCTGTTCTCGTAGTCCAGGATTACTTTCTGTTCTGTGAACCATGGTTGTCCCAAAATCAGTGGTTCTCGTAGCTCATCAGATACCAGGAACGTGACGTTGAGTTGTAGCCTTTGCATGGTTATGGGTAAGGTGATCTGGCCTCGGATGGCGAGGTTACTCCCAACCTTGGCTAGGTGGATGGGTGTGGGGAAAGGAATTAAATTTTTCCGGTTTGAAGGGGTAAGGTGTTGGTATAGAATAAAATTAGCAGTAGCCCCGGTATCTAAGAGGGCTAGTAGAGGACCATGAGGAGTTTCACACAGAACCCTGGGGAGTGGTTGGGATGTTGAGGGGTTGACGCTGTTGATTACTGGTGGTGGCCCTGGTTCCTGTCTCCCAGAGGCGGGGGCCTGTTGTCCTCTGGCTTGGCGTTTCCCGATCTGTCTTTCTCTGGGTAGCGTTGATTTAGCACTGGGCAGTCCCGGTGAAAGTGGTACCCTGGGCAGTGGTAACATTTTGGAGGTCGTGGGTCAGCTGCAGTTGTTGGGGTCTTGATGGAGCGTGTCGTCCCTGTTGCCGGATTTTTAGCCAGGTCACGCTCCACAGATACAGCCCTAGTTATAAGTTCTTCTAATTCTTGAGGGTGTGGGGCTCGCAGAAAAGGTCTTAGTCCTGGTCGGACCAATTCAATTAACAGTGGTATTATCTCTGATGATGGCGTTGTGGGGGACAAGCGTTGATGCAATCGTACCTTGTGTCGAAGGAATATCTCGACGGGTTCAGACTGGGTCTGTTCCTTTCCGTACAGCTCCGCGTGGAGAGAGGCTATGGTGGTTGTACTGGCGAAGTGGTGCGTTAGTCTTTGTTTGAATTCTTCCCAAGTTGTAATATACTCGCCATAAAGCTTCCACCACTGAGCGGCGGTGTCTTTAAGCTGCCTTTGGGTAGTATGTACCCATTCTAATGGGTCTATTTGAGCGGTCCTGAGCTGAACCTCACAGCGTTGAGTAAAAGTAGTAGGGTCTTCATGTCCTCGACCGTGAAAATCTGGTAGAGTTGGTAGGTGGTAAGGGCTTGAACATGGGCGTTGGTAGGTGGTAGTCACGTGTGGCCGGTATGGTGGTGCGCTGGCGCTTGATGAGGTGGGTCGTTGGCATGGTGGGCAACGGAAGAAGAGGCCCCTCAGGTCTCTGGGTTCATTTTTCCAGCCTAGACACTGGTAATGGTAGTATTGTCTACAGTCCTCACAGACAATCTCTGGGCCGTCTTCGCCAGTACAGGTTAACCCTGGGCAATATCGTACTTCCGCCGGTGTTTCAGTGCAGGAGGTGCAGCGGTAGGCTGGTTCATTGATGTCACGTGGTTCGTCTGTCCATCCAATGCAAAGGTGATGATAGGGTTTTTGGCAGTTTATGCAGGTTACATAGTGTCGGTCCCCTCCTGGGGTACACGATGGGTTGGTACACTTTTGACTCCTGGTCATCACCATTTTGTCTTCTTTGGTGAGGTCGTCTTCTTTGGTGAGGTCGTCTTCTTTGGTGAGGTTGTCTTCGTTTGTGAGTTCGTCTTCTCTGGTGAGGTAGTCTTCTTCGGTGAGTTTTCTTTGGTGAAGTCGTCTTCTTCGGTGAGGTTGTTTGGGCGCCACCGGGTTTTGTTCACTCCCGGAAGTGTTGTGCGGTGTTCTGGGGTCGTGTAGTCGGTCCGTTGGACATCCGTCCTGTGTCTTGATTGGCCCCACGTTTAGGCGCCAGAACTGTTATCCCTCTTACTGCGGCTTCGCGTGGAGTGGTTTCGTCTCGTCGAAGTCCAGTTTCCGGGCGACGGTGGTTGTCAGTCGTCGATCCCGTGGGTCCAGTGGATGGGGGTAAGGAAGGGAGATGGGGGGAAAACAGATAGGTCAGAGTCCCGGCAACACGAAGTCGCGGTGGGAGGTAAGGATCTGTCCCGGCAACACGGAGTCGCGGTGGGAGGCAGGGGAACAGTCCCGGCAACACCGAGTCACGGTGGGAGGCAGGATAACCATCCCGGCAACACGGAGTCGCGGTGGGAGGTCGGGATAGTCACGGGAGGATAGGGAGTGACGATGAAATGCTCTTTTCAAACGAATAAAGATGGTTTATTATGCTCTTTCATAATGGTGGTTCTCCAAGGTTGGGTCACCACTCAAACTTAGCTCCAGAGATCACCGTGTTATATACCCCCCACCACTGCCCGGCCTTGACCAATGGGGAAAACGGGGGCTTCCTATTGGCGCGAGAAACCGTTAGAAACAGTGTCCATCACGCGAGCCAATAGGAAGCGCTGGCGCAGTGAGCAGAGGTAGAGTCGTCACGGACGGCTCAGACAACATGGACTGTGGGCCGGACCGGCAGTAGGGAGGGAGGGTGAAGCGGCCGGTGCAAGTGCGAAGGAAAGAAGGCCGACTGAACAGTGAGGTACATCAATCTATACTAGATGGTAAAGTCCAGGTTCGAGTCTCAGTCGAATCTACTTTGGGTGTTTATTCTTTATTTATTTACCAATCTTCCTCCAGGCAAATGCTGGTATATTTCCTCTAAATTCTACCTTACTAATCACATATTAATGTAGCTCAATCCGTTTATCCTGGACTAGTACTAAGACGTGGTAAAAAAAATGACACTAAAAATATGACCATGGATCGACTAGTGAGCTCACATTCGAAGAATCCGTTTACGTAACGAACCTTTCTCTCTCTTAATGGAATCTAAGAAGATGGCCGGTGTTGTAACTAGTTCTCGAACCAGATCTTGCAGGATCCCTTTTATCGCAGGTTTTTCTCGCACTTTGAGCAACTGTATTGGCGTGGCTTGACTCTTACGTTTGGTATTCCCCGGTAGAGTCGACACACAACACTTTTTATCCAACCACTTTCACTGATGAACAGAGAGCTCTGCGGTCGGGAAATACTTGGATATACACAAACAACAACAACTTTTCATTCTGATTCACCGAGAAAACAATAGCCGTGATACGTTGTCAAATTATATACTGATTAGAGCGCCAAGGTATGAATGTCTTAGGCAAGGCCATAGTCGGGGGTGGGGGGATGGTTGGGGGTTCAAACCCCCCAAAATTATATGAACAAAATACATATGGCTTTATTTATGGTTCAAAAAATATCAAAATTAAAGTACAAGTACAAATAAGGGGGCTGTGTTACCATAAAAAGCAATTCATAGAGCTTCTAGAGGTGTTTAATATTTATATTTTTTCTATCCATCAGCAGTTATGATTTTATATTGCCATAAAAAAACATTTCAGATAGCTTCTAGAGGTTCAGAATTGTTCCTAGACCCACCCATGAAATTATTGGCTGGCTACGGCCTTGGTTTAATGGAATATTATAAAAATAGATTGAATTTGTATCGTCTTTTACAGAACATTATAAAATAAATGTCTATAGTCGGATCCACAAAGTAGCAATACTTTGGAGAGCATTATAAAAATAAATTATAGTCTTATCACCCGTTTGGATAAAACTATAAAAATAAATTATTGGTAGATTCTTACTAAGAAGAAATATTTATAATATATTTAGCACATCTACGTTAGACGAGGTGTTAAGTAACCCAAGAAGGCTATTAATTGCCAACTTTGGCTGGAAGTATTATTAGAATCATTTGTTAACACCTGTTATTGATAATATAGTATTACTAAGCAAATAATAATTATGTCTTAATAGGTTGAAATTATTCACTTTCAACTCATGTTTACAATAACGAACCTTCTACAAGTGTCACTTATTTATATTTCTATCGTAAATGAGCCTAAGAAAAAATTAATATATTCAGATCGCCATAAGATGAACTTTGTGAAATAGCTATTATAATAGCCAACATTGTTAGGTCCATTTATTTATCCTTCAGCTGTTAATATTGATAACATTTATGATAAATAAATGGTACTACATAATCGTAAAAACATTCTCTTATTGTGTATTTATAATAATACCTAGCAACACGTCTTACTACCCGTTCGGGTTATACGCTTAAATACTAATTACGCTAATAGATTAAGAATTAGGAAGGTTGAATATAGAGAAATTGAACCCGCTTTGCGTGGGAGAAGAGTGGAATGCCATTTATGAAAACCCACCCCCAGTTCACCCAAGTGAGATTCGATTCTCGATCTCCCCGTCCTCGGCAGTCTAGCTCAACATAAAACCAGTTCGTTAACTAACTACATGAAAGAGGCAGGAGTGTATTTAAAGTTTCGAACACACTTTTCAAATTAAAGGTTTTAGTAAACTATTCTTTACTAAATTTTCTCATAAAAACAAATACATTGTCATGATATTCACAATTAACACAATTTATAAATAAAATACAAATCAAATTGTTCAAATATTTTAACATAGATCAAAGTTTCAAAAATAAGTTATTCATAAATGACCTAAAAATTACTTGTAGCTTGTAAATAAAAAATTCTACTTATTTTAATAAACTATTCCCAGATACCAATTTTTAATTCAATCTTAAAGGCAAATTTTGAAAAATTTCTATTTATCTAACTAGCCATAAATTTACTTATTTAACAAAACAAACATGCATAGTTATTGATCATGTAAAATAGTCCCTGATACCAAGTTTGAACAAAATCGTTAGAGCTACTTGAAACAAAAATAATCAAATTTTACTAAACTTAGCTATCAGTAAACTAACCTTATACGAAAGTTTACCCTAAAAACAAGTATACAGTGCTATCTATTTGTCATATCAAACACTTCCAAGATACCTGTTTTTAAATAAATCGTTATAGCCATTTTTAAATAGTTCAAATTTTTGAAAAATCAACCATCAGTAAACTACACAGAAATTTGTTTACCCCAAAACGGGTATAAAGTGTTATTATTATTATTATTATTATTATTATTATTATTATTATTATTATTACTACTACTAGTACCGCGTCTTACTACCCATTCGGGTTATACGCACTTACGCTAACGTGTAATGGTAGGGTGTTTGTGAGATGAAATGAAGGACCTACAGTTTAACGTGGAATCTGAACCACGGCGGAGGCCTGGCATTCCCCACATTCACAAGAAGTCTTGTCAGGTATAAAGTGTTATTTGTAATATCAAACATATCCACGATAACCATTTGTAGCTAAATTGCTATAGCCATTTTAACAATATTTTGAGTTTGCAAAAATGTATCATAAATAAACTACCCCTCAATGATTTTTTGTACAATGTAATGTCATAAATAATAATTGTAATGTCATAAAAGTACTTGATCTGCATTTTAAGCAAAATTGCTACAGCCATTTTCTAAAAATTTGTAATTTAAAAAAATCACTGATCATTAAACTACTCTTAATTTGAGTCCTAGGATCTTGATATGAGAAAGTAAAACTTGGCAGTTGTAGAACACAACGCTTGGCTTATGAATTAACGAAATTGGATTTTTTAACATTAGAACTTCCTGCTAGCTGCTACACTCTGCAGTGACGTAGTTAGCTAACGCACTAGTTTCTTGTTGAGCTAGACTGCTGAGGACGGGGAGATCGAGGTTCTAATATCGCTCGGATGAACTTGGGTTGGCTTTTCCTAAATAGTTTTCTAATCTCCTCCACGCAAATGCGGGTTCACTTCCTCTATATCCTTTCCCATTTCTACCCCATTAGCATAATTATTACTTAAGCGTATAACCCGAACGAGAAGTAAGAGGCGGTGCTGAATAAAAAAATATCCTGCTTCGGTGGACATCACTCTAGCAATAGACTGGACTGTCAATGTTAGGTTGTTGGGGTTCAAATTCCGTCCGGGTGTACTAGGGTGGCTAGTCCTAAATGGTTATCCACACTCCCTCCACGCCAAAATAGGACTACAATTCCTCTAAATTCAAACATAATTCTCATTAACACATTAGTGTAACTAGACGTACAAATTCGCAGACCTATCAACGGGATGGGTGGTGAGATGTGGTGACAAAAACAAACTTTGGTGATAAAAATATAGTTTAACAGCAAATAAAAAACACTACAATTTTTAAACCGCTTTTGCAAGAAAGTACCATTTTTAAATATGAATGTAAAAAAAATTGTCTTTTAAATAAAGATTTGTTCACTGTAACAATATACTCTCAATTCTTCTTATGCTTGAGAAATCTTAAATGAAAAACGTCACTGAAACCAACATCTAGACGACCTTGAAAGGCATTTTTTTTTTTTAAATAAAGGTGTCCACATTACTAAATGAAGCGGGAAAGTAGACTCATGATACAATAATTGAAGGGAATGACATCAAACTAGGTCTAGGCGCACGACTTAAGTAGTGTTTTGTTTTGTTTTTTATGTACTCTCCAACACGTCGTGTTACTTCATGAAGATATTTTTTTATTAAGAGCGTTTCTTCATGAGGAGTTCTTGACACCTTCACTATGTTGAATTGATGAAGTGGTGTCTATTTAGAAATTATGTATTTTAAGTTGTGTAAATACACAATGATAAATGTTCTTTTAAATTATGTAAGCTATTCTAATAAGATATTTTTAAATTCCCTTAAGATTGCGAAGACAATGTTGACAGAACGCATCGCAATACTTGCCTAATAATTTTTTGCAACCATTCTTCTCACATGTTAATGTATTTCTCCTTTTGATTAGTTGTTTATGATTAATGTTTTGAAATAAATATATTTTAATTGACGTGTTCTCTGGTCCCCTCACCCCACCGCATATTACTACCCGTCCAGGCTATCAGCTTTCAAATAATATAATAGGGTCGGGATGAGAAAGATAGAATTTATAGGAAATCGACACGCATTTGCGTTTAGGAAGAGTGGAAAATTAATAGGAAAAAAACTGCTCTAGAACACCTGGTTGGGAATCGAACCTCTCCATTTTCATCCCAAGAACAACAAATTAGATTAGGCTTGTATTTTGTCTGCATGGATACCAATGCTTATTTTTGTATATCAACTTTATTAAAATATCACTTTAAGCTAAAGAAAGTAATTAAAAAAATACACTTTTAAGATTTGTTTATAATTAGTAGGTTAAAAACAATGGGAGTATAATTACCTAGTTAAGAGGTGCAGATTAAAATGTTCTTTAAAGGCAGTGCACCCACATTAGAATATAAATATGAGAGAGAATCACCTTGTCCGGATTAAAACCTCACCAGTCAATAGTGACAAAGTGCAATGAGATACTGATGTTTTAAATAACTGTTTCCCCCTCTGAGCTGATAAATAATAACAATTTTAGATTATTTCTAAAATTGGTGCTTATCAAATGGGAATAGCATGTCGAACGGATTAGGAATTAAAACTAGAATATACACGTTTAAATGCTTAAAGTCCGCTCACGATAATATATTTTTTTTAGCCTCGCGTCCTACTTCCTGTTCAGGCTATACACGTAAGTGATAATTACTATAATGGGTTAGGGATGAGAAAGAAAGAATGTTAGAGGTAATCTACCCGCATTTGCGTGTAAAGAGAGTGGAAAATCATTTAGGAAAAGCTACCTCAGTAGAGACCCGACCAAGATTCGGGCTCCGATCTCCCCGTCTCCAGCAGACCAGTGTATTTTTTTCAAGATGGAAATGTACATAAAACTAATTACCATATTTATAAGCCTGACAGGCATATTATCTCAACTTGAAGTGATGTTACTTGACTTCTCTCGACAAAGTGGCAGTAAAAAAGTTTGAGAGGGAAACTATAACCTAACATATTTTCTTTTAGCGGCCTTTTCAACTGTAAAATAAAACACCACGTGCTAACATAAACCAAGTGTACAACAATTTTGAAAACCTACATCTTGGTAAAATTATTTGTGATAAATAATTTGGGTAGTGTTGTTTTTATATTTATCACGAGACTCAGGTTCAAGTTAATATTTCATAGCTATATGCAAATTTATTTCTTATGGTGTCATATTTACATGTTTGTATAGAACGAGTTACTACTAACGACATTTCTAAGAGCTCAGTCTCGTAGTTGGATTAAATTACAAAACTATTATATTTAATTACATAATATTATATTTGATATATGATATTATATAATTACGGTTATAGCCGCATCTAAATATAATTTTATTTGAATTGAAAAATGACACATGGACATGGAAATTGAGCTCAGGACCTTTGGATTAGTACGCCAATGTGCTGACCACTGAGTTATCCAGGAATGTACCCAGGGTCGTTCTTTACTCATACGTTAAGGCAGCGTCTGTAATGGACGTACAAAAATCATCAGCTACATTTGTGTGAATTGGGCTGCGTTTTCTGATATTTTATGGTCTTAATTGAGCACACATGTGTAGCTGATGATTTCCGCACGTCCATCAGACACTCTGGCTTAAAATACGAGTGAATAATGACCCTGAGCACGGGACGATTACTGGATAGCTCAGTGGTTAAAGCATTTACGTACTAAGTCAAAGGTCCTGGGTTTGATTCCCGTGTCCAGGTGTAATTTTTCAATTTAAAGAATTAGTTTATTAGTGCCTAGTTAAATTTTGTTGATATTAGGATTAATCTTATTACCCGAATCTAGGTTTTTAGGGTTTTTAATTGGGATGTTTAACATTCTTCTCATAAACACTAGTACTATATCAACACTATTTACAAAATAACTTAAGGGCGTACAAGATAATTTTAAGTAATTTTTAATATAGGTAGTTTTTTGTTGAAAAATAATTTATTCTGTGGTTATTGGCTAAATTTTGTTCTAATATAAACTTTGTTGGGAATCTTCTCTAATATTTCCACTTTTATATTAAAAATACGAGCTGATTAATTTAAATTTGAATGATTAATTACCTCAATTAATCTCAATAAAAACTTTAAAGTCGTTTTCATAAGAATGAAAATATTTTCAACAATATTTTTTTTCAAACCAAAGTTTTTCAATCACTAAAAAACGAATATTTATTACTGTACAAAAAATAAAATGTTAAAAACAATATTATTCAAGACTCACACAGTATGCCCTTAAACTATAACAGTTCACCTAATACCAACCATAGTACTTAGATTTTACTAAATGGATAACAGGACGAGCCTGTTTACAAATGAAGGGTTAAGGGGAAAAGGAGGAATGTCACACTACACTCATTTTCTAGGAGGACAACTATAATATATTAAGCACCATTAGAACCCCAGCAAATATGTTTTCTTTGATAAATTTAAATGGGACAAATACCTCTTTTAACCATAATCTTACCCACTTTTGTGGCCTCGTGGTCTAACGCACTGCTCTCGCAGTATACTAGACTGCAGATGATGGGGAGATCGATGTTCGAATCTCGGTTGGGTGAACTGAGGGAGGTTTTTCCAAAACGGTCCTCCACGCTTTCTCTCTCTTTACACACAAATGTGGGTACAATTCCTGATAATATAACCTTCCTAATCCCTAAAATCAATAGCGTAATTAGTACATAGCCTAAGCGTATAATCGGAACGGGTAGTAATACATAGTTCTAGGTAAAAACACACCATAATCTAAAGTCCATTAAAAAGGTCTCATGATTGTCTAAAAGATGGAAGCACTAACTATATTTGAGTTAAAATGGTACCTTCCGCCTTTTTTCCATGTAAGCCTACTTTTCAGATAATTTTTGTATGTATAGGGTGACTCGAATACTCTTCTGTGATTATTAAATTGTCGAATTAAAATAATAGGTTAAAAAAGTTATCTCTTGAAGAATTTGATAGTCATTTCAATCAATGGATAGCTACATTGGCTTTCATCACGTAATATTAATAATAATAATATTAATAATAATAATAATAATAATAATAATCTAGATGTGACTCTTGAGAGTGATGTTAATGTTGGCTACACTCGTATCAATGGTATGCGTAAGAGTTTCGAGTAGCCATTTTACAAAATGGTGGTCATAGTTTAGATAGCCGTTGTTTATAGAATGCTAATCACATATATTAATTCTCTATGCACCCCAACAGAGGAGTATAAAAATCAAAATGAACCTTGGTCTCCTCGAGTGATACCGATTAACAAGGTATTAAGGTAGAAAAATTCCCTGTTCACTTTCATTGGTTACAATTTTTAACTCTTCTTTTGACAGTTGTGAATTTATCAACAATATTACCTTAATGTTAATTATTTTTAATTCATTACTATATCTAATATATCTTTCTTTATAATGGTTTAATCATTTAATCTCTAACTTTAGAATATGTAATTCTCATTTGTATTGTATTTTTGTCAAATTTTAATATGTTTTTTATATTTTAACCCTATTTTATTCTTTCTACTTTATTTTACACTCTTTATTAGGATTCATTAAGTTATAAGTTCTCATTATTTAAGTCCTACTAGTATTCTGCTTTAATATATCTTCTCTTCTATATGATGTAACATATATTATATTCAGACTTGTTATTATCTGTATTTCATTTAATTTTCTAAAGGTTTTTTTTCTTAAAGCTCAATATGTTTTCTGCTAATTAAATTTCATGATATCTTTAACTTTTACTTTATATTTCATATCACTTATTATCTTTTCAGTTTCAATTAGATCCTTTTGTTATTGTTGATTAGGCGTTCCTTTGAATAATTATTATTATAATTCTCCTTACTAAATCACTATGAATATAGCTAAGAATGTTATAGTTAAAAATTCCCCTACGCTGTCGGCGAAAGATTGGTTAGACAAGACTCGTAGTGGTATCAAAATAGTCTGGAGAAAGCATATTAATAATAATTAGAAACATTTATGAAGTTGAACCATATGTAAACTTCAAAATATCCTATCTCTAAAACTAATGTATATATAACTTTCATTAGATTAGGAAAAATCATTTGCATTACACACACAGTGGATTATCCTTTGTTAAGTCCGTGAACAATTCTACCAACTGAAATAGTAGAACAAGCTACCGTTTTCGAAGTGACCTAATTCAAAGAAGAGATCAAGATGACGCAACAGAAAGCAATCGTGATTTTTCTTTTTGTAAAATTGTGTCACAAAAATGGAGTGACAAAAAAGAAGCAAAGATTATCTATCCCATGATTTACTCTTCTAGGCTTATGAGGATTGAAAGGAAGTTCTTTATTTGACAGTTCACTTGATCAGCAACGCTATTCACACCCTCTCCATAGCACCAAGCAATAAGCACCATTGTTCCAATTAATATATAATAATATTAATAGCATGGATGTATGTCGTGCTCTGGTGAACGACTGCACTATAAATGTACTAATTAAATAACTGAACTACAAAGCTGTAGTTCTCGAATGAATGAATTATTAAACTAGAAAAATTAATTTCTCCTTTCAGTGAAAGGAACCATTTTGAACTATTCCAAATAGTGAAGAGTCGAAGTGAAATATGGTTTCTAAGTTATAAAAAATGTCGAATCATCAAACTTTACAATGTATTTTTACATCTGTTAGTGAATCCAATAGGGTCAAAATAAAATGTGTTATTTCTTGTATAAAGATTATTCTGGCCTCAATTTTGAGGCCAGTGGGGCCTTACTTTCAACCGGAAATACAGTTTAATTAACTTTTTTCTTATTATTATTAAGTATTTAAAATAAAGTTTAAATTTAGAGGTCATATTACCATGGCGTCCCCTTCCATCCCAACTTTAGCTGTACCGCAGAGCAATCATGTAGTGAGTATTGACTAACATTACAGGATCTGCACGCCCCCGTGATTGAAAGGTTGTAGAGAGTGGTTATAACTCTTAAGTGCTGTTGCACACGTACCGATATTATCGGTGTCGGCGCCGGCACCGATATCGTTGTTAGCACCGATACCAACGTGGGTTGTTGCACACACACCGACAATATCGCTATCGGTGCTTGAGAGGCATAGGCAGTTTTGTGGATGGTGGCGAGCAAACAACATGGCTCCCATGTGGAATAGGAGGTTTCTTTTGTTGTGTTTGCTTCATCTCCGGAGGAGACGATGCCAAAACCGGAGAGGAAGTCCCATAAACACGCTCTGCTCTCCACTAATTCAATTAAGGTCACTATGTCATACTTGAATTTACTAGACATTTTACTCAAAAGTAGAATGAAGGAAACAAACGCGCAAGCACCTAACCTCATGAAATACAAAGCCAAACAATGCAAGATGACAGTTGCAGACTAGTGACCACCTGCTCTGCGCACTGATATTGGTGTATTTGTAAAGGGGGCTGCCGACATTGCTCCGACATGTCGGTAGTCGTCACGATAATGCTGTCGTGTCGGCATCGTGTGCAACAGGGCCATAAGATTACATGGAATCTCACTACCACCGATATCGACGCCGGCACCGACACCGATATTATCGGTAAGTGTGCAACAGCACTTGAGCAGTGGTTTCTCAATTATTTTTGTTGTTCGCAAATCACTATTATATTTGTGAGTCCCGGTGACACGTTGAGGCGCACTGAACGTGCAAGTTGGCTACAGAAGAGTTGGGCATGCGCAGAGAAACTTCTCTTCACTGAACAGGAAATGAACCTGCTTCGGTGGCTGCATGGTCTAAGGCATCACTCTCGTGTTAGACTAGACTGCGGATGACAGGGATATGGGGGTTCTGATTTCGGTTGGGTGTACTGACGGTGACTTTACTAAATGGTTTCCCCCTTTCCCTCCACGCAAATGCGGGTACACGTCCTATAAAGTCAACCTTATTCACCCCTACCTAACTGGCATAATCAGTAATTATTCGTATTGTCTGAACAGGTGCTAAAAAAGACCTCAGGAAATGCATTTAAGAAATGACAACATTCCCATTAATTGCTCAACTCTTTGATTTTATGACATTCAATTCTTTGAAATATAAATATATCAAAGCTTTTGAACATTTTCTCTTTTAAAAAAAATTGATATTGAATGGAACCACTTTTAATTTATTTTTATCAACAATAACTTAACGTCGAGGAATTCACGACACACCCTTTAATAACCATTGCTTTAGGCCTAGAGGGCTATATTTATCCCTCAGAGAGCAGCTAAAATAAATGTATTGTATTAATCGTTTTGAACTCGTCCCTAATTATTATATTCTTTCCACTAAGCTTGAGTGAGGTCTTAGACCAAGCTAGCAAGTGATTAGGAAGTGAATGCGCTGGCGTTATTCAATATAGAGCGACATCTATCATGGAGAGGTTTGTGTTTTATTAACAAATTTAACGTACACTCATAGACAACATTGACTAACGCTTCCAAAGAAAGGTCACCGTGAAACAAAATAAGATGCAGCTCACACTAAAGCTGTGTTGAAATGTAGAAGACTTTGGTTAAAGAGAAAGCTAATTTTTAATTTTTGTTATGTAAGTTAATAGCAACAGTTGCTCTCCTTGAAAATTCAACTAAGAAAAACAAGGTAATAATAAAACAAATAATCGAAATAATCAATTTATCTGAGCTTCTGGACCAATCACGTGGCTTATAACTAAACAGCATCCAACGGTGCAATTTGCGCCAGTAATTCGAATATTCCGAAATTAAGAAGAAACTATCAATTAGTACGTTCAATACCAAAGGTTATTAAAGATCTAATCCTGTGTGACTTGACCTGTTTTTTACTCGCGGGCCAATCTGCACAATGCAGTAAATATAGCGTAAAATGATAGTAATGATAGTAACAAGTAACATTTTTATTTTATTTTTATTCCCTTAGGACAGGTATTAAAGTACAATACTATGAATGACAATACCATTAGTGAGATGACAAAGCTTGTGTTTGTGCCGCAAGTTTTTCGATATTAAGTCTTTTTCTATTATTTATTAAAACACCCGTTGAAAATGAATGGTCAGGAATAAAATAGGTGGCAGACCATGAGTTGGACCACACTGATTAATCTTATGGTAACGTATTGGGAGAGTAGTTAAAGGTAAATTGACTTTATAATCCTCTCTCTACGCTTATGCAGGTTAAAGTGATAAATCACACGGGTAAACCACCCCCAGTGAGATTTGAACCTCAGCCTTCCTGTTACCGGCAATTCAGTCAAACACCTTAACTCAGTTCATAGCGCGTTTGCCTACTAAACTAAGGGCCCCAGGTTTGATTCCCGGCATGGCCGAAAAATTTATCATTGGTGAGATGTGGGTTGAAACTTTCACATAGATAAATTAACGGCCGGGGAATGGATGTTGTGCTTATCCTAGTCTTAAGTTAGAATATAAGACATGTGAAGCTACGGCAGGCCTAGCAAGCTGGTAGTGAAAAAATATATGACTTGAATAAAAACTGGCCCAGGCCACAGGATGGAAATAATAATGGATGTAAACACTTTATGATTCTAAATCTGTAGCACAATAATAATGAAATAAATAGGCTTTATTTAAAATATTTTAACAGTAATTAATTTAAAACTGATTTGGATCTGTTATAACTAATTATTCTAAAAGTTTAATAAGTTTCAGATATAGATATTTAAAATATGTTTACTGACAAACCAAACAAGGATAGACTGATGTCTTTGTCCACGTGCCCACCGGTGCGGATATTTAGTTTTATTGAACTCTATTTTAATACTCAACTATGTAGTTATGAGTAACAGCTATAAAGCAACAGGAATAAAAGGGTAAATATTAAGGATTTACACCGGCATTCACACGGTGAAAAAAAAAGTAAACCACATCTAGGAATCAAGCAGAGTGTTGAACCCAGTGCCTTTGAATCATCGTGCATGCTAAAGAGAGCCTTGACCTGTGTTCCAACTAAGATTAACTTTATTTGTCAGGCTGCCAGCTTGACCAAGTAACTGTTAAAATCGTCGAAATTTTTATAAACTCTACATAATAACATGTTCATAAAGTAATCAATTATCTTGCAATCAAAATAATCAATGTAAGGGTGAAGGTTTTAATGCGTGATAGTCGTAATAATAGTATCATTTGTAAACATTGCTAATATTATTACTGTTATTTAAATTATTACGCTGTGAGAAATATTTTTTAATATTTTTATTACATGTATTTATTCGTTTTATTACAAATTATTTAATTAAGAATAGATATGATATATTTGCACCTTTTGTATTAACACCTATTTTATATTTTCAAGTGTGTTGAAGCGATTATTTACATAACGTCCACACTAGTAAGTATCTAATGAAAATAAATTAGAGTTTTACAACTTTTTTGTTAGAATTTTAAAAAGTTACCTCACTAATTGTCTCAACAGAAATTTTTTATTTTATTTCATCGAAAGAACTGTTTTTTTAGATACATACAAAATGGACACACGTAAATTAAATACAAATGTATGAAAACATATTTACAAAGAAGCTTGTCTTCACTTTATATATTTTTACTGCAAACAAAGGTTCATGTTGAGGGTATTATTCTTGCCCAATCAATATATTTTGACACATTTATCAAATATATGTTGGGAAATGTTTTATTTTTGTATGTATAAAGCCACATAGGACCCCCCAAAAAATAATTATGAGTTATTATATTTTCATTACAATGGTATTAAAATAAATCAAAATCATTAGGTAGCTGTATAACTAGGCTACCTATAAAGTGAGCTACATCTTTATACATTAATTAATACGTTAATACAAATTATTACAGGAAATATTATTTTTTAAATTATATTTTTGAATATTATGTAACTTATACTATTTATAGTAATATAAACGAAATACAAAGGTTTTCAATAGTCAGTTCACAAAAATATCAGTTGAGTTTGATATACTAATACTATGACATGGCTGCGTGCACACTTTTAATAATTCAAATAAGACTTACAGTGCAATATAAGTAGTCTTACTGAATCAATCAATTGAGCAAAATAGTTTTCTCTTTCTCTTAAAACTTCCGTGAAGGTTAATAAATTAGGTCAGTCGTCTTTGTCATGATAAGATTACAGGATGATACGTCAATATCGCTTGCATTTTGTATTGCGTTTAGATATTTGTTGTTAGTTCTCAGCGTATTCAAATCAAGATACACCCTGGACATAATTTTCTTTAAAATGTCAGAAAATGTTGGATCAAAGTCTACCTGACAGATATTAATATCGTAGATTTTGACAGCTATAGTGAGTGGTCAGCAAGGCATCTCTAAATATACTACTTTAAGTTGTAACCCTGTATTGTTAAATATAAAGAAAGTTTGCTCCGTTTGTTTTTTGTTACTTGGGTGTAGCGAGGCATTATCAATAGTAGGCTACCAACAAACTCTCACTGCGGAAACAGGAGGATAATATTCACTACGCGTGTTAATATTTCCCTCGGCACAGTTGGTTGGACTATTAGGTTCTGTCCGTCTGACGTCACATCCACTAAACCAAGAAACCAATAATATAATAACCTAGTCAAAAATTATCGAAATTAAAAATAAACTTATTGTGTGTGTGTTTTACACTGACATCCAACTTTTCAGAAATGCTAGGATGTCATGTGCTGTGAAATAAAATATCTACAATTTAGAAATTTTTAAAAAAAAGTTCGTATTATTAATATACCGGAGATAACAATCATAACACAATATGGTAATTCTTATTTCTTCACTTGGGTAACTGGGTCGCTGTGGCGTAGGTAGACAAAACCTATCCCTAATGTTGATAAGTCTAGATCTATTTCCACGGTGTTGCAAAGTGGCTGTGATGCACTGCTGTATCTGTCCGCTCCAATCCTGCTTAAGGTTGGGCCAAACGTCATTAGATAGCAGCACGAGCTCGGCAGGTCACGTGATGGTACCAAAGGAGCGTTATTGATATGGAGCAGCTACAGGTGGGAGGTACTGTCCAGAAGTCGCACCTGAAGATGAAGACGAGGAAGACGATGATGACGATGGGGATGATGAACCAGAAGATGACGAAGAACCGGAAAATAAGTTGCTGACAAGAGAAAGAACTGACCGAAAAACGGTGAATTTTACCTAGAAAAAAAAAAGGTATGTTTACCATCACGTAAATAGAACTTCAGCACCTGCTTTGAAAGAAATTAAACAGTGAATTAAAATGTATTTAATTAAATATTAATTGAAAGCGTCGGGAATCTATTCCCGCTTTCAAGATAATGCTTAAATATGGTTTTGGTTAGGTCTGTAAGTATGTTGTTCTAAATTAAGTTAATTTTAACACGATTTAATTAAATAGTGTTGTTTCCATACATGCTTTTTAAATAGTTAAATGTAATAATAATATTATTTTTTCTATCGCAGAGTCTTCGTATCCCTTCGGACTGTACACATAAATTACGCTTATATATAGGGTTAAAGAATGTATGAATTTAGAAGTAATGTTTCCGTATTTTCTTATAGGGAGACTGGAAAAAAAATTAGGAAAAAACCTTCCTTTAATACTCTCGACCGAGATTAGAATCCCGATATCCCCATCACCGAAAATCCAGTCCAACACAAGAGTGACGCTGTAGACTATGCGACCACCGTTGTGGGTAATGCATTATAAATATATAAATTAGTAGATTAGTTCATGAATATAAACTTTGATAATCTAAAGACACATTTTTCGGACATTTATTATTTCACTTTCTGACTATAACCAAATACTTGAAACGATATATTACATTTAGATAAATATTGTATTATAAAAATAATCCATTTTAATTCAGATTTTTTTTTTGCATGAGTGAACAAAATAATATTATTTTTCAAGAACAAAACTATTTAAATATAAATTTACTTACTTGTAAGACCTGCGAAATGGAGTTCGTCAAAAGGGATATTGGGTTGAAACTGTTTTCATCTCGACTCTGTTTTATGAGGTCATCGTACTGAAAATTAACACATAATCCAAATTATTTGAGCGTCAATTATTTGAAAAGTAATCCGTTTACATGTAAATATAATAACGCTATTTAGTGCGCATCAAATCTGAATTCAAATGTTAGGTACCAACTTTAATACAACCCGAAAATATTTTTTCTCGTCACAGGTCGAGCTCAGTGAAGAGGAAGAGGGTTAGGTTTGCGGTGTTTAGTAGTATGTGGTCCCAGTGAGGCCTATAATGCTGTCCACATCTGACACAATGGCACTGACAATGATTGAGCAGTCTAGGGGTAATAAGTCTATTAAAATGTATAAGATTGAATAGAGTTAAAAGCTCTATTATTTTTAGCACCACGTCTTACTATCCTTTTAGGTTATATGCTTATGTACTAATTACACTAATGTGTCAGGGAATAGGAAGGTTTAAATTGGAGGAAGTACACAAGTTCACTCACATTTGTGTGGAGGGAGAGTGGAAAACTATTTAAGAAAAACCACCCTCAATGTACCCAAACGGAATCGAATCACAATCTCCCCGTCCTCGGGAGTATAATCTATTGCTAAAGTAGCGCCTTAATCCATGCGGGCACCGAAGCAGGTGAAATGATCTAATGATTTTTTTAAATATATAAACTTTCAACTTACGGTGGCTCCTTTGTAAGAGACTGATCCACCAACACTGGCTCCACCACCCTAGGATAAGCAAATAATTTATGTAATTATTGTCAACTAACATTAACATGATTGTGTTTATTTGTCAATTTAAAATTTGTTCCATGTTCACTTTCACAATAATTTCCCAAAGTGTCCTTCCTAAAGCTAGAAGATTCGCGCATGGGCGATTGTAGCTATTTAAACGTTCATTGATGAGAATAAAATTAAAACAACTTAACAAATATATGTTATAAAAATAATAATATTTATAATTTGTACTAAGCTGTCAAAAAATGTTATATTTCATGTGACGTTTGAATTACAGTCTTCTGCTTGAAGCCATTTCAGCAATGAACATAAAAAAAAGTTTTAAATTATTGTTAAGCTTGAATCAGTTTTTGTCATTGCTTTAATTTAGTGTTGTAATATAATATTCTAATCACATAATGATCTAATATTAAAGATGATAGTCTAGTTAGAACGATTTTTAATAACATTATAACATAAAATAATAAGTTATTGAATTCATGGCTAAAAACCAAGGACTGTACCTATATTATTTTAATGGGCTAGATATTTTAATTAATTCGTCTAATTAAGCAAAATAATAAGTTTGATCAAATACTTCTTGTTTGCTTTTGTTTTATTTTATAATGTTCAATAAAATAATAATGAATTCAGCTTATCTCATCACGTTTACATATCTTTAATATACTAGCTAAAGAGACATACTATATTCAGCCCAATACGGTTTGATTATTTATTGATAGTTGTGAAAACTTATTATTGTGAAAATTTAGAGTTAGTCTTACCCCACTGCTGCTACCGAAGAGGCCACTCACTAAACTGAGAACATTTGAACCACCGCCATCTTCTCCATCTCCGCCACCCTAGATAGAAAACAAAACAACTTTATTGATGACGTTTAAAATTTGGGGTTACACCAATAACCACTAGTTTATGTTATCAAATAGGCCTAGATACGGTCAGTTGGTTAAACCTTTATGCTATGTCTTGGGGGTACACCTTGTTCAAATAGAGTTTAAATGTGTTCATATTATAACCATTAATCTTCGGGTACACATTATTTTACTTCTGCTTCTATCCATCTATCTATCTATTTAACTTTCCCTCTCTCAGCTGTATTTGATAACTCGAATACTTACTCCACTGCTGCTACCTAAGAGTCCGCTGAGCAAACTGAGCACGTTAGATCCACCTCCTGCCTCTCCGTCACCACCTCCCTGTAAACATTATCAGTCAGTGTCAGATTTAACTAGAACAATTTCAATATTATACTATAATTATTGAGAGGTGTATCAAGTTGTTCTTTAACCTCTCTGCGTTCCTTAACAACGGTACTGTTGAAGAAACAAAGCTATGTCTATTTGGAATACTCGTTTGATAGTATAAATTGTGACGACTTAAAATGTCACTTTGTAATTGATGCACTATGTTAATATCCCTACATTAAGGGCCTTTAAGAACATTTATCTGATTAATTTAGAATAGCTCACACTAAACAAATTTAGATTTTAGATTTTAAAACTGTGACCATTTATAAAAACAATGACGGCTGTAGAAGATTTTTGTTGGGGTCGTTTGCAGTTCAAAAGCTGGAAAATAAACTAGAGTTTACTTTTTATTTTCTACTCATAGCCCTTTTCAGGCATTTAGAACATACAGATGCAACCAACTCTCACAGAGCTTTTAAACATGATTTATATTCGTTATACCAAGGACAGTTTGAGTCCAGCTCAGCTAACCATTTAAGGACTATCACATTCAAACTATTTTTTTTTATAAAATATGAAAATTATTGTCAAGATTTCTGAAATCGTTTAAAGATTAATGCAATTTTTCTCTCTGTGCCTAAGCACAACTGTAACTTGCGTTACATATTTTAAACGTTCAATAATAGCAAAACGTTACTAAAAATACAAAAGAAAGTACTTACAATGATGCATTTCAACACAATAATATATAGAATGTGGAATATGAAAAATCATAATACTGTATATTTTGTTTTGAGCTTAAGTTCTCAAAAGCGGACCTTGTTTTAGACTCACCCCACTGCTGCCACCTAGGAGGCCAGACAGAAGACTAAGGACGTTGGATCCTCCACCATCAGCTCCATCATCTCCACCACCCTTCAATAATTATATTACATCGCATTATTACACTTGCCAACATTTGCTAGTCGAGTCGGTAGGCTATGAAACTTACTGGGCCAAACTCTTTTCCGCAATCCATGGATAAATTAGCGTTTGTGTTTGAAATTACATCCATGATTAAAAATTCATCTAGTAGTTAAATGGTTTTTCGTGTAATATTTTGTGTGTTAAATAATATGTATACATTTTACTTTTGAAATGCCTTTATAATGTTTTGTTCAACTCAAATATAATAGAAATGGGAACATCACCAACAATGGTGTTTGTATTAAGTAATACTATAAATCATGACTGAATACAATATTTAATTTAATTAACGGCTAATCATATTGAACCAAAATAAAAATAAAAGAGTAATAAAAGTTAAACATTTATAGGAATAGTTTAGAGGGCAAAGATTTCTAGTTAATGAACGTGTTTCTTCTGCTGAAATCCGATTCGATTCAAACTTTTTTTTTTTAATGTGTTAACCGAGCATATATTGGCAAGTTTTTGCGTTGTTAAATCTTTATTAAATATAATCAAATCACCACTAAGATAACAACTAAAATACTGTAGTTTGTTCACTATACATTGTAATTCATTAATATTTATAATACATAATATACATTCATATCTGTAATAAATAGTAGATATAATATTATAAAAAATTATATGTCTTTATTAGGACTATTTACACATTTTCTCATTTTAAACATCTAACTTAGTAAAATTAATGAGTGATATTTATATACATTTGATATTTCCCAAATATACACATATATAATTATATATAGTTTTATATAACATAATTAATGGATAGGTATGCATTAAATGTTTAATCTATAGATAAGTTATCCTATCTCATATTTACCCCACTTAGTCCTCCTAAAAGCGGGGCTAGCAGGCCCAGAATATCTGAACCACCCCCACCTTCTCCATCAGCTCCGTCACCCTGTATAGTGAGTGGGTTAATGCAGTTGACAGTGTTAAACAAAATAACTGTAGCAACTAAATTAATAGAACCACCTTTACAAGTATTTGTTAAAGCTAACCATCAAAGCACTAACTACAGGTGGTGTGGAGTGGATTATCGCTAGGGAATGCAGAGCTTGTTAAATTGTACCTATGATAATATGTTCTTGACAACTAGATCCTTATTTTAATCAGTCATAAATTTGCTCGGTTATACATTCCTCAAATAGGAATATAGTTTTGTTTATACCTGGCCAATCGTTGTTCTACTGAGAGGTACAGTTTAGATAAGATTTGCCTACCATATCAAAAAGCCATGCCACACCATCGCTAACTAAATTATCATTAATAAGCATTATTAGTTTGGACGCCACATTGGCTTCAATTATACCCAAATAAACTTTATTTAGTTTCTTATGTTGTGAAAAATTTGACAATAGTAAATTAGTGCCGTAAGCATTCTATGAAAAACGTTGAAAACATTACAGTAGAATATATTCTTAAAAGGGTCACTATATTTAATGTTTTGAATAAAAATATGAGTTAAAAATAACATTTAATTTTAACTGTTTTCAACAGAAAATCCGCTACACTACGTATCTTTCAATTTATAAGATTCGAATAGTTAGTAAATTAATGTAATTGATCAATGAAGCCTCAGTGATAAAATGAACTCATAATGACTACGTAATTATTTCAGCCTGCCAGGTTGTATTTACCCCACTGAGTCCTCCCAAGAGTCCAGTGAGGGTACCAAGGATATCAGAACCTCCTCCTCCCCCGTCTTCATTATCTCCTCCACCCTGTATAGCATTGGTGTTAGTAGCTTAGTATTGGTAGCAGGATCAGGAAAGTTAGCAGGCTGGAATTAGCTCACAAGTGTATTAAAAAGTTAATCTTATTTTAAAAAGGAATTTTATAAACTAAACAAACTCTTTGGTGGCAATAAGAAGTGTGTTTCTTCCACAATGTAGCCATTTATCGCTCTTACAAGTGATGATGGCACATTTAATTAAAATTCGCCTTTCTCTACAAGTTTCCACAGATTTGACGTGATGTTACTCAATACTCATTCGGCTGTTAGACTAATAGACTAGAGAAATGTCCCAAATAAATTAGTCTACGGCAGTTCTTTCCCATTATATTAGGTGGTTTTTTTTTTACCGGACATTGAACATTCTGCTGGTTATTAACACCCAGTACCTCTTAGTTACAGCGAAAAAACTTTCTCTTCCTCCTGCGAATCTTAATTTGTGATATACCAGTTATTGAAACTATCTCAATAGCGTTCATGACTTATGCACACACAAAAAAAGCTCCACGTCTTACTACCCTTTTGGGTTATACTACAATCTAATTCAATATAATAAATGGGAACAATTAACTAAACCATCGCCATCTGCTATTTCCATTTTAAATATGAGCCAATCAATAAATCAATGTTCTATTTTTGTCATTATATCTGCATTTATTTACCCCGCTTAATCCTCCTAAAAGCGGGCCTAGTAGACCCAGGATATCCGAGCCCCCACCACCTTCTCCATCGTCTCCACCACCCTGTATTATGCAGCACACAATAGCAACACGGCACAGTTACAAATATTAGTATTGGCAGCAATAATTACATTTGGAACTTTGAATATAGCTATACTAAAAACAAACATATTTAATTTACCTCTTTGTTTATATTAGCCTACAAAGGATAAACAAACATCCTGATTTAATAACATGTAATTTAAACACTAAATATACACCCTGTAAGGCTTAATTTTAAAATTAAACCCTGTAAGAATGTAAATATTTTTAAGTGAACCTATTTTAAATGTCATTCGATAAATTATAATGAAAAGATGTCCACTTAATTTACATAAAGTAGTAAAAACATGGTACCCATAATACAAAAAGTAGATAGTAATTATTATTGGTACATCTATAAATCAACTAATTCTAACTACCCCAACAAGCCCACCCAGCAATCCTGTGAGGGTGCCAAGTATATCAGAATCACTCCGTCTTCATCGCCTATCGTCGTCTTGCACATGTTCGGACAAGGTTAGTATTATTGGTGGAGTGTTAGAAGTAAGGACAGCGCTAGTATCGCCACAGGCATTGCCAAGGGTCGTATAATGGATCATTTAGAAAGAAGGGAGTACGTCTATGGCCCAGTTGGAAATATGTACTATAATTTTCCGGTAACATATCAAAAATTCGCCTTTAGTGATGATAGGTACACACAATTTTGTTGATAGGGTTGAAAAAAGTATGATAAATCTATTGATCTCAGTATTCCCTTCTTTATAACTTCCCATTAGACGTATATTAGGAAGTCAAGTCACGCAAAAAATTATTTGTAACAACCCTTTGGATTTGAAATAGACTATAATTCCATCACTTTACAGTAAATATTATTTTGAATGCTTCCCCAAATTATTTTTTAATATTCTGGCAGCAAGATTATTAAATTGACAAAATTGTATTTCATTATTCATTTTGTTTTTTCCCGTTTATCTCAACCGTATGTTTAATTGAAAAATATGGTACTTAGAAAGTTTAACGACGTTGTTTTACCAATAAAATATTATTTCAAACATCCCAACAAAGATAGCCGTTATGTGACTCCACTTCAAAATAAACCTGCTTTGACCTTTGGCTAATAGTGATGCAAATATTAAATATTCATACTATGGTAAAAAATAATAAATGTTATCAAATTAGAAGCATTACTACACTCATAGCCAATTAGGGCTAAATAAAATAATTTATGTACAAGAATAAAACAGTATTAATATAGTTAGGCAATGTTAGACACTTGTGAGTATACATTTAACCATAGAAAATCCAGAGGATTATAATATAATGATTTTCCTCTTAAGATAACGCATTATTATAGTGGCTAATGCAAAATTGTAACTAATATTAATAAACAAGGCAATTTTAGTAGGTTTTAATGTTTGTATCAAAAGTTTAGTTTAATTCATACAAATAACATTACTTCGTTATTTAAAAAAAGTATTTAAAAAAAATTTAAAAGTTAAATATTGAAGCCAGAAATTATTTGTATAACTTATTCTTTACATAATAATATATAAATGAAGTAGCGTAAAAGTAACCATATTTGAGATAATTTAAAGAACTAGGTCAGAGGTTTCCATTCAAGTGATGGCCGGCGGGCCGCACGTGGCCCGCGATGCCTTTTTTTTCGGGCCCAAGAAGTTTCTTGGAAAAGTAATCTACTGTAGTAAAATTGATATTTTTAGCCAATAAAAAGAAAATTTTGACTTGCATGGTGAAAAAATCCTTGATAGCTCCAACTAATGTTCATTCATTAATAAATTTAATGCGCTATATTTTAATAATATTTTGTGTATCCGAGTCCTATTTTCTTCAACCCACTAACCGATTATGATCCAATAGACTCGTCGATTCAATTATGGACCTTGGACACTTTTAAGTTGGAAACCCAGAACTAGGTAAAAAAAAAGTAGAAAGGTAGACTTGATAAAAAAACAACTTACAATCACATTTTAGATATATAAGGTCTGAATATTAGTTTGTCTTTACGTTGCACATATTATATTTACCCCACTTAGTCCTCCTAAAAGCGGGGCTAGGAGGCCAAGGATATCCGAACCACCGCCTTCTGCGTTCTCTCCTCCACCCTATTTGATGTTAAATGTTAATACAGGAGAGTTGGCATTGGCAGCACTGTTAGACACTGTACAAGCAATGCTAGCATCTGTGTTTGAACAGGGCGCCATGTAAATACAAAGCAAATAATGTACTACACATAAGAATTTAAAAAAATACTGGTATTAATTTAAAATAGCTCTTTTTCTTTCTTTGGAGTTGTAATGGATCAGTGGCGAGGTGTAAAATATTGCCTAGGTATACAAAACTTGTTAAAGCCATGCCCGTTAAATTAATGTTTTTGTTGCAACATTTATCGTTAACTGCTTTCAAAATACATTTATTAAATCAGAAAATTATTTACATACTAACTTAACCTTGGGCAGTAACCCTAAGAGGCCAACCATTATTGGCAACTATATATTTTCTTGTTCAGTATCAGGACCAGCCCGTCTCGGAATCGAACCAGATTCATTCTTACATGTGCCTGACAACACTGAACTCTCCCTCAATGGGGAGTACTGGGAAATTTTCTGTCCAATCATAATATGGTATTTTGTTGATCACCAATGAGCGAACGTTGTCAGGTAGCCGTGTTGATGATTGGTCAAATGAGAACGGAAAAGGTATAACATGTAAGGTAATTGCAATTTCAGCCACTGTAGAGCATTTAGAAAAATAATACCTCGAGAGAAAACACTTACACTGTTTTTTATTTTTTATTTTAGGTATTTAAGGTGCACTTTCTCAACCGACTGATGATATCAGCACACGATAATTTATATTAACGAAAACGAAAGGGATTATACATTTTTCCAGGAAAGGTATTTTCACATACATTCAATGGTTCTTTTACATGCCACATGGGAACTATGGGTTTACTTCGCCATCATTGGCAAACCAGACTCCACGAGCTTGATGTTTAGCTCATGTTCCCATAGGTAGGGGTGTATTAAATCAAATATATTACTGGCGTGGGTTGGTGTAGCGGCTCTGGAGCTCATAACTCTGATCTCATAGGCCGGGCTTCGTTCTTGAAAAGGCTCATTGGAGGTAAATTATATATCCGTGTTGTATCATAATATTATCTCCCTTCAAATTCATCCCCCTAAATTTTTGGTCTTGGATTATTAGATTAGTTAGCTTGCTGTAGTATGGCATGAAATCCAATCTATGTATAATATTCCAAATTGTTGGATATAATTTACATACATAGTTTTAAAGCCACACAATTAAAACCCATGGTTTTTTATAAGTTTATAACTGGCAAAAAATCCTATTTGTAGATTTATTAATAAAATAAATTATTTCTAAGTGAGTTTTCTGATAACTTACTGGAAACAAAAATCTTATCTCAGAAGTGAAATAATTATTCTGAAGTTCATATTAAAGTTTCAAAAACTGTATATAAATTGTCGAATATGAACTAGCCTTAGCTATCTTTCATAAACTGTAACATAGTCCTTCATCTTTTAGATATACATAACTGATACATTACAATGTGATAAATGATAATTCTCAACCATGTTGCGTAGTCATTGTAAATTTAAACACACGGATGAAGGGCAATATAATATGTTAAATAGATATTCAACGTGCACTTTCTGAACCGACTGATTATATCAGCACACTATAATTTCTATGAGAAATAGCAAAAGGGCCTATCAATTATGCCAGGAAAGGTATTTTAAAACACCTTTCAGGGTTCTTTTACATGCCACAATCGACTTGAGACTAACGGCTTTACTTCCTCCCTAGAAGAAGCTGTACTACGGATGTGTATCGCTCAAGAAATACCCGTCAACTCCGGCTGGGTTTGAACCCATGACCATCGGGTCCTAAGGCGAGCACTTTACCTCAATGCCACGGAGGTTAACGTTAAAAATATTCATTTCAATTTGCAAATGTAAATTGGTTAGTTCCTTGCTTGTACCCAAAATTTATTAGTGAAGCGAATTAGCTAATTAAACATTACATCTACTATACAGCTTAAGTTATGGACAAAGCGTTTGCACTGTTAAAATAATATATATAGCTTCTAAAATGAGTTAAAGAATGTTACAAGCTATTTACTGCCAAAGCAACTTAATTATATTAATAGTTTGCAAAAGAAAGGTAAGAAAATCAGCGGCGGCTCGTTAATTAATTTTAGGTAAAGATAGGCTTGACGAGACTGTACTATTAAATATTTTTTTCTTAATTTCAGGATCTTATTTTTGTGCACCACGTCCTACTGCTATTCCAGGCTATCTGAGTATTTAAACTAAACAGGCGCTGTTGATAAATTTAGAATTAAAAGGAATTGTATCCGAATTTTAGTGTAGGCGAGAGAAAGGAAACACGATTTAGGAATAAACTCTCTCAGCACATCTGGCTGGGACTTGACCCTCAAACTACACTTCACCGGTAAACCATATCAGTCGAGCTTAACGCCTTCATTCCGTGGTACCACATGTGTGGGTGCGTTTATTATTAAACTTGCACATTTTTGGGTGTGGTTGGTCCAATGAAGAATGTATGAGGACTATTTAACAAGCATAGTCCCGTTAAGCCTAGTCTTACCAGGAAACTACCCACTAGCCGCCGCTTAAGTAAACAATGAGGCAGAATTAAATAGCACCAAGCTGGGTATAAAAAGCTAATTGAGCTGGTAGAGTTCCTGTTACCCCCGCTGTTACTTACCCCGCTGCTGCTCCCTAAAAGAGGAGTAATGAGGCTCAGAACGTTGGATCCACCACCGTCCTCACTACCCTCTCCACCCTGAATATACAGTGTCTAGCATTAATAACAACTCAAAATAAACTGGAAAAATAACAATTATACATATTAATTATTTGTACAGTTGTTTGTGCCAATAACTTCTGTTAATATTTTGAAAAGTTTGTACAAAACCTAAATCTTGTGACCTTTTTTTCCCTTCCTTGCTGTCTGTATGTTTATATATTTACACTTAGGAAATAGGAATGAGGAAGGTAGGATTGAAATGGAATGCACAGTACACTAAATTTTCAGGGGGGAATGAGTAGAGACACAATTTAGGGAAAACGCCTCAATTTACCAGGTCAGAATTAGGGATTTGACAACCCCGTCTCCAGGAAAATCAAATAAGATGAAACTGACACTTTTTCCCGCCGAGGAAACCAACTGGGTTAATCTATAATTAATCAGATGTGGGTAAATTCATGGACAAAAAGTTAATAACAGTGTTCACTAAGTAAAGACTCAAGTGGCATGCTGAATTTACGGTTTTTTAAACATTACATTCCTTCAAAATCTTATTGAACGAAATAAAGTTAATTTAGGAAATGTACACTTCGGTTACCCTAAAAGGGAGTGGACTTGTATTTACTCACTACTCTATAGCGTTATCTTATCATCTTCACCTTTATTGGATCCTAATTAAGTTTTCACTTGCACTTTGATGCCTTTGTACTTTATGAGGGAAACATTGTCGGACCTATTTCTTACATTAATTTTGTGGCACTTGTATTTTCTAGACACATTCTTTTATTAGTCCAGTGATTCCATAACAATGGCTAGACAGAATGGCTGGCCTCTTGGTCTAGCGGTCAACATTCCTGGTTACTAACCAAGGGGTCCGAGTTCGATTCCCACCAGAACTATAGGTATTTTTCCCGAAGGGGAATTGTTTCTATGATTGCCATTGTCTGGTTAGTTAGGCCTAAGGTTAGGTTTAAGACTTCTATTGGCAACACATAATCATCATTTCATCGAGGCAAAGTAATAGCATCTACATGGTGTCCCATCCTCAAAAGATGGTCACATACCCGTCACTGACAGTAGAAGACCAGAAATTTCTAGCCGATAAACCCTGGTGTAATACGCTAAAAATAATCTATATAGAATAAAGAAATAATATGTCACCTTTGTGCATTGGATTCTTCCTACATTTGTTTATCTTTCCCTAGGTGGGATTTCTTAGTTTATTTTAACTTATTAATTTATTTTCTCTTTGTTAATTAATTTACATTATTCTAAAATCATTTATCCTTTGGGCCTGCTCATTGTTATACAAACAGTACATTAAGCTATTTACAAACTAATTGCATTTTCACAGGTTCAAATAGACCTTGACGTCGTCCTTGCCCATTTGCTATGGCGATGCATAACTTATCTTAAAATACAGGATACGTAGGGTATGAGACAGTAATAAATACACTGCTGATGCCAAACAAAATATATCCAAATCTTCCATTTCTCTATTATTTCCAAATAATATTTTTACTACCAGAGTTTCTTCTTTGAATGTATAATTTTTTGTATGTGTCAAAATCCATATTTAACCCGAAATAATCAATAGGAGTTTGTTGATAAGGCCAGAAAATAAAGGTACCGACTATTTAAACTGCAGTGGCTTCACAGATTAAAACGTATAATCATTATTATAAGGTATTATTAGTCAGTACAACAAATCTTTGTGTGGGTCTTCAATGGCTCCGCTACAATATTCTTGCTCAACTTTAGTTCTTAGTTCTCTACTTGAAACTAAGCTACACACCATGCCTTCGCTGTTGAGGATCAATAATAGTTTGACTGAGCTCTAGTATATTTCCAAAGTCAGCTATAATCTTACTGATTTGATATAGTTTCTAGTAGTTAGAACCTGACCCTGCTGTCGTTTAATTTGTTACTAAGTTAATACACACCTCTGGTCTCTCTTAACTATTCAAGCTATCATTTTATTTTATCTCATTTATGTCTCGTTGCATGGTTCAAGCTTTACTATTCACCCTGCCTCTGCTAATCTCCAACATACTACTTAGAAGTTTTACTATAGCTCAGCCATCTCCTTTACCTTCTCTAGTTTCGAGTTAGCTAGTTTACTATTCACCCTGCCTCTGCTAATCTCCAACATACTACTTAGAAGTTTTACTATAGCTCAGCCATCTCCTTTACCTTCTCTAGTTTCGAGTTAGCTAGTTTACTATTCACCCTGCCTCTGCTAATCTCCAACATACTACTTAGAAGTTTTACTATAGCTCAGCCATCTCCTTTACCTTCTCTAGTTTCTAGTTAGCTAGTTTACTATTCACCCTGCCTCTGCTAATCTACAACATACAACTCAGAAGTTTTACTATAGCTCAGCCATCTCCTTGACCTTCTCTAGTTTCGAGTTAGCTAGTTTACTATTCACCCTGCCTCTGCTAATCTCCAACATACTACTCAGAAGTTCTACTACCCGATCAGCTCAGCTTTCTCCTTGACCTCCTCTAACTTGAAGGTAGCTGGTTCAAGCTTTACTATTCACCCTGCCTCTGTTAATATCCAACAAATTACTCAGAAGTGTTTCTACCCTATCAGCTCAGCTATTCTCCTGACCTCCTCTAGTTTATAGTTGCCATGTTACACTCACCCGCTACTGCCGCCTCCGCTGCTGCCTCCCAACACACCACTTAATAACTCCACTGCCCTCTTGTCTCGATTCACTAGCTCAGCTATCATTTTCTTATCTTCCTCTAGTTTATTCTTGTCATCCCGATCCTTATAAAGTGTCCTCACAGCCGACACAAGTATTTCGTCTTCCAACTGCTGTTCCATCTTCACAGCCTCCGCTACCGCCCCAGCTTCAACGGCTGTAACTAGTTCAGCTTCCAGTTTCTGGAACAGAGATAAGGATGTATTCCTCAATACAGATCATGTTTGAGTTGTATGCACACAATTATGACAACAAATGTATAATGATGCTGTTCAGAAAATATAATGAAGCTTGAGTGACCCGTTAATAGCTTAGAACGCTGGTCTCCTTTCTTCGAATATATCGGGTCCAAGTCTCGGGCAACAAGCGAGAGAGAGAGAGAGAGAGAGGGCGCACATATTTATTTAACTATTCTACAGTTCAAAAATGTTATATATATTATCATGCTATGTGAGGAAAAGAAAATTCAAGGAACTTAAAAATATCTGTTAAATGAAATGGTAAGATAATACTGTAATTGGTTTGAGAACAATCGAATACAACACCATGTGTGTCGCCATTTTGTTTGTTTTTCACCACGTCTGAGTACCCATCCGGGCTGTACGCATACATCAATCACACTGTTATAATCGGTATTAGTAGGGTAACATTATAGAAGAAATGTAACTGATTTTGTGGGAAGGGAGAGTGGGAAACCATTTAGGAAAATTCATCTCCAGTACACTCGAACAGGATTTGCACCCCGTTCTTCCCGTAAGCATTAATCCGGTCTAACATTAAAGTGACGCGTTAGACCATGTGATCCCCTGTCTATATTTTCGATTTTGTTGAAAAAAAATTAAAATATCTATATTAAAGTGTCAGAGCTGTTCACAATTTGATACATTTGCATGCACAGTTAAGTGACTATATATTTTAATTTTTACTTTTATAATAATTATGTTAATTAGTAGATACAAATTAAAAAATCCAGGATTTTGATCAAATTTGACAATCACATAGAAAGTTATTTTAATATATATGTATAGAACCTAAATTATCCTATATTTGTGTTATCTAGCCTAGCTTAATTAAATCGAGCAATACAACTTTATGATGACATATATACTGACCCGTACCGGTCAACACGTGTATAAAGGCGTCAGCCACATATTCCTGATTTATTAGTGATGGGTAGGTCAGGGTTCGAACCCCTTCCGGGCCTATTGAGGTGTTTTTTCCTTAGTTTTCACTTTTCATTTCCTGAGATGGGGCTACAGTTTCTCTAAATTATACATTCCTCAATAATAGTCCACCAATCCGAATATACGGTTAGCCCAGACTGGTATTAAAATGAAAATAGCGTATCTATCATAAAATATCACGTTAGATCTAGGAGACTCTGATTTAATATTGTATTAACACCACTGTGTTTGGAAACTAAACGTAAAATAGACGTTCTTTAACCCCTAGAAATATTAAAGATATATATGCCCAATGTTTAAAGGAATCCAACTCACTCTTTATCATGAAAACATGCCACGTAATAATTTACAGAACCGATTGAATTTGACTTTTTTTTTTAAGTGGAATTTGTTAGTGTTAAGGCCACCACCTTAGAGATGGTGTCAAAATAAGTAATAGAAAAGTAAATCTTGATATAACATATTGAAATCCTTGACAAAGTAATGCAATATGATCGAAGGGCGGGGGGAGCATTTGATGTGGACGAACTCGTTTAAAGAAAGCGAAAGTAGATATTTCAGGTTTTATAAATTTGTGTGTCAGCCGTTTACTACATTATGTAATGCCTGCCGGCCTTATTCAGGAGCGCGTGGTATAGTGGGATGGTGGGATGGTATTGGTAAAAGCATGTAGATAGTTTTGAATGTGTCACAGTTATTTTAAATAAATTAATACATTAAGATATCATGAAAGAACGCAATTAATCCTTACACAATAAATACACAACATTAAAAAGTTCACTAGCAATACAGTTAAACAATACACGTTTCAACAGATATTTACTTGGGTTAATATGTTCATAATTATATTATTTAACGATGCAAATTGTATTTCGTTCGATTCTGTGACAACTTTTACACTCATTGCTTAACTCACTCTGGTGGCATGAAACATTACTGGGGGTCTGGAAATATAATGTATTAAATATAGTTAATATCTTTACTATAGCCAGCCTAGGTGGTTCAGTGAATTGTGTTTTAATACAACTTACATTCCTTTAAAATATTATGAGTGCATGCCGGAATTAAAATATGCACTGTAGATTTCATCTTCACAGTAATAAAGTAGTAGCCGGTTTAAGTTAAACTGTCCGAGCATTCAAGGGTGGGTTAAACTGACCCTCAGAGCATTCAAGGGTATGTTAAGCTGTCCTTCAGAGCATTCTAGGGTGGGTTAAACTGTCCTTAAGAGCATTCTAGGGTGGGTTAAACTGACCCTCAGAGCATTCAAGGGTGTGTTAAGCTGTCCTTCAGAGCATTCAAGGGTGTGTTAAGCTGTCCTTCAGAGCATTTGAGGGTGGGTTAAACTGACCCTCAGAGCATTCAAGGGTGTGTTAAGCTGTCCTTCAGAGCATTCTAGGGTTGGTTAAACTGTCCTTCAGAGTATTCTAGGGTGGGTTAAAATGACCCTCAGAGCATTCAAGGGTGGGTTAGAATGACCCTCAGAGCATTCAAGGGTGGGTTAAACTGTCCTTCAGAGCATTCTAGGGTAGTCGAATAGATTCCAAAATGACACCTGGACACGAGAATCGAATCCGGGACCTTTGGCTTAGTACGCCAATGCTTTACCATTGAGCTATACAGATAATGTTCCATGCGCAGGGTCATTCTTCACTCATATGTGGCAGAATCTGTGATGGACTTGTATCACCAGCTACGAAGAGCTACCAATGATATCACAGCTACCAACACATTTATCATCATGAGACTGAACAAAAAAAAATTAATAATACCTAATTAGAACCAAAAAGTATTTCAATGTATTGTATGAACAAATATTACAACCTTTTAAGTGGAGTCTGTTATTGAACCAACGTTCCGTGGGCATTATATGAGATGAGGACGTTTAGTAAGAAATGAATTCAGTCTTATATTAAATTGGAAAAGTTATTAGTTGATTATTTTCTAATTATCACATTTAACACTCAGGTTATTAACGGCTTAACATGAGTGGTAAGTATAAGATGTTAATTTAGAGAAAACGTGCCCGCAATAGAATGGATGGGAAAACTACGTTAGTAAATAGCCCGTGGAAAACCATTCCACTGTGTACTCGTCCGAGATTCAAATATCGACCCCCCGTCAGCTGCAATCCAGTCTTTAGGAGGAACGACGCCGGCGGAGGATTTATTATTTGAGATTGTTGTGAAACCTAGATCAACCGATGTTGAACCTATATGTGTTGTGACTGACCGCTATCTGTTACTTTAGTAGAACTGACAGTAGTGACGTGACCGAGATTCCTGATTCCGGGTGAACGGTTCGTTACGTCAGCAGGCAGACTTTTTCAATCAAAGTCACAGAATCATTTCGTATATGTTCAACCAAGTTGTGTAAGAATATACGATATTTGTGTGTGTTTGTGTTTAGCCATCTTGAAAGGCGGTGCACAAAGAGGGTCTGGTACCCCTCAACCACAAGCTATGCGTTACCTAAGGAGCCCACACAAAACGGACGAAAGGTTTGTAAACAATTATTATTCCCTTTTAACAGTTTACCCCTGTTTTTAATTTCTTCGAACTTCTATTGTTTTATCCAGTTTTTTTTTTTTTACAGAAAGATTACCGAGGAGTTCTTTGTAAAAGGGGCCTACCTCGAGATAGGTCCTTTTTAGGGAGATTGCATTTTATGTTCCACCATACTTATGTTGGTATGCTTGCAAAGTTTGGTTTGTATATCTTGAATATAGATAGCAGTGTGAGACAATTCCTCAGCTGTTGTTATCAGTCTATTTTGATCCACATAGTAGTGAGGTTAAATTTTCGCGCCTTTATTTAGTATTACAATAAAATGGTGTAAAATGTCTGACATTGCGGTTAGTGAAGAAGAAGAAATTAATAATTCAAGCAGGAAGAGAAAGAAACAGGCATTAGGAAATAGAAAAGAAGTGAAATTGAAACGTAATTCTTGGGAAGCCTATACAACAGCTTGTTCCAATAAACAATTTCCAGTTAAATCATTTAACAGTGTGATAAAATGTTGTTCCAAAGATTGTTTTGATAAAATTACTAAACATGAACATCAAGATATGTTTTCTCTTTTTTATGAAACAGTTTCAAAACAAGAGCAAGAGTTTTAGTTAGGTGGTTTGTTGAGCCTAGAAAAGACTATATCAGAAAAAGTGTAAGTATGACTCTAATAGTAAAACACGAGAAAATGTGTTTAATATTCTGTAAAATACAATGGCTCAAGTATTGCAGTATGTCAAAATTTTCTGGTATCCCTTTATCGAATGTTGGTTAAGCGGATTTGTGTGATTCAAGATAAAGTTAAGGGAGGAAGGTCATTTACTGAACCTCGGGGTAAACACAGTAATATACCCTGTAACATAAAATAAAATGTGTGGCAGCTGTTTAATGAACATTTAGAAGGAATACCCCATCAAGATTCTCACTATTCTATTAATAAATCAAAGAGAAATACTTTGAAAATCCCAATTGTTATGGAGTAACATTATTTAAGTTATTCAAAGAGCATTACAAGAATTAAACAGGACAGCTATTAAAAATGAGCTACAAATCATATCACAAATATTTTAAAAAGCAAAATATGTATGCTTTAAATTACCACGCACTGATGTGTGCGATTTCTGTACAGAGTTAACAGTGAAACTCAAGATTAACCCAACAGATATATGTAAGATTATGTTTTAATTGCATAAAAGAAAGGCTGAAGCTTACAAAAAAATTAAACGGGAATGGATTGACTTCGACTACGCTCAAAACTTGCCTCTTCCGAAAACAAACGTAACTTCTCAGTTCTATAAGAGGATTATGTGACTTTTCTTGTTTAATGTACACTATCACAATGACGATAGCTGTTCATTATATTACTTTTTTGAATTAAAAAAAACTCCAGCATAGTTTGTTCATTTGTTAACCACTTTATTATACATAAGTTACAAGAAGAATGTGATATTTGAGAAGAAAAAAATTCTGACGGAGCAGAGAGACAATAAAAATATTACAGTTACAGCATTTTGTAGTTGGTTTTCCATGAAACTGAAAGTAAAGATAACAAATATTTTTCCAGTGCGAGGTCATTCGTACAACCAATGTGACCGAAACTTTGATATATACAGTAAGCATTTGCGTAAAATTGAAAAAGTGGCTACTCTTAATGATCATGTGAAAGATTTTGAAAAATGAGTCAATTCTTCCCCATTAATTATAATAAATGGCGTAGCTATTATACAAAAATGGGCTTAAGGACTACAAAACATTGCTGGATATCAAAAGTCTATAGTAAAAGAGCAAGTTTTCAAAATACAATCCTACCAGCGTCTCAGCTACCCTGTGACGGAAGTTGTTTTAGGGTCTATACAGGTTCATATCTTCAATTTAATTATTTTAAGAGACTTAATGACACGGGGTTGTCACTTCATCCAGTTGAACCGGTTAAGCTAACTCCAGCTAAAGAAGCAGATGTGAGAAGTCTTTTTAAGTTTTTGGAACCTGAACAAATTCACTAGTTTGAAGAAATCTTAAAAAAAAAGTAAGTTCTGACACTAACGTGACATGTGTTGATGAGAATATTGTCAATGTTGATAACAAGATTTTTGATTAATAATTCAACCAAAGAAGGATTAAACTGAAAAACTGAAAATTTTGCATATCACAGAAGAAGAAAAAAATTATCTCATTTTTAATTATTTAAAATATATTTTAATGAATATCTCACACATTAAAAATGTAGCTACTATTTATCAAAATTATATTTATCATTATTTCCACTTGGGTCTCCCTTAAAATGTTTGAAAACACCATTAAAAATTGGTAATCTATGTGAAAAGGGCCTCTGATACTTGTTTTATGTAAAAGGGGCCCTTGAAGGCCATAATATAATATTTAACTACGCATGTATATAAAACACGTAAGGAAATTATGAGTGACTGTTAATTTCTAAAATATGTATACCAATATTTATAAAAGTTCTTAAATTTATGAAAAACTTGTTGTAAATGTAGTATATATCGTAAATCTTTAAGCAGATAGATAGAACTCCTCTTACTACTTAGAATTATTGTAAATGTCGTTAAATATCTCATATATTTTGTATACAGTAAACTATCCCAATTGGTATTCTTAAGCTTAAATTTAATTTAATTTGCATGAAGTTAGTTAATAACATAGTGTTAATTTTCATCCTGTTACGAACATTGTTTACATGTGTTTCAATTTCAAACGATACCAATGATCTGTATATCTTTATTTTAATAATAATAATAATAATAGTAAGATTAGTAGAACTAATTATAAGAAAACGTATCACAGAAGTGATTTAAATTCTAATGAGTTTACTATCCACAGTATTAAATTAAGAGATTGTTTTTCTGCCTGTCGTGAGCATTGGGAAATATCTATCACAAGTAGAGGGCTGAAATTTTAAAATTAGTAGCCCCTGTGCACAAAAATTTGCACCTCAAACTGGAATTTTAAATTTTTAACTAGATTTTTCTAAATTTACTATAAACTGGGTCGGAAGAAATAAAAACAAAGATTATTTTCTGTCTGTTTGACACAAAAAAAGCGTTGTTTAGGGTAACCACGCAGTTAATTGCGTGGCTACTTTGGGCAATGACGGGTAATTCAGCTAGCAACATTATAAATTATGAGAAGGCAATTAAATGTACTTGAGATTTGGTTTCTAATTTATCATTGAAGAGAAATTATTGTATTCGTGAAAATCTTAGACCTCAATATTATCATAAATTATAATGATATTACGTTTACTATACTCCCGAATTCAAAAATTGTTTGCTTTTTACAATTCTGTCCGTCCCCATGTAGGTATGTCCCTGGGCCCTATTTCCGAAATTATTTTATGGTTTATGGATTTTGTTCAAACATAATATTTGAATGCTAAAGGGATATACCTTAGAACATTCTTTTTCACCCTCGCTCTTAAATCAAGGGTAGTTTACTGATGAGTGATTATTGGAAATTCCAAGTTTTCCTAAAATGGCCCTAACGATTTTGTTTAAAAACTATATCTGGGGGGTATTTTACATGTTAAATGAATGGTGCGTTGCAGCCCACAGATTTTATCGCTCCTTTACTTAATAAAAATTGAGAGATAAGCTTAAAACTCGTAAGATATGTGAAACAAAATAATGGACATCGTTGCATAAACATAATGGAGAAAAGAGAATCATATTCTACCAAAGAGCATAAATGAAATACTTTACACTGTTACAGAAACATATTGAGGAAAACATAACATCTCTGTTCATTAAAGAGCATAACAATCAACTCCTCACTTCGCAGACTTCCATTAAAATTATTATTTTTTTATAATTCAGAAACTATTTGTTTTATAAAAATACAAAATTAAAATTATAAGTTATATTGTCTCTCAAAGAGTTGCGAGCATGTGATCAAAATTGAATATATCTGCTTATTTAAAGTATCCTCTCTGTCATTTTCACGGAAAAATGGGATCCACCATTTTGTTTGTAATGTTAAACAATGACTAGATCCGATTTTTAGTCAAAATCGTTAAAGCGAATTTTGAGAGAATAGCTTTATTTTCTTCTAGTCCATGAGTAAACTATACTTAATTTTAGGGTTGGGTAGCTATTTTTTTTTTAATCCTCTGGGGAACCTTATGAAAACCCTAAATACCAAGTTTCAGCCCAATTGGTAAAATGAGTAGTTTACTTATGACTTTTTAATTTAAAATATTAAAAAAATTTGTTCTAACAATTTTGTTCAAAATGAATATCTGATAAGTTTTTTAAAATATAAATTATGATTTTAATTTATTTTTCTTAAAAAAGTTAATGGTAGTTTACTCTTAACATATTTTTGAAAAAAAATAATTTAGTTTGAAAATAGCGCTAGTTATTTTGTTAAAAATTCTATCTAGGGACAATTTTACTTTATAAATTAATATTACTGCATATTTACTTTTTTTAAATAATAATTTAAGGGCAGTTTACTTATTACAATTTTAAGAAAATTTGAACTTTTTTGGAAATGTCCTTTAATATTTAGTTAAAAATGGGTATCTGGGAATTGTTTTTCATTATGAATAATAAAATTATATTTGTATTTTTTTAAACTATAAATAGTTTGAAAGTAGTTTAAAAAAATATTTTTTTGAAAACACTTTGAACATTTTTGCTAGAATGTATATGGGAAAAGTGTTCAAAGGTTTGAACGATTGTACAAGCGTAAAATTGTATTATCTTAAGAATAAATGGGGGCTGAATTCAAAACAGCATTTTAGTTATGAAGAATGCCACAGTACTTCCTAGCACTAGTAGTTATTTTTACATGGGAATCTTTCACGACGAGGGGAAATTTCTACATCATATCAACCGGCGAGAAACAAGGGAAGGAAACAGTCAACAATGCCCGCAAAATTGCAAAACCAAACAAAACACACATCAGCAACCGATAGCTTATAGTAAATGTCAGTGGCAGCTGGTGACCAAATAAACAGGTGGTGCACAAATCAAACTATTCCAAATTATTATGTATACACTTTTTTTTTAAATAATCTATTATTTTACTTGTGCTAATATGTTATATCAGTAAATATTTTAATCTTATACTTTGAACCTTAATAAAAGCAAACGCAAATAATTAAATACGTTACATTTTAAAATAAAACTATCACAACATTAATAAAGAAATAAATTATTTACAAATCCCGCAAATTAAATTAATATTTTTTGTCTATGAAAAAAATGTGCAAAATACTTTATTAAAAGTCCTGGGCTATTTTAAATAATTACGTCACTCCTCTTTCTTTAGATCTTGTAAGACTTTCAATCACGTTAGAGTTTAAGTTTGAAAAGAGTTTGTTGACATATTTGCACATAATTATTGTTATTAAAAATAAAAGTACGAGAACAATGCTTATAAATAAGTTCAATAACAACTATTTATATCTACACATGTTCGCAGATAATTCATTGGTGATAGCTGTGAAACAATTGCACGTAAAAAATTATAATAACTTGGGTAGCAACGCCGCTAGGTCAAAAACCTTTCTTTTTTCAATGCGCATGCTCAGATGGTTGTAGGCACCAAGCAGAGAAAGCTGTGAGAAAGAGAGCTAGCAGTAAATCTCCCAAGTCGATCAGTAAGGTGCATAGCATAGCATATATAATAACGTCATACCACAATGCAAGCCCTACTACGAGCAATACACTCTATATATTAATACTAATTCACTATGAAGTGTCATTATTTAAATAAAATATTATGACATATTCATTTTGTATGAAATTATAAGCGGTGCACTTGCGCACTCAATGAGGAGTCGCCACTGATATATTGAACAGATTTATAGCACTAGATGCTATGTTTATAATAAATGTAATAGTGTTATCCTACTCTATTGCATAATTTAAATCATATATGAAAGTAAATGCTTAGTGCCAGCTGACAAGCACTAAGTGCTTAGCTGGACCATGAATCTTGTACGTATATGTATTACAAACATATTTTAATAAGTAGTATTAGGAGTAGTGTGTTCAAAAATAGGACTAGTAACGACTTAATCTAGGAGGTATGGCTGAAGATAGTTGCTTACAGTGCTTCCTAACCAGTGGTCAGCAGACCAGCATCGGTTAGCCATAATTCGATACCTCAATTTAAAAAAGTAATGTATGAATTATTGAAATCAAGAAACTTAGAATATTTAAATATCTATTTTATAAATTACAATTAGACTATATCTTTATTTAATAAAACCAAATAGAACGGTTATTCCAAACAATTGATTCTGTTACAAAATGTTTTGTATTTTAGAAACGCGTATGAAAATTTATTTTTAATTTCTTAGAATCAATTTCATTGCAGCTTACATAGATTCATTAGTGGCTCAAAAATTGTATATTCATGGGTAGTCACACCAACCCTTTACACCTCAATCGCATCCTTGTAACATTTATATATTTATCCTATTAGATAAAAATAGAAATCAAATTTAAAGATATGAATAAGACAGAAATTAATTTATTGACATAAATTATATTGACAATATCAATTAAGTTTACTTATGATAAAGAGTAAATGGACTGATTGGCAAAGTTGTTGTTAAACAAAAAACAAAAAATCAATTAGAATCATTAATTGTGAATGAAGTATAGATTATGTATTGAGAAAAGATTTTTAATTATGTTAAAATGTAATAATTGATCTTTTATAAACACATTAAAAATGTGAGTCAGAAAGCACATATATAACTAAACAATAAAACATATTAAAATACATGTATTAAAGACATGAGTTAAAATAAAAAGGTGTATAATATTGATGACAAGATAAAATTATGATAGAAAAGAATTAATAGAGTTCAATTGAGAATTAATGCCTATGCTTTACTTGAAAGTTTTTATAAGTTAGCTTATTCTTAATTTTCAGGAAGTAATGTAGTTACAATTTAATAAACCATAAATATATTAAGACAAGTGCTGCTGAACATGGGATATTATAGATGAAACTTATAATATAGTGTAATAAGATAAATAAGTCAATTGACAAAAATGGAATTTTATAAATACAAAAAAGTTAAATATAAGTTGAGATCTATCCTTATCTGAGAGTTTTTGAATTCGCTTGTTCCTTGTAAATCAGGAGTGAATTAATCACAAGTCCGACATGTTTCGGCGCTCCATAGGCACCATCCTCAGGTCATAGATGAATCCTGAAATGAGTTCTTTCCACGAAGAATCGATTAGATTCAATCAAGTGATTGCACTTGTGGAGTTACAGGGACAACATCTAACCCTTATTTAGAGACCTGATGATGGCGTTTGTACGTCGAAACATGTAGTCAGTCTACCGGCCCTCTGGTATCCAAGGCTTAAGGAGAGGAATTAAAACCAGCTAAGGAACACTTATATTTAATCAATTTTTTCTATCAATTTTCATATTATACATAAATAGACTGTTCTAGGCCTCACCTTGGAATTTTGTCCCTAGCTTCTATTTTTCAACTCTTAACTTAATTTCCCTGTTACTACCATATTGTAATTTAACTCTTATTCCTGACAACTCTGGATCTGTCATAATCTACCTGTAACTTAATTCAACTGGTTTACTTAATCATCATCTTACTTAATAATGTTTTACTTTTTGACATGTAACCTTGAAGCATGATTTTTATCTTATTATTGTCTAATTTTAATATGATTTTTGTATTTTAACCTATCATATATCTTGTTCGTATTTTACCTGAGCTTATAATCTAATGAATTTCAAGGTTAGGGTTTCTTGATAAGGGTTTAACATTATTATATTCAGTAATTTTATTTTAAATAATGTAATATATATTTATTCAGATTGTTTTATACATCCACTTAACTATGATAACCCAAGTTGTCTTTTGCTAATTAAATTTCTATCTTCATTTTTCCTTTTATTTCATTTCAATTGTATATATTCATTTAGAATTAATCCTTTGTACTGGTTTTGGGTGTTCTTTAGATAATTAATTTGTATATTAATTGATATTGTCAATATAATTTATGTCAATAACTTAATTTCTGTCTTATTTATATCTTTAAATTTGATTTCTATTTTTATCTAATAGGATATATATTGTTCCTTACTACAATTAATTATGTACTTTATGAATTTATATATGTGTTTAAAAATGTGATATTTTTGTCTACCGGTTTAATACTGTTATTGCTAATGTAATACAGGTCATAACAACAAAACTCTAACAACAAAAATTTTGCAAAAAATTAATAAATATGAATTGTTTGGAAAGTAAAGTTTAGAATTCATATTTCCACCAAATTAGGCCTGCTATGGATAAATCTGGACATGTTCCCATCCCGTGTACCTCACTGTCATTTGTTTGGAACATATAATTTTGCTAGTTGGTTAGTTAGAAAGTATTGTGAATCCCACTCGACCACCCCTAAAATGACTGTGGACCATCTCTAATATAGCCTCCTCACCCTTACCCCTTATATTAAGTTAATTAACAAGCTTTTGTTTAAACGTGATTAAAAAATCATTAGCTCAATAAGCCACATCAATAACAACTTAATTATGCTACGGCATTAGTAGCTAGAAAGTTCACTGCCCCAATTATAAAAGTAGGCCACCTCATTACAAACTATCATTTCAAGTTCATTTTAATGTAAGCCTACCATCTGCGTCTTTCCAATGGCCTCTTCTCAATGTATGTCCCAGTCAATAACCTGAACGAGGTTATATTTTCGATGCATATTAACATTGGCATAGTTTTAAAACACCTTTCGCTACCATCGTAAACATTTACCTGCAACATGTTAGCCTCAATTTAATAAATCATATTCTATTATTATTATTATTATTATTATTATTATTATTATCACCACGTCTTACTACCCGTTCGGGTTATACGCACTTACGCTAATGTGTAATGGTAGGGTGATTGTGAGATGAAATAGAGGACCTACAGTATAACGTGGGATCCGAACCACGGGGGAGGCCTGGCATTCCCCACATTCACAAGTTGTGATTAATACACGTCTTGTCAGAGGTGAAGGAAGGGTTTGAGAATCAGATAAATCTTTGCCGGGACCGAGGATTGAACCCCGGACGCTAGCATAGAAGTCTGACACCTTACCCCTAGACCGCCAGGTCACCCATTATAGTCTAACCCCACGACACTTGTGATGGGTCAAATCTCTTGTTCTTGAAACCAAATCAATTTAATTGTGAATATCGACTCAGAATCAGAATATTACAAAACAAACGTGATAAGCTTAAGTGCTTAACTTTTTCACAATTGTTTGATTCTCTCTCTTCATTTCTTTTTCTTTACATTGAGTTGTAAATTAATTGTATGGGGGGGTGGTTGTTAGGGCTATCCTATAATTATTTTGAGGTAAACTACCAGTAAGCATTAAAATAGCTTTAAAATCAATTCATACTTAATTTTTTTAATGTGTATATTTTCAATCTCGAATTAAAAAATTTCTTGAATTTTCGAATCTTCTCAAGGATTAGAGTTTTCTAAGAACACATTCCTAGTAGATATATGATTACATAATTATAAATATCTTAAAAGAAGTGTTAAAATGTGAACAAATCTGAGTTATTGAATCCATTTGTTAAACTTACTTACATCTTTAGTTCCCTACATGATTCAAAAATTTTCGAATGAATACTTTCAATTGTACTTATATTCAATTATTTAAATTGTTTATTCATTTAACATTACAAACTGGAACATCCAAAGATCTAACCAAGCTCAATATATTTTATTCCAGTTTAAAATAATCCAACCTAGCCTGACCAAACAAACCCCATCATAGTAAAACATAACTTAGGCCCGGAAACCAAGTCTATAGTCTCGGGGAGGACGGGGAGATCGAGGTTCGAATCTCGGTCGGGTGAACTGGGGTGGGTTTTCCTAAACGGGTTTCCACTCTCCCTCCATGCAAATGCGGGTTCACTTCCTCTAATTCAACCTTCCCAATTCACAATCCATTAGCGTAATTAGTACTTAAAGCGTATAACCCGAACGGGTAGTAAGAAGCGGTGCTAAATAATAAAATAAATAATACAGTCTCGGGAATCAACCAATCCCCCGACATAAGGAATAATAAGCAGTTCGAGTTGAATTGGGAATGGTATGACCTTCAAATATATTATATCCACTCGGAATCATTCAAATCATCATCATCATCAGTTAAACAGCTGTTGGCAGTAGTGAGAACTTTAAGAAAGGTATTGTTAAAAAAAATTCAACTTAAGCTTACACGCTCTTAAGACGGTCCATGCCTGATACATAAGTCCACAACTTGAACCTTGATCTCGCAAGTAATTATAAGATAAGCTACCCTTGCGGCAAATCCTAACAATGGTGGTCTCGTTGTTTCATAGATTTCAACATCTTCCAGATACTGCGATAGTAAGATCATTGCGTGGTTCATGTTAGGTTATAAAAGTAATACACCCATAAATCCTGCCAAATAAAAGACTAGTAGTTAATTATACACACTCTGAAGCGTTAGAGAAAGTGTGTGAATAAATGTTTTGGAAGTTGTATTCCTCCAAGGACGCCAAGGTTGTAGCCACCACTTTATAATGAGGGGACGTCTTCAAAACATTAACATAGCTTTTATTTGAAGGTGGCTAGGCAGGGGTTAGAGGAGGGGGGATGACGAACACGTGTTCGCTAAGGTTGGTGTCCTTAAAACCACTCTTAGTACTTTATCCATCCTGTCAAAACCATGATGAAATTCTTCGTTTTAAGCTTATTTTAAAAAAAAGCTGTCTCTTTCCAAGTGCTCTGTTTGAATTTTCAAGGAGAAATGTTTGTTCATAGGCTGCATCATTTAACAACTTAGAAGATAATGATATCCAGTAGGACTGAGCTAAGGCTAACTCGGGAGTTTGGGGTTGAAACCCAACCGGCTGAATTTGTGATGTCCCACTTCTCCACCCACATACTCACATACAAAACACGATTTGGTTGTATTTTATCTGTTTTGAACGTCGGGGTAGTACATAGTTTGTTATTAATTTTTTTTTTCAGCACGTTTAATTACAGTATAATTTTCATAGGAAAAGTTTTTTTTTTTAGAAAATGCATATTTTTCGTGTCTTGGATAGTTAATATTCTACTAAGTATATTACTAGTGTTATTCAATATAGATGTTGATACTATATATCAAAATTAACAGCTACAAGTCAAAATAACTTGAAGTATGCCTACTTAAAAATACATATAATATATTTAACTTTTCTAGCTGTCAAGGTTTTTCCTATAAAAGTTTGGTTATACACATTTTAATTACACTTATATATACACACTGGTGAGCACGCCCACTAAATGTTAATCTCATTTAGTTCAGCTTATTGGAGACAAGGAGGCTGTGGCTCAAATCCCGGCTGAGTGTACTGGTAGTGCTTTAAATAGTTTCTAACTCTCTAGCATGAAAACGCGTATACATTTCTTATAAATTCTACCTCCCTCATTATTACTATATTTGCATAATTAATATATGAGTATAACCATACCGGACACTAAAACGTAGTTTTAAAAAAAATCGCCAACGGTTTAGGGATGGGGGAGGTTGTGGCTCGTATTCCATCCGTGCGTTGATGTCGCCAAACTAAAAGTTGTCCTACGGCTTACAGTACCCGGGCCAGCATGGATCTATTAAACTGACAAACCAAGGCTCGTCCAAGCAAGTCCTCCCACATGGCGGTTTCCTCATCCTGCAATTCAAGGCTAAGGAACCAATAATGGGGGGTGTTACCTCACTGGCCTAGACTGGCAGCCCGGAATAACCAAGTAGCCATCTGTAAGAAACGCGCATCAGAATACAAAATAATGCACTTCCCGTCCTTAAAACAAGGCACCATTGTGTCACACAGTACTATCAGCTAGCTTAGAAACCATGTCATAACTTGATGACAGACATCAAATATGACATGTCTCCTCTGTGAACATATTGACGTCTCGTTGTCTTCTGGTCTGAGGAAATATACTCACCGTCAACGTGGAGTTCAAGTTTAAATACATAGGCCCATATTTAAGAGTATATTTTAAGATCGATTAACCGGGGTATTAGACACACGATTACTCTTGAAACAGAAATAGTATTAAAGTGAGGTTTTCTGAACTATTCATTTGACCACATCAAAATTGAGTTCACTAAAATATTTTAACATTTTAAACTATTTGTTTTTCAATTTTTTCTTATTAAAATATTATAAATTGCTTCGCTAGTCTCAGTGCCACGGTTTCATTTAGTTTGATACAGGAAACCGCACTATGATGCGTCGACTGGTTTGAGCTGTACTAACTATGTAAGCTACGCGCTATCCGTGGGTTGAGACGGACTATTAAGACTATTAATTGAGCGGTATCTCTGAGTGAAACCATCATTGGAAACAGCTGATTAGAGTCAAGAAGCCATACGTTTTCAACGGTAGAATGATTAGTTTGGCCTTGAATGGTCTAACGGTAGCCTACTCGGTAGTATACAGAATGAAACTGTTAGTATATTTATAATCCCAGAGAAAGCCGCTATCAATACCCCCAATCGGATTTTGTATGTATATTGAATCAATTTAAAACAATATGTATAGCAATTTGTTTAAAATGTAAAATATAATGCATCTATATGAATAAAGCCAAGAGTTTGTATATCTGTCTATCACGAGCATTGCACGATATCTACCACACAAAGTCTGAAATTTAAAAATTAATAGCCCTTGTACACAAACATGTTCTCCTCAAAGCCGGAATTTTAAAATTTGGATTTGATTATTTTTTTTATTAATTAAAAACTGTCTCGGAAAAAATTTAAAAAAACTGTTTTTTTTAAACAAGGAAAAGCGTTGCCAGGTGTAACCAGGCAATACATTTCATGGTTACACCTGGCAAAGCCGGGTACTTCTACTAGTGTTGAATATGTTCACTGATTGGAAACAGAAACGAAATAATTTAGTAATTTTTACTACTTAATTCAAACAAGTTTACTTTTAACGCATAAACAGCTGCTAGCATACATTCAATGCTGGCTTTACGCGCAGAGACGAAACATCAATCTACATCTTCCTTTGTCTTTGTTCGGGTCCCAGCCCAGTATAGTGGGAATAGGTTTAACAAGTGCGATTTAATGTTGTTATTTTGCCACTTTCTCTTCACGCTAAATTTCACATGTGATTAATTACCGTGGCTCTTCCCATTTCTCTACAATAATGCTGGTGCACTTCTTCTACAATGCCCTATTCATATTTAATCACTAAATTAAGTGGTTAGTAATCAATGTGTTCAAAATTTGAGCTTAGTTCCCCACTTGGTCGAGGATGAGCTCAGTACACCTACCTTGATGTACGCCGCTTTATCCTCCTGAACGGGCTTGACACCACGCGTCCTCCATGTCGGAAGGGAGGCGTCGCTCTCTTGAGGCACTGGGCTGCCTGCCACACCCACCAGCCAAATCGCCATCACCACTGACACAAATGCGTAACACTTCATAGCTGGCCGATTGTTACTGAAATAACACCACAGAAAGCAACATTTAGTTTACCTCTTCTCTAAAGTTAGAATCACAATGGGAACACTCAGCACCTCTCCGATAGTTACGCGCTACAAGTCTTCAAGCTCGCAATAGACAGGATTACTGGTGACGGGGTGGTCAAAGCCATCCGTATCCATTTGATTAAACGTTAAATAACCTTGCTGTTGAACGTGTAAACGGAAAAAAAAAAATTATGTAAAGATTAGAGAAAATGTGCTGAGTATTACGCTGCCCAAATAGAGTAAATATTGTTTGTGTATAGTCACGAACACCCTCACATAGATATATATTCATCTAATATTTACATATTTATAAACTTATATATAATTTATTTTAAAAAGAATAAAACTTAATATTGTTTAATGATCGGTATTGTATGTCATTGTTCTCTTTATGTATTTCTGTGCCCCTTGAAACCAAATCCTAATCATTCATATTGCATGGCTATTTAAGTGAACCCTTGTAACTCTTCTATCTCAATCCAGGAACAACCAAATCCTATTTGTTAATATCGCTCAGTCAAGTGAACTAGTAGAACTTTTCCATCTCACTCCAGAGAAAACCAGATCCTAATTGTTAATATCGCTCACTCAAGTGAACTAGTAGAACTCTTCCATCTCACTCCAGAGAGAACCAGATCCTAATTGTTAATATCGCTCACTCAAGTCAACTAATATAACTCTTCCATCTCACTCCAGAGAGAACCAGATCCTAATTGTTAATATCACTCAGTCAAGTGAACTAGTAGAACTCTTCCATCACACTCCAGAGAGAACCAGATCCTAATTGTTAATATCGCTCACTCAAGTCAACTAGTAGAACTCTTCCATCTCACTCCAGAGAGAACCAAATCCTAATTGTTAATATCGCTCAGTCAAGTGAACTAGTAGAACTCTTCCATCACACTCCAGAGAGAACCAGATCCTAATTGTTAATATCGCTCAGTCAAGTGAACTAATATAACTCTTCCATCTCACTCCAGAGAGAACCAGATCCTAATTGTTAATATCGCTCACTCAAGTCAACTAATATAACTCTTCCATCTCACTCCAGAGAAAACCAAATCCTAATTGTTAATATCGCTCAGTCAAGTGAACTAGTAGAACTCTTCCATCTCACTCCAGAGAGAACCAGATCCTAATTGTTAATATCGCTCACTCAAGTCAACTAGTAGAACTCTTCCATCTCACTCCAGAGAGAACCAAATCCTAATTGTTAATATCGCTCAGTCAAGTGAACTAGTAGAACTCTTCCATCACACTCCAGAGAAAACCAGATCCTAATTGTTAATATCGCTCAGTCAAGTGAACTAATATAACTCTTCCATCTCACTCCAGAGAGAACCAGATCCTAATTGTTAATATCGCTCAGTCAAGTGAACTAATATAACTCTTCCATCTCACTCCAGAGAGAACCAGATCCTAATTGTTAATATCGCTCACTCAAGTGAACTAGTAGAACTCTTACATCTCACTCCAGAGAGAACCAGATCCTAATTGTTAATATCGCTCAGTCAAGTGAACTAGTAGAACTCTTCCATCTCACTCCAGAGAGAACCAGATCCTAATTGTTAGTATCGCTCACTCAAGTGAACTAGTAGAACTCTTCCATCTCACTCCAGAGAGAACCAAATCCTAATTGTTAATATCGCTCAGTCAAGTCAACTAGTAGAACTCTTCCATCTCACTCCAGAGAGAACCAGATCCTAATTGTTAATATCGCTCACTCAAGTCAACTAGTAGAACTCTTCCATCTCACTCCAGAGAGAACCAGATCCTAATTGTTAATATCGCTCACTCAAGTGAACTAATATAACTCTTCTATCTCACTCCAGAGAAAACCAGATTCTAATTGTTAATATCGCTCACTCAAGTCAACTAGTAGAACTCTTCCATCTCACTCCACCAATGTACAGTAACAATATGGTATAAGAGACTTTTAAAATATATAAACTGATTTTTTGCGTTCAACATTGTTTTAGTACCACGTTTTAATACCTTTCCAGGTTATACGCTGGTGTCCTAATTGCGCTAATGAGGAAGGATTAATTTATAGGAATTGTATTCACAATTGCGTGGAGGGAGAGTGAAAAACTATTTTGGAAAACCACCTACAGTACATCCGACCGGTATTCGAGCCCAAATCTATTTGTCATCAGCAATCTATTATATTGTAATAGTAGTGCCTTAGACCATGCGGCCATCGAATCAGGCGATAAACATTAATCAGATTCTACTATATTATTAGTATTAGTTGTGGTATTTATCATATTTATTAAAAGAAACAGTAGGAAATCAAATGGCTTTAGATTAGTTTACGAGATTAAGTGGATTTTAGAATCGAAACCTGGAACCAGTTAAACTGTGGAAATAGTCTATTGATAATAAATGCATGGAAAAAAGTACACGCGTGTACAATTGATTACTGCACTGTACATGAACAGCGAAGCTTAGAAAATGATAATCATATTTAAGTCACGGATATAGCCGCATTATGTATCCTATTCATAGATTGAAAGAATAACACCAGGAAACGGGAATCAAACCTAGGACCCTTGACATTGGTGCGCTAAGCCCAAAGGTCCGCAGTTCAATTGCCATGTCCAGGTGTCATTTCTAAATTCACGAAAATAATAAACACAATAAATTAAAAATGAAATATTTTAATGGAGTGAAAACAGCTAATTGCACACTCCTCCCCATTTCCTGTGTATAATGCATAAAACCACAATTGAATGCTATATCTGGTTTGAGCGAGTATCTAATTCCCTGTTTAATTGGCAAGAAAGGCTCTATAAGCCTCTTAATCTCAAGTAGTTCCATCACATCGTGAGCAAGATATTAGCGGAGAAAGTGCTTAACTTATACATGGAGCACACTTTCAGGTGCTGATACGCCGAGCAACATCATTACATATTGTGGTGACTGGTCTGACAGCCCGCAAAGAAAGTTTAAAAGGATGACCGCATTCGAGTCTTAGGAAAGGTCAAACTTGCTATTATTCAATACTCTTAATATTCAGCCATAAGTAATCTGATGCTGTAATAAATATATATTTGTTATCTAGAACCTTATTTACAGGCACGTATCTAGTATTTACTTTCTGAGGTGAAGGGGGGACCAACCCACATTTTCGAGCACACGCATTATACATCAAGTTCCTCTTGTATGATTTGCTGGTAACGGAAGGTTGAGATGTGAATTCCAGCTGAGTGTATTGAGGGAGATTTTCAATAAATGGTTTCCTACACTCTCCACGCAAATGCAGACACATTTGATGTCAATGCTACCATATTTATTCCCACCCCATAAGTGTAATTAAAAGGTGGCTAAACCATATGAGTAGTAATACCTGAAACTTACTTGTTCTATCGTAATAGAAACTCGAATTTTCATTGCCGCACTTACAAAAATACGCCACCTATCTCTATCTTGAGTTAGTTCAATCCAGTCCACCCTAACTCTTTCAGGTCTTTTCTAATGTTATCGTCCCATATGAGTCTAGGTCTTCCCAATGGTCTCTTTGATTTGAGTTTGCCAATAAGTACCCTAAACACGGTTCTATAATCTTTTAAATAGTTCAATTAACCGGATAACCATAACAAGTAGAAAGACGTGGTGCACAAAATATAGTTTGTTGTATTATTTTTGAAATAACATTAAAATTAACTATTTTTTACGTGTCAGTAAATTGGTGTCTTCGATATTTTCATGCAGAGTGTATTTATTTATAATTTTAGATATTATTTCATTTTAGAAGTCAATCTATTTAGTTGAAGGCAGTACTTGTTTACCAATTATTTTACTTTTTACACAGGGTTCTACTACTCATTATAGCTATAAGCATTTTGATTATGCAACTATTGAGGTTGTAATGAGAAAGGTGCATGCACTATACGCAATCTACCTGCATTTGTTAGAAGTGAGAGTGTTAAACCATCTAGAAAAAACCCTCATTAGTACAACCGGTTGGGTTTCGGACCTTAACCTCACCGTCACAAGCAAACCATACTAAACATTCTTTCCACGTGACCAATGCGGGTAGTTATTGTATTTGCAATAGCTTTATGAGTAAAATTTATTCAATAAGTTCCGACCAAGTCTTAAATAAATAATTCCACTTATTTGTTGAGAAAATCATTAAACCTACCCACCTCAGTGGCGTAGATATCTAACGCGCTAGTTTCATGTTGAGCTAGACTTATGAGGACGGGGAGATTGAGGTTCGAATCTCGGTCGGGTGAACTGGGGGTGATTTTCCCTAAATGGTTTTCCACTCTCCTTCAACGTAGATGCGGGTTCATTTCCTCTATATTCAACCTTCCCAATTCCTAACCCATTAACGTAATTAGTACTTAAGCGTATAACCCCAACGGGTAGTAATACGTGTTGCTAAGTATTATTATTATTATTATTAGCATTTTAATTAAATTTAATATAACAATTTTTAAAAATTACTTATGTGAGGGTATGTTCTATATATTTGTATCTAGTAAAATTATAAATAAAGCAGTTGTCATCGTGTCTGACGATAACATCTTATAAAACTCTCCATTCCCTTTCGACGGTTGCCGATTTCGTGAAGAAACTTTTAAAGATGTAGACTTTCGCTTCATCTCTTTAAAATCGTCGACGATTAACAGACTGGAAAAAAAAAGTGTTTGTAGTGCCTTAATTTTCCTTCATTGTTAGGAAGAATGCTTAAAAAGGGTTGTAACATACATTTCCACTAATTTTAACACCTTTTTTTAGTTGCACGATTTTAAGACCAATGACTTACACCTAATCGAAATGAATATTAGGAGTACTTAAAGTGTTTTTGTTTTGTCGACATGTTCCCGGGATGTTTGCATTTAAACTAAGTTACTGGATTAGAGGAAATGTACTTGCATTTTCTTGGAAGGAGCCAGCCTATCCGTGATCCGAATCCTGAACCATTTATCAATGGTAAACCAAACTAAATGAGCTTAGCAATTAGTACATGTGCCCACTGATGCAGGTGTGCATTCTTTGAATCTTGTTCTTCTACAGTAGGACTATAACTCGCAATTTAGAAATATCGATTACTAGCCCCCTTCCCCGTAAAACATATTGTAAAGAATCCTGTAAAACAAAGCTTCAAATCATCCATCATGTCAATATAAAAACAAAATGTTTTTTTACTCTTTTTTTTTAAATACAGTCCTACCATCACTGTATAGCCCCCTCCCTCTTTTTATCCTTCCTCCTATTTTCATCTCATTCCTCTTTCTTCGCCCCTACCCCCTCGCCCCCTTCACCAGCCCCACTTTCCTTTCAACAACTTTTTTCGACATTTTTATGAGGAATAAATAAAATTTTCAAAATAAAATATAGCCTATGCTACTTGCTGATAATGTAGGCTTTATATTGGTGAAAGAATTTTTAAAATCGGTCCAGTAGTTTTTGAGTTTATCCATTACAAACAAAAAACAAAAAATCAAATCTTTCCTATTTATAATATTAGTATAAATCAAGGACAGGGATGTAGGGGGGGTGGTCCTACCTGCGGCAGCTCCTAGCTCAAATATCTCAAGAGTAAAGATTTATTTTTTTTTAACATTGAATCACCCACATTGGTGTTCACGTGGACTGATAGTGAAGCTCGTCTAGTCTGGTAGTTGATTCAAATCCCGATCGGATGAACTGAGAGTGAATTTTTCCTAAATGGTTTCGCACTCTCCTTCCACGAAAATGTTGGTACATTTAGCCCAAACTTTGTATTCCTCATCTCCGTCCCCAATAGTGTAAATATGAATGAAACTTTGATGGCTAACAAAATGCGTTACAATAATAATTTTTAAAGCAATTTAGTTTTGGAAAACATCATTAAGTTTGTACGTGTTGTTGGGAATTTTATACGACACCAATAAACTACTAACAGATAATTTTAGGAGGAATACAAATAATCCGGGTTTAATTCCCCTTTCCCCGCTACTTCCAGTGGTACGGAAATAATCAAGGACCACTTCAGGAATTTTAAGGTCATATGACTATCAAAATTTTATTGCATAATTTTAAAAGGTGTATACTATTATAAGCTATAAATAGTGATTCAATTATTTCAATTTATTACAGTTCACGGGTAAAAAGGGGTCAAACTTGCTATTTTATGCTAGTGAGGTAGGCTACCATTGTTAATGTAAAGTAATTAATAAAATATATCGGACTGAAATATAGTATAACTAGACATTCATATGAGTTGTGTTTAACATTAATATACTATACATTAATAATATTAATATTTCATGGAAATATTTACAGTATTAGTATTATTTTTATTAATATCATAACTATTTCATTCTAAACACCTCACATGAATGTCTAGCTACACTATACTCCAGTTCTATGTATTAATTAATAACTTTACCTTAACAATGGTAAGCTACACAAATACCATAAAATAGCAAGTTTGACCCCTTTTAACCCGTTAACTGTAATAAATTGAAAATTGAATCATTATTTATAACTATAGTTATTATTATTATTATTATTATTATTATTATTATTATATTATTTTTATTATTATTATTAGCACCGCGTCTTACTACCCCATTCGGGTTATACGCACTTACGCTAATGTGTATTTGGTAGGGTGATTGTGAGGTGAAATGGAGGACCTACAGTTTAACGTGGAATCCGAACCATGGTGGAGGCCTGGCATTCCCCACATTCACAAGATGTCTAACTTATAGTTATATACTTGTTAAAGCTAGGTAGAAAAATGTTAGTGATCGAATGACTTTAGCAAGGCACTGTATCCAGTCCATCTTATCATGTGGGAGGAATATGTAACTGACTCGGGGGAAATAACATTTTCTTGCATCAGTTTGACCTTGAAATTCTGTTTCTAAAATCAATCGCGAACCGTCCTTGGCGTGTTGCAGATGAAATGTGACCGACTAAAACGTATATTGCAACAACATTATGTGTTTATTTTTCATTTGGTTTGGTTGTTTAAATAAGTCTACCCTAATACCGCGGTGAAATCATCAGATGACTTTAAAATGAATCCAAGCTTAGAAAAACCCTTATTATTGAACACTGAGCAATTGAAAATACAATTTTAAATAGCCGAGTGAAACCCAAACACAAATCTTGCATTAATCTAGGCATTATTCGATATCGAACTTAGCTACATTATACCTCTCTCATTTTATATATTTGTATAAAACTGTATAATTATATATAATAAAAGTTATCTTTATAAAATTGTTAAATAAGATCCCCATTAATATTTATTTAATAACCAAAATGTGTTGGTTAAGAGAATTCCCTGATTTCGGTTGGAAGCCCGTTTTGGAAGACTTTACTTCGTACAATAATCCTACTGTATGGTAGTATTTTGGTAGGATAAAAGGCCTTCCAGAATGGTAATAGAAAGTCCGCCCTTGAAGACCTTTTAGCCTACTAAAATACAGATAAGGAAATATACAGTACAATAGAGTAGAATTCTTGTAAGAAATAAGGTCTTCCAAAACGAGATTCCTACCAAAATGAGGGTGTACAAAGTTACCCAATTTTATTTTATTTTATAATTCTCTTCTTCTTCTCTTCTTAAAGCCTCCAAGCCGTGAATTGTGAGTTAAACGTACAGTACTTTTTTTTAAGTTAATACTGTGTATATCTTTGTGTTGCCTTCCTTCTACCTCTCCCATTCCAATTCCAAATTTATTAATTTTTAGCTAATCTCAAGATCAGGAACAAAATTCAGACGCTTATACACAAACAAGTACTGACTTTGATTTTTGATTCAGACCAACACTATGAGGTCTGAGATCTGCAAAATCCTTTTAAAATAAATGATGCAACATATTTATGCGCACTTTTTCATATACAACAGTATATTTTAATTTGGAAAAAATGTTTAAGAACTGGCTATTAATAAATCTCACTTAAATAAGTTTTCCTCAGAAACACAAACATATCATGCTGCTAATGATATGAAAAACACACACAGTATTTATTATTTATCATATAAACCACACCCTTAGTGTCCATTCTAACAAAAAAAATTTTTTTTTTTGTTTAATATCGAATTAAAAAATAAATAAGTCGTCATTAATACACCCTCATATGAATGTTTATTCTAAAACCCCATATTGAGTCTACCATGCATAGATAGCTCTCTCCAGATATTCAGTTTGAACAAAATTGTTTGAAAATTTTTGAAATATTTAAATTTTTCGAAACCTTTTCTTCAGTAAACTACCCTTAAATTATTATTTTAGCGCCACGTTCTTAATACCCGTTCGCGCTATACACTTATGTACTAATTACGATGGTGGTTTTAAGGATTAGGAAGATTATATTTCGATAAACTGTGCCCACATTTGCGTGGAGGGTGACTGTAATACTACTTTAGGAAAACCACCCTCAGTACACCCAACTTAGGTTTGAAACTCGATCTCCCTGTCATTGGCAGTCTTTTCTGGGTGATGTATTTAATGAACTACGAACCTACTCACACCTGCCTGACATCAGGACAAGGTAAACATTAAATTCAAACCCCACAGTGATTCGGAACAAAATCTTTCAGTGAAGTTTGGCCATCGTCTGGCAAACAAAACCTTCACGCTCTTGACCGTGAAAGAGGCCCTGAGCCGTGTAAATGACTGAGAAACACAATAGCGAAAAAAAAATGTTAAGTCTGTCTGAATTGTACAATGTCAGGGTGAAGACCCAGTAACTAATAATTCTACGCATGAACGCTCTTGTATACTCATTGTTGGAATAAGAAGCGCGCCCAAATAGAAGTGTTTGGTTACGAGGAAATTTAATCAAGGGAATAAAACAGTTTATGCTACAGATGAAAACTACACAAATGGAAAGAATCTTCAGACTTTCGCTAAAATGATGGCGACGATCGATCAAGAGTCATCCGATCCTTGTTATTTAGCAACTCAAGATGGTTTTGGCCAAGTCATCCATGTTGTTGTTATTTTTGCACCGCATCTCACTTCCCGTCCACTCTATCCTTATTTAACTACATAAATGAGGTAGCGAGGGTGAAACGTATAATTTAGGGGAAGGCTACCCGAATTTGCATGGAGTTAGATTGCGAAACACTTGGAAATAAAATTGTTACAATTCTGTCTGTCCCCGTGTCGGCATGTCTGTCTGTTTCTCCCTGACCATAAATTTGAAACAGTTTGATGGATTTTGTTTTAATATGATATTTAGATGTTATGGGTAATACCTTGGGACTTTTATTTTTTAATTTTGACCCTAGCCCTTAAATTAAGGGTAGGTACTTTATTGATGAGTGTTTTTTTTATTCTAAATTTTTCGCAAATGTCTCTAACGGTTTTGTTTAAGATTTATATCTAGGGAATACAGGTAGAATGGGGTTTTAAATCCAGTTAGGTCTACTGAGGGTGGTTTCACTTAAATGGTTTCCCACTCTCCTTCCACTCAAACGCGGAAAGATTACCTCTGAAATGCTTCCTTCCTCATTCCTACTTCATTTATCATATATGCGTATAACCTGAACCGGTATTAAATTATTTTATTATTATTATTATTATTAATTATTATTTAGTACCGCGTCTTACTACCCGTTCGGGTTATGCACTTAAGTACTAATTACGCTAATGGATTAGGAATTATGAAGGTTGAATTAGAGGAAGTGAACCCGAATTTGCGTGTAGGGAGAGTGGAAAACCATTTAGGAAAAAAAACCGTTCACCCGACCGAGATTTTAACCTCGATCTCCCCGTCCTCAGCAGTCGAGCTCAACACGACTAGCGCGTTAGTCAACTACGCCATCGAGGCGGGTCGGTATTAATTTGAAGTGATAAAAAAGTATAAATATAGTTAATGTTTTACTTGACAAATACTGTATGGGCAGGGCCTACTTGTATTTTGGGTCGAAATTCGTTAAAACGTGGTTTACTGATGTATGATTTTCAAAATTTCTAAATATTTTTAAAATCTCTCTAATGATGTTGCTTAATGGTATAGCGGGGGAATGTATTACATGACAAACAGAACTGTATATTTGTTTTTTTAGGGTAAAAACCGTTTAAGGGTAGTTTACCGAAGACTGATTTTTTTAGATTAAATGTTTCGCCTTAGTGAAATTTGTTAAAATTAGTTCTATGTTAAATTTTTACACCATAAAAACTTACTTATATTTGTTTTTCTTCAAAAAATTAACTTAATAATTGCTTACCGATGACGATTTTTGAAATCAAAAAAAATTGAAAATAGGTCTAGCTAATTTTATTTTTCAAATTTGGTATTTAGAAACATGATAATAATAAATAAAATTTGCTGGTTTTTATAAAAAAAAAATTAAGAAAAGCTTAAGCCCCTTAAGAAAAGTTTTAGAAAATTTAAAATATATCAAAAATAGAATTTAAAATTGAGTTTAAAATGGGTATCTGGAATAATGTTTCATGAAAAATAAGAATTTATTTTTATTTTTACAAATATAAATCATTTGAAGGTATAAGCTTTAAGCTTTAACTACATGAGAAAGTTTGTACGATTGTATCTTACCATTTAATTAGTAAAATCTAAATTCTCTTTAGAACCATTCCTGAACAGTGTCTAAGTCAAGACAAGCAAACATTTTTTGTACACATATGTACTAACTATACTATTGAGCTTGGAATGAGGAAGTTTGAATTCAGATGAAGTTTACCCACATTTGGGTGAAGGGAAAGGGGAAAACCATTTTGAAAAAACCACCCTTAACACACCCATCCAGGATTTAAACCCCAATCTCTCTCTATTGGCAGTCTAACACAAGAATCACACCTTAATCCATGCGGTCACCGAAGAAGGTGGCCACTTTAATTGATATTACACATGTGACACCCCTTGTCCCCTATGAACCTAATGAGATCGTTGTGATTTGTGTAGGTCTCCTAGGTGTTCCTTAATTCTTTGACGCCTAAGATATAGCCAGACCGTTAGTTAAAACCTCTTTAAAAATGTAGACTGGCATAGTTCACAAATGACTCTACTCACTATATTTATCATTCAATCCACAAAGTCCGAGAGGATACATGACTTTAATATTTTCACCACCCGTTAAATGTGTTTGATTACCTGTTTTTCCCTTCAATCTCAATCTGTATTGTCTGTGTACCTTCTTCTTCCCTTAGGATTTTCTTTGCTTTCTTGCCAAAGCTTAACTTGTAATATGTCTGTCGGTGACCTGGTGGTCTAGGGGTAAGGTGTCAGACTTCTGTGCTGGAGGCCGGGGTTCAATCCTCGGTCCCGGCACAGATTTAGCTGATTTCCAAACCCTTCCTTCACCTCTGACAAGACATCTTGTGAATGTGGGAATGCCAGGCCTCCACCGTGGTTCGGACTCCACGTTAAACTGTAGGTCCTTCATTTCATCTCACAATCACCCTACCATTACACATTAGAGTAAGTGCGTATAACCCGAACGGGTAGTAAGACGTGGTGCTAATAATAATAATAATAATAATAATATGTCTGTCTACCCTTACTAGTGGTCCCAGAGACAAAGGAGTGAGTATCGTCCAACCTGGTTTTCTGGTGATGGGGAGGTCAATGTCCAAATCTCGGATTAGTGCACTGGAGAAGATTTTCCGTATGTGATATTTCTCTGTGGTTTTAATAAATTCTCTTCGAGCTAATTCGGGTGCAATTTACTTTTCTGTCCCTGCCTCTTAAATTAGCTCGTTAATAGCCTGAGTGTTAAAACGTTAACCAGAAGATACGCATGTTGGACTCTGACACAAGAGGCCAAATTTCGAGTCCCGGTTGCACTGTTTCCCCCTTCTAATTTGTTCCCATTCTCTTTACATGCAAATGTTGGTGCATTCAAAAGGAATCATTTTCTTTGGTTGCCCTTAAGTTACACACCTTTAAGACACTTAAGAATATATACTAATATTTAGATTAAAAACTACGTATGTAGCGTTTAGTAGCCGCTCAGGACAATCCTATGTTAAGGAATATTGGTTTGAGCCCACGTGACGCGTGGGCAATTTTTAGCTCTGTTTTGTTGACTAGATAGAAAGTATTGTATTTAGCACAGCGTCTTACCACCCGTTTGGGTTATACACATATGTACTAATTATACTAATGTATTGATGATTTGGAAGGTTAAATTTAGAGGAAGAGTAGCCACATTTACAAGGAGGGAGAGTGGAAAACTATATATGATCCAACCATGATCAAACCCCGATTCCCCCATTTAAGGCAGTTTATTCTATTGCGAGAGTAGCACCGTAGACCATGCGGCCACCGAAGCGGGTGAAAGTAAAATTAGTTGATTTGCGATTTTGGAATGTGTTCTCTCTCTATAGCTATATAAACATATTTAAATATACTATATTGCTAACCATTTAAAACTATATACTCTTTTGTTGATATTTAAAGTGTACTTTCCAAACACAAGATTTATATCAACACACAAATTCTATTTTAGTCGGTTCAAAAATTGTAGGTATAACCACTTAAATCATATTTGAAAATAAATATAGTAGCCAAATATTCAACAAAAACTTAAAATGTTTATTGCACGACTGTCAAAATTGTTACCATCTGTCAAAAATGACAGCCGTAGTATGTATGTATGTTAACCACATGTCTTGGCGCATTAGCAAGTGAAAGTGAATCTCGTGACTTATGAACTGAATTACTCCTAGGACAATCCGACTACAACTTAAATAGGACAATAAACCAACACTAAAACCAGAAACTCTACTTTATAATATACTCTTATATAAATAGAATGGAATTATTTATAGGAATTAATCTCATCAATCACACAGACTTGTTCTGTCTGGCCACTCACTTTCAGAGAGAGAGAGCATTTAACCATGCGATAGGTTTTAAAACCGAATAATCTATTAGGTGTATTTTCTTACCTGAATTTCTAGAAGTAACCAGTATTTAAAAAAAACACCAACCAGTTCAGTGCGCGCGTGGGTGGCCTCACAAAACAACAACACAAACGAAAAAAGAACGATATAAGGGAAATCTCTAGTCGGTATTAGGAATACAGAGAGAAGAAGAGGTCGTTTGTTTGCGATCAGGCCGGTAAGTAGCGGGACAAAAGTGATCCTTTTCCCGCCGACTCTCTGAGTGGTATCGCGAGTGGTGAATGGCGAAATGAAATGAAGAGCACGCAATGTTGAATATAAGCTCCTTGTGGAGGGGGGGCACGAGTGCCCGACACGTATGGGTGAGAGTGTACCTTAGCGTTCAGGTGGGAGAGGGGGTGGGGGGAGGTGGGGGAAGTTGTGGCTTGTAGGCCGCCTGGGTTGTTTGTATCTGCTCGTTTGCCACTTTCTATTTCTGGCGCAATGTCTTTTAAAACCGGAGCTCAAGGGGGTCCGTAGATGTGATGAGCGTGACATTTTCAAAATTCCTTCAAATTATGTGTTGTTCAAAATAAATTTAAGGACATTTTCTGAGCAAGAAATGTTTTGATGTGTGTTTTCAAAGTCAAGGTCGATACCAAATAGGAACAAGAATTACATTTTGACTTTAAGATAAAATAAAACTCGCAATTGCATCGTCCAAATATTAAAATAGATAACATTTTATGTTTGCCGTTTTAGTTAATGTAATGTAAGTGTAGGTACATTCGTTATTATTAATAAGATAGTGTCTCCCATATTAAAACCAGTTATAAGTGTAAGATATTAATGAAATAAACCCAATGGTTTATTGAATATAGTATTGTAGGTTACACATCTCAATTATTTAAAGGTACGTCAAACATAGGGTTGGCAGACGTCCTGGTTTTTAGATGATAGTCCCGGTGTCCCGAAAGACCCCTTCGGGACATACGATTGTCCGTTTTTTTTTTGTCCTCTTTTGCCCCGCAATCGGTGATGTAAGAGGGCTATTAACATTATTTTTGTCAGGTTGGTTACCATAAGTATAACATAATTAGGAAAAGTCCCGTCTACGAGTATTCTATAAGGTTAGTGATTAGTGATTACATTTTCTCTGATTTCCTACGTCATTGCATCATTGTGAAAGTGTAAGTGTTAATGCAGAGATATGTTGGTTTCATTAGTCTGAAATTTACATATATATTAAATTAAATTTACAATGTTAAAAGTCTAAACATGCCGAAAAGACAGTTCAAATGAAGGAGGCAGGATCTTATCGCAAATATAAGTAAACATTTTTTTTAAATTTTTTTTCTAAGTTATTAATGATGCTGTTTTCTTTTTTGTAATATGTATAAGGCATTTATTTAATGTGTCGTAAAGATTAAAAATCAAATTGTAATACATAAACTTTTCTTTTGTCCCGGTTTGCCCTAGCAAAAATCTGGCAACCTTAGTTAAACTTACGATGAAATACATACCATACTAGCTATGAATAAGCGAAACTTAATCAAAATTGTAAAAGCCATTTTCGAAAAAGAAATAGCGTATTTATGTTTATGGATTCGTTTTAAAACTACACCAAGATTAGTTTTAAAAAAAGCATAGTAGTATTCCCTTGAAACATTATTGACATTTTTTTCTTCTGTAACCAAGGGAGCCTAAAACTTTGAAAAGTGTTAATAATTATTCCTGCTTTAAAGGAAGCACAGTCATGAGTTTCACTGATAAATTTTGTCAAATTTATTTTTCAAAAACGTTGAAATTGAAGTTAAATTTTTAGAAAAAATATAAATGGGTGGTGGAGGGGGGAGATTATTATTTTTTAAATTATTAATCACAAATTGATTTAGAGCAAACTTGATAAATAGATTTACATAATACTCCCTTAGTATGTTTGTTTTTCATTTGGTCAATATTGTCTAAGACAAAAGTATTTTTTTAAATGGTTGAATAAGTGGGCCCATTGTTTGGTACTCAAAAAACAGCAAAAATCAATTTCACCAAAAATCGACACCCGTATAATAGACGTGTGGAATTATACACTATTAAATATTGGAATCGGAATGTAACATTTGAAAGTGACCGCCGTGGTCAAATGTTTAAATATATAATATAATTTTTTTCACGGCTTTTTACCGAACTAAATGCTTTCGTATTCCTTATTTGGGCTAATATTTATGTGTATTTTAACACTATTTCATTAAATATTATCAAGTTCAAATGGGTCTAAAAACTAAAATAATGATGAGTGATTATGTTTTGCATTTACAATGTTAATACAGGTCATAGAGTATATTTGATCAAAAAGTGAGTGATACTAACAACAAAAAACACTCTAATCTAAAGGTAGAAGATTGAAAAGTGGAATACAACTCATGATTACTTTACTAAAGGAGATCACAGGCCTTAAAGACCACGCGCTGATCGTACAAGCTACCTTCCTTCATCTCTATGTATTTATAAATTTGTTTAAGAAGTGTTCATAAAAAAAAAGTAAGTCAAAATATTTTGTAGAAATAAAATTCGATTTCCAGTCAATTGTCTCCACACATATTTTTCTTTTATTTCTGCCTAATGAGCCGTCCAAATTACCTGGGCAAAGAGTGCCCATGGAGTGAGTGAAGCATGACTGGGTCAGTCTTATTAGGCCAGTTTCATATTCAAGACTGGAATAGAATGGGCCAGTTTCGTATTAGAAATTGGCCCATTCCATTATAGTTTAGGTATGTGTCGTCTTGTATTTGGGGTAGTACCGCACTTGGAGCGTATTAAGTTTGACTATGAAACCGGCTCAGTGTCCGGTCAGTAGAGAAGAGTCTTGGGTTCAGAAATGTTTAACAAAATATTGACCGTGGATTTGTTGTGTCAGTTGAAGGTTTTATATTCAAAGTAAACATCGCTATCTTATCAGACGAAAAGCTCAAAGATGTCCGTTTAGTGAGTAATTTCATATCATGCTCATTAAAATTGTTTTGTTCATTGTAATAGAAAAACGCACGTTTATTTTTAAGAAACACGTAGCTTCTTGAAACGCAGAACACGAGCATGCGTGAATACCTTCTAAAGACACTAATTCCCTACTAGACTGCAGCATGTTATAGTAACACGTCCTTAGAGCGAGGACGTTTGTCTATAAGTGCATTTAAATAGGTCGGCAAAGCCTCATTTACCAAGATTACACATAGACATGAGCATTAAACGATTTTAAAATGCAATTAACCTTAGATCAACCACATCTCAATCAGAACCTTTAAGATGGATTAAATAGCCGAGGTTTTGTAGTTGTTAATAATAGCTATAGCCTCATTTAAATATTTTTTAGTTAAAAAATGACACCTGGCACGGGAATAAATCCCGGGACCTTTGACTACTGAGCTATCCAGTAGTTCTGCAGTGCCTGAAGAGTGACCCTGATCACGGAACGACTCCTGGATAGTTCAGTGTAGAAGTGTTGGCGTATTAAGCCCAGATTCCGGGGTCGATTCCCGCGTCCAGGTGTCATTTTTCAATTTTAATAAAAGAATAGAAAAACCTTAAGCCTAATGGGTTTTCTTTGCAACACGCCTTACTATCAATCTGAGATGTCTCCAAACTATCACACCAAATGGCTAGGGATAAATAAGGTAGGATTGAAAGAAAATACATTTGAGTGATATTTTTAAGAAACTAAGTTAATAAAAAACCAACCTCAGTACAGTAGGCCAATATTTCGAACTCCGACCTCCCCATCACCAGCAAAGCAGACTATACGTTTAATCCACGTACCCACCGATGCGGGTATGAAAGGATAAGGGAATGTTCTTTGAAACAATAAAATAAAAACTTCGTTTATATTTATTGTGACATTTTTGTAGCAAATATTATAATGATATGGAATTTATTGTTGTTGAACATAACAAATGTCTCCATCTTTGTCTAAGGACATCACAACAAGGTCAGCAACCCTTCAACCCCTCCCCGCCACTTCGTCCACCCTGACCCCTCCAGCCTTTCCTCCACCCAAACACACAGCCATAGGCATAAACAAATAAGAAACGATATTGGCAAATCCTAGAATAGAACCAGAAGGAAAGCTGTGATTTGGCTTCTATTCTCCATCGATTGCTGGTGGAGTTCATTAAAAAAATATTTCATATTTTCCTGTAACCCTGGATCGTTGATAGCCGTTACTTTCATTACTAACCCTATCACCATGTTCTCTTTGGTAAGATATGTAAGGCCAATTGAAGCAAGTACAATAGAACCCCGATTATTCAGATTAATTACGACCTCGGTTAGTCTGTATAATCGAAAATAAAGGTAATTGATCTCATAGGAAAAAAAAAATATTTCACACTAAAACACGTGAAGAAAATATAGTATTAAAACGCATACAACGTATATTTATGTAATGTAGTTGTAGGGGGAGGGGCAGTATCCCAGCAAATTTTGGAAAATTTAATGTGTCTATAATTTATTTAGAGGATGTTTTAGTTGTAGTTTCACCCAGCTCACACTATATTGCCTATGTAAAATACTTTGCTTTTTAAATTCTAGGTAATAATTTGATCATAATATTAAATCTGGGTGGGTTCAATGTGCCCATCTACTCCCTGTTCCGGCACCACTGTATCAGAGGACAGGTAACCTAGTTTAAATACTTACTCATTCTGTCCTCCCTCGTTAGGGAGGAACCTGCCACTTGTTTGTAGGTCTTAGCTCATAGGACGTCCCGGTGTTATGTCACACGCGGCGTTCTCACTACCGCTGAGTCAACTCTTGGACCGGATCCTTATGAACGCGCTAGTGCGAAGCCAATTCCACGCATACTGTGCGTGATTTAAAACTAAGCGAGGTTTCTAGTTTTGCATCTGATCCAGATTTCATTCACGCGACCTTCCGTGGAAACCTGGTACACTGTTTACAATCTAGATGTGCTCATCACCACACAGGCGCACTAATGTCAAGCAAAGCCGATTCTTAGTGTGTGGATTGCAGGGCTGTGATTCTATCCACGACGTCTACTGTGATATTATTATTATTATTATTATTATTATTATTAGCACCGCGTCTTACTACCCGTTCGGGTTATACGCACTTACGCTAATGTGTAATGGTAGGGTGATTGTGAGATGAAATGAAGGCCTACAGTTTAACGTGGAATCCGAACCACGATGGAAGACTGGCATTCCTCACATTCACAAGTTGTGATTAATACACGTCTTGTCAGAGGTGAAGGAAGGGTTTGGTAATCAGATAAATCTGTGCCGGGACCGAGGATCGAACCCCGGCCGCCAGCACAGAAGTCCGACACCTTACCCCTAGACCACCAGGTCACCCTACTGTGCTATTAATATTATAATTTTTAACACAAGGGTAGCTCACACTGGTGGGCACATGAAAAAAAAAGTACCAGTCTGGTTCTGTCTGGTTTATCAGTAAGGGTGGTTTGGTGCTCGAATCCCGGATGGGTTTCATTAGGTGTGTATTTTTATAAAGAGTTTTTAACTCTTTCTCCGCGAAAATGCTGTTACAAATACTCTAAATTATACCTTCCTCATATTTATCCCAATCTATATATAGACATCCCAAAGATATTGAAAAATCAAACAATAAACAAGCGTTATTAATATATTATTATTATTATTATTATTATTATTATTATTATCATTACCGCGTCTTACTACCTGTTCGGGTTTTACGCACTTACGCTAAAGTGTAATGGTAAGGCGATTGTTAGATGAAATGGAGGACCTACAGTTTAACGTGGAATCCGAACCACGGTGGAGGCCTGGCATTCTCCACATTCACAAGTTGTGATTAATACACGATTTGTCAGAGGTGAAGGAAGGTTTTGGCAATCAGATAAATCTGTGCCGGACCAAGGATTGAACCCCAGGACCCTAGCATAGAAGTCCTACACCTTAACCCTAGACCACTAGGTCACCAGCGTTATTAATGATTTAATCTAAAGCGTAGGTGTGAGTAAAGTTGATTAGGAGAAGACGTGCACCTGCAGTAGCTTGGAAAAAGAATTGAAAAAACACAATGATAAATCACACTTGGAAAATATTGCTAGTGCACTTTGCTGAGATTCAAAGCCTTGACCTTTCCCTAAAAGACAATCCAGTGTATTATTATTATTATTATTATTATTATTAGCACCGCGTCTTACTACCCGTTCGGGTTATACGCACCGTCCTCCAGTGTATTGCAAGACTGATTCCTAAAGGGGTATGATCACTATACGGGTAGTAAATATTTGGATACCGTCTTACCTTGAGTTGAGATGGTATATAGGTCTTATGTTAAAGGGCGTAGAAAGAGGGAGTTGAGGGTTTTGGAATCCCCCTTCCCCGAAATTTGTAGGCCCTCTTAAAGGGGCTATAATATATATGCAAGAAAAACTTTGCTTGGCTAAAGACAGGCTCTAGTAAACTTTTATAACATACCACTCCACTAGAAAAAGAGCTGTATATGCTCTTGCTTGTATTGATATAGCTAGTTTAAAAAATGAACATTAAACTTGCATATGGGGAATATGCATTGCTGAGACTCAGGTCACGTGTGTGCTATTATAAAGTTAGGGTTAGTTGCGTGTCATGAAGCGATGCAAGGGTAAGTAGAGCTCATTAAAACTGTACCTGTAATATTGTGTTCTCACACACTCGCTACCCATTTGACCAAACACATATAAGCTCTTCTCTATCACATGGGAGTGTATTTACCCTTGACACCTGGTCAATCAATGTATTACTAAGAGGTAAGAACAAATCACAGTTTTCAAATGATTTTGCACCTGCTTCGGTAGCCGCATGGTCCAAGGCGTCGCTCTCGTGTTAAACTACACTGTCGATTATAGAGAAATCAGGGTTCTAATCCCGGTTGGGTGAACTGAGGGTTTTTTCCAAAATGTGTTCTACTATACCTTCATCCAAATGTGGTTACACTTCCTCTAAATTCAACCTTCCTCAAACTTAACTCATTAGCGTAATTAGAACATTTGCTTATAACCTGAACAGGGAGTAAGACACAGTGCTAAAAAAAACTAGCTTTGTTTATTCTGCAACACTCCACAACACGCCACCGATAGAGTCGACTTACTGAGCTCATTTGGTTAAAGTTTGCATAAAAACTAGAAACGCTTTGAAGGTTTCAAAAGGCTGTTAATTAAATAAAAATCATAGTTATTATTGTCTTGTATTAAATTTATAACTGTTCACATATTAAAAGAAAAGTAATTAGTACTTAAAATTTTACTTAATTTAATGTAGTGCTTGAATTACAATTTTAGTTAAAACTATGAAAAATACAGTAGTTTTACATTTTAGATTTGAGTATTTTTGTAGATTTGAGAAAAATATTATTATTATTATTAGCACCACGTCTTACTACCCGTTCGGGTTATACGCACTTACGCTAATGTGTAATGTTAGGGTGATTGTGAAATGAAATAGAGGACCTACAGTTTAACGTGGAATCCGAACCACGGTGGAGGCCTGGCATTCCTCACATTCACAAGATGTCTTGTCAGAGGTGAAGGAAGGGTTTGCTAATCAGATAAATCAGTGCCGGGACCGAGGATTGAACCCCGGCCGCCAGCTCAGAAGTCTGACACCTTACCCCTAGACCACCAGGTCACCTTTGGGAATAAATAACATTACATGTAAAATATATAGGCCTAACTTGCAATATTGATAACATAACAATATTTTTGCAGGGATATTAAAACACTTAAAATTATATCAATTTCTTTAGGTTTAATTCCATTTAATAATGACCTTTAGCATTCTAAACCTCTTGACTTTTATTTTTTGCGAACTCATTGTAACGTTAGAATAATCAATTTTGGAAGCTAATTCATATTCTATAGATAACATGGTTAGATGGTCTAACTTATCTGGCCCTAGAGTAGAACTTAGTTAATTCTTAATTAATGCGAGTTTGCAGAATTCCCTATCCCCAGATACAACACTAGCAGGTAATGTGCAAAATGATCTCAAAACAATGCAAATTTCTGGAATGACATTTTGAAGATTTAATTTGTAGATCTCGTTTAGTAAACTAAGTGGGAAACTTTTCGTTTGGGTTTTCTTCAATGCATTTTTGAAAGTTGACTTGAAAACAGCTTGTAGGTGATCCATTTCATAAGTTAAATTTACTGTTAGATCACCGGGGTACTTTGATATTAATCTTCTAGTTGCCTCTTCCGCGGTTTCTTTAACGGGACTGTTTCTTGATTTGATGTCTTGACCATGACTTCACTCAGGTTCAATATTGCTTTGAAGTTGTTGCAAATTTAATTTACTTGTTGAAAACGACAGTCGATCTTTTCTATAATTTCACTGATAATAGGATGGAAAATGTTAATTTTAAAGTGTTCTTCATCGGAACTTCCAACTTGTCTTACAATTTCAAACTCTGCAGGGACTCATAATGCAACAGCAATATGTTTAGCACTTTTTAAATAAATCAACCCATATCTCTTCTATCATTGGCCTCGTCTCTAAAGCTGCCATGTTCTCCTTTTCTATTTCAAGTGTAATATCCTCAGATTGCCGTTATTAGATTTCTCATATTGATTTCATCCAATAAATAAGCCCAGATAACGGCCAAGGCAATACTATCAAATTTAGAAAAATACTGTTTACCTTTTGCCTCAGCTTTTCTTTCATTTGTCAAATTGCAATTTCCTTTGACTTTTCCAATGCTGTTATTATCTGAGGTACATTCTTGGGGATAGAAGTCACTGCCTCTACTCTAGAACTCCACCTATGTCAGAAGCCCTATGTAAAGATTTTTTTGTTTCATTTAAAATTATGTTCCATCTTTCCGGAATACTGATGAAGAAATTGTAGAGCTGGTTAACACATTTTAAAAAGGTCACAACTCTTAATGATACTTTGTTTGCTGCATGAACACCAACCAAGTTCAAGGTATGAGCAGCGCAAGATGAAAACATTGCAGCAAGATTAATCTATTTTATTCTTGCCTGCACACCTTTGAACTTACCAGCCTTATTAGAACAGTTATCAAATCCCTGGCCACGACAATCGTTAACGTCTATTTCATGTTTCTGAAGCTCTTGCAGAATGGCCTCTGCTATTTGTTCTCCCGTTTTCTTAAAATAGTCAAAAAATTCCAAAAATCTTTATTTTATGGTCCATTCATTGCTTTCTTCAGAGTAGAATACAGAAACTATATTTTGCTCAGTTTTTGAGATGTCCGGTTTTTGAGAGTTTCACTGCTACAGAGTTTCAAAAATTCATCTTGACTTCTCCATGACATATAGTTAACAGTTTTTCTCTTTTCAAACTGGCACTGTTTTATATTATTGGTATAATCCTTCAAAAACAAATAGTAAGTTGCTAAAAGTTCCATAATACCTAAAAAAATCCCATTGTCCTTATCACCTAACTTAGCACTGCTTCCTCTAAAAGGTAAATTACGCCTTCCAAGGAATAAGGTAACATCTACTATCCGCTTAAGAAGTTCTTTTAGGTAAGCTTCTTCACTCAAAATTTGTTTTTGGATCATACTGTCAACGCCATGTCCTGCTTTGCTATTTTCGTAACTTCTCCAAGAAATGTAATTGTTTTTGTGAAATTAACTGTTTTAGTGCTGTGGTAAATATTTAACAAATCCTTCCTTAGAAGCAAATCTTGATGGTAATATTTTGCTATCTTTATCACCAAAGAGAAGGCATGGCCAGCAAAAAAGATTATGTTCTGTGTTACTCCAGGCTAAAAAATCTCTTTTAATTTTAAATTTGCCATTATAACAATTAAAGTACAATAGATATTCAGAAAACTTTCTATTTTGTGAGTCTACAAAAATTTCCATAAGTTTGACATCAACTGGCTTAAATCCTTTAGATAGTATTGTTTCTCTGTTAGTTGTACTAATAACATCCATCCACTGATCAGGATCTGAGGGTTTCCATTCCACAGTAATTTTATTTTCATTAGTGGGATCAAGCTCTAAATCTACAATACTATAATTATTTAACATTCCTAGTGTGTTATCTCCTTTCGCCTCCTTTAACTCTTATAGGTTATCACTTGATGTTTCTATACCATCAAAATATTTTGATGTTGATGGTTCAACTAAATTATTTCTTCTTTCATTGGAATTAGAATTTTATTTCTACAAACCAACTTCCTGGGAACAATTTAAATCGTAATTCTTGTTTTCCGTTATTGTTTGTTTGTCTAAAGGCCCACTTGAAATTGAGGACTCGGAGTAGGCAGAAAGACAAGCTTGGTCTTCACCTGATGTATCGGAATGAGCAGTAAAATAATTTGGATTGGCTTTTTGGCTATTTGTTTTAGTTCATCAGTGAAAACGTTTTCTTTTTTTATTCCGCTCGTTCTTGTGCACCTGTATTACGTTTGGACAATGTAGTAATAGGATTAAATGCAGTAGTTTTAGTAAAAAGAAATTAATAGAATTCTACATTTTGTGAAAGTAAATACGTATGAACAGCACGCATGATCAGTTGAAATCCCAACTGTGACATCTGCGACAGTATTATGTGTCACTGTTGGCTCACAATAAAATAATATAGAACCATGAAAAAACACAATAAAAACCAGATAACCAACCTGAAACTGATAACTAAAACAAAACCATGTGAATGTGCTCAGTGTTGTGAGCTGTTGCCGTCTGTTACTCATAGTAAACAAACCACGACAGGGTCAACACACGCCACTCCGTCACTGGCATTTTAACACGCGACAATATTCCCGCGATTACACTTGAGAAACCTTTATGGCGAGTGACTGACAGGTTGTAAATAACTCAAAACGTCCCCTCGTGCCCAACTGTCAAAACAAGAACTCTGAAAAGAGCAGTGTAAAATAAATACGAGTTTTAAAAGATGAAACTTGTAATTATAAAAAATTTAGTTATGAAGAAATGTTGTATCTTTGTAGTTTCATTTTCATACCGCAGGCCCGGGCCCCACGACACGAGTCACTGATTCGCCCCCTATGGGCGGCCCTGTTTGATACCACTGACCAATCAAGGTTTACATAAGATACTCGAAGGTGATGCGAATTGGAAGCGCCATTGTTTTTCCTCTCTTTCTTCCTTTCTCTTCTTTTTAAGTCAAGGTTGGTTTGATGTAATTTCTATCTATCCAACTGGTTAGTGCTTCTTGTACTATCTGGTAAGAATTCCATAGACTAAGAGAGTTCAGGAAGTGTAGTAGCTCCCCATTGACTTTCACACTGAATCCTATGAGCGAGCGTGAAAGGTTTGCCAATTTTGCTAGGTTCTTGTACATGCCACAATCGAGGGCCCTTACTTCCTCTCCGAAAGAAGTTTGTACTATGGATTTTTATAGCTCAAGAAAAATCCATCAACCTTGCCTGGGTTTGAACCTATGATTACCGAATCCTTAGACGGGCACTTTACCCCAAGACCAAACGGTTGATAGATGTAGATTATAGAATATGTTTAACTTGTGTTATGCAACAACTACCTTGGGGGCTGGGGTAAGGTGAACAAAAAAATTAAAATACAACTGATCTAGGGTACTAAGTTTCTCTAATACAGCACAGTACATTCCGCTTACACTTACATAGATATATCCTTCCTTGACTGATTGGACTATGGAGTAACTTATAAGATGTGTTCATAATGTAATACACTAAGGCAAAACCTTCCACGGTGAACGAAATGTAAGTAAGTTAATTAATCACATAATTGAAAAAGTTTCACTTTTTAACATGCTCCTGTGTGTATCAATAATAAAACATTTCCGCCTTTGTGATAGATAGTAGATAGATAGATAGATAGATAGATAGATAGATAGATAGATAGATAGATAGATAGATAGATAGATAGATAGAGGTATATATAGATATTTCATATGTATATCACAATTAAGCTCAAAATATACGTATAACCCTAAATGGTAATTAGACGTTTCCATTATATATACCCATTTGGGTTATATATAGATATATATTTATTTATACCCATTTGGATTATACGCATCTTTTGATATTAATTGTGATCAGTCATAAGAAAAATAATGTATTTGTAGAAATGAAAATACAATAAATTGGGGTATATTCTTGGGAAAGTTTGAATTGACTACATTGTAACGATGTAAATAAAGTCAGACTTATAAAAGCAGGCGTGGGTAATCATGGGTAACGATCATCCGCTTTATTTAGGTCATGTGTGTCATCTTCCTTGGCTGTGATTTAGGGTTTATGTTTAATTTATGTAAGGACAATCTTCGGAGTGTAATAACCACATGCTATAAAATCTAATCTAACATAATTTATAATGAAATTGACTCCAGATGAAGTGGAGATAATTGGAGATTATCAGTGTTTATTTCAACAAAATACATCAACAAAAGATCAGATGTATGCTATTATGCAAATATTACTTTAAAAAAGTGAGAATACACCATAACGTGTCATCAATTGTACAGTACATAGTTGTTTTTAAAAAGCCAATAATTCAGTTAAAAAAACAAATTGTATTATATAAATTTGGGATACACAACAAACTTGTCAAACTAATTGAGGTATGTTTGACTGATACGCGTGGTAGGGTACGGATTGGATGTCACTTACGAGGCACTTTTGAAATACATAATGGGTTAAAACAAGCTGATGCACTTTCCCCATTACTTTTTAATCTAGCATTCGAGTATCTTATTAGGGTAATGCAAGAGAGCAGGGAAGAGTGAACAATAAACGGTGCAATGCAGCTATTAGGATAGGCAGATCATTTAGCTTTGTTGGGCAATAGTAAGGAAGGTGTGGCAAGAAATACAGAAATATTATTAGAGTAGAGACTTGTAGGGAAATAGGTTTAGAAGTAAATGCTGAAAAGACTTAAGTATATGTTCACACAGATAACACAGATTGGGACGAGAATTTAGAAATTACTTGGAGCAACGTGTAATTAGATAGGGTTAATGACTTTAAATATTTAGGAACAATTTTAAATAGCAATAACGATATTAGATTGAAAATTAGGAAAATAATACAATCGGAAAATGCATACTATTACTCGGTCAGTAAGGTGTTGATATCTCGCCTGATTTCAAGGAATACAAAACTCAGAATATACAAAACAATAGTTTTACTGGTTGTTCTCTATCGGTGTGAAACGTGGTCTCTTATCTTATATGACGAAAAAGAAAATTAGGTTGTTCGAAAACAAGGTGCTTGAGAAGAAATTTGGGTCAAAAAGGAAAGAGGCTATTGGGGAGTGGAGGATATTACATAATGATGAGATACATACCTTTTATTCGTCCCAAAACTTTTTTAGGATTTTCAAGTAGATCGTAGATTACGGTGGCCAAGACATGCAGCGCGAATGGGAGAATCTAGAACCGTGTTCAGAGTATTGACTGGCAAACCCAATGGGAATAGACCATTGGAAGACCATAGACGCAAATAAATAGGAGGATAATTTAGAATGGATTTGAAAGAGATAGGGTGCTATGAGGTGAACTGGATAGAATTATCATGACTTTATAAAGTAATAGCCTAATTAATATTTAAAATCAATTATGGCAGAACCAGGCAGAGGGAGCCATTGCCTCTCTAGAAAGAATTCCTCTACAGGAATAAATTTGGCCCTACCTTCCCCCATATATTTCAAATCCTCTTATAGTATTGAATATTAAGCCGAAATTGGTCTTAAATTAAATTCAAAATTACTTATAGATGTATATTTTTTTTTAATTTGCTATAAAAGACCACTTCAAATAGCTTCTTGAGACATCTGACAGAAAAAATCAGGTGAGGAGCACCATAAATAGCTTTTAGGGCCATAAAACTTTCAAAATTTCTAAGGAAGGACCCCTATAAATAGCTTCTAATTGTATTTAATGTTGAAGAATTTTTACATGAGGTCCAATAAAAATAAATTTTGAAAGCATTTAATTTTTACAATTGATCGTTGGAAGACCACTTAACATATCTTTTAGAGGCTTGAGGCATCTAATTTAAAAAAAATACACTAAAGGATCTTTCCAAATAGCTTCTAAGAAAATTCCAATTTTCAAAATATTTATGGGTGAAGACCACTTAAAACAGTTTATAGAGACATATAACTTTCTAGAAAGGTTTGGTTGAAAAGCAATCTAAATAGTCTCTAGAAAAATTCAATTTCAAACAAATTCTGGGGAAAGATCCCTCAAATTCTTAATCTGTTTCAAAAGTAATAGTCATCCTCGCCCAACCCAAACCTCTCCAGCCTAGTTGCAGATTAACCAGGAATGTGTATTTTACAACCATACAAGCAAAGAGGTTGAGGTTACAAAGTTCAAGGCCTACCTACATTAACTTCTCATTCAAATAACGGTGTGTTAATTTATTTGGGGGTATTTATGCATTTATAAAATATCTATAGTATTTAGAAATATTATTTTCAACATGAATTCTTTAAAATTACTCAAAAAACCTAAAAATTGATAAAAAATGATAACGCAAACCAAAAAGATTTGACCTAAAATTCAAAAATGGCCAAAAATAACCAAAAGATTATCTATCAAATTATAATGTACTCACCCCACTTGGTTAAAAAAAATTAATATATTTATTTTAATACATATTTTATAATGAAACACGCGTCAAATTTCTTCCCTAAGCCACACAGAAGACTACCTACCACCTATACATCAACTAATAGCAACGGTCAAATATATAGTTGTTAACGTTACCTTGGTATTGTACAGGCTGCTAGAAATATAATAGGCCAACTTGTATAATTTACTTTCCGAGTATCCATTTAGAAAAAGAGAACGGCAAATTTATCTTATATTGGTGGCGAGTTTGAGCCAAGCGGTGTTTATAAATTGATTTTCTTATTTAATGTAAATATCATATGAAGCATTTCACAGCAATTTAAATTATTAACTTCATAGAAACAATTTATTAAACAATCAAATCTGTCGTCATTCCACTGGAGGAATGTCAAGTCTATCAGCTAGACCCCGATTTTTATGTCATAGACCATTTTTGAGGTAAAGACGTGTGAGGTGTCACTTTATTCAGTTTTTTGTGTATTTTACGAATATGTCGACCCGGAAATCAAAATAGGTAGGTTTCTAACCTCTTTTGTTATGAACGCTGAAAAAAACCTAGTCTGTCTTGTTTTTATTTTTCCCCTCACTAAGCATAAATTTAGAAAAATATATATTCATAAAAATTGGTTTAGCTATAAATTCTCTATAAAAAAAAGGATCAGATCATTTTTAAGGTTGAACCAACGATAAAAGCCCTAACGATGGTCAAACCTGAATAATATCCTGTTATTCTGGGTCTTAATGCATCACGCGAATTCTATATGCTTAAAATTAACCAAACTGAATTGTATATAAAGTTATAATAATATATTAATATGTAATTCCTATCTACAAAACAAAATTTAATTTCTAATACTCACTAAGTACATCATCAGTCTTTCCTGGTTTAGTTTTACGGTTGACACAAACAAGTACGTAAATCATATTTGAAGCTTAATGCATATTATTACCATAGCTTAGTAATAGTACGTTTTAATTATATGGTGATTTTTGCTACAAATAAACATATTATTTATATGGTTGTTTAAAAAAATTATGCTATTTTAGAGCAAAAAAAATAATTCTGAAAATATTAATATTCCTAACAATTCTTTGTACTGTATATCAATTTATAGCTTCACCAACATTCTACTTCAAAATCATAATCGTCGTCATTGACATTGTCACAATCATCATTATCTACGCACTCTTCATAGTTTGTAGTCATTTCTTGTTAATCACACGAGCAGCTGCAGATGTCAGTGCATGGGAGTTGACGTCCGAGCGCACGCATGATCCTAGTTGACAGGATTTACAATTGTTGCTTGTTATCATCTCCAGTACTTCCCAGGAGCGGGTTGACTTCCAAGTCACTTAAGCACCGACTTGTAAAAATCATTTGGGGTGTTCTATAAAAAGGGTGTGAGTGTGGCACAACATTTGTAAATTTTCAAACTCCGTTTTAAAAAAAATGGCCAAAATTAGGGTGCAAATTATTAGTCTCAATATATGATTAATAAAATAAATAAAAATAAATTTAATGAAAGAAAACAAACATAACACAAGAATAATACATACAATACGAGTACTGCCTCTAACCAAACTATGATAGGAAACATGTTGACAAATGTCAAGCTGTCGGTTCACGAGTGGCAGGTGCTACCAACATATTAACGCTTGCTTACATATCAGATGGGAGAACCTGCCATTTGCTACGCTAGAAAACACTTTTCGCAGCCAAACCTATATCCAAGATAGAACTAGAGCCGTAATATTAAGATTTTAAAAATTCTGAAATATTGGGGGTGCAGAGCATCCCTGAAATAATTTTGCAAATGAAAAGCACCCCCACAGTCAGCGCCTATTATGGCAATGTAGCCATTGTCCTCATACCATCCATGTTCGTATAGTGTGGGATCCCTTGAAAGCATATTAAAGATTTTCTCCATATGGTAGTTGGCTCTATTCAAATAAAGGCGTAATGTTGAATGAAAAAGACGTAAGAGCTCTGGCAGAATATTGCCTTCTTTACAGCAGTACGAACCATACTTCAGTTTATTTACGTCCTCAATTTTTTTCCCGCCATACATTTGGCACACAAACTTCTCCAGGCTGGAATTTATGGGCTCACTCACCATCAATTCGTCTCCAAGGATTTGAACGAGTCAGTGTAGTGTGCTTCAGATGCTCATTGTTTGAATGGAGTCCTATTTCCTTTGCCGTAAAATGCTGAAACACTGTCACACCTTGTGAAGCTATGAAATCCAATCAGAGATTTTATGAAGTCATCAGTGTTGCAGCCATCTGAAAGTTTAGGGCTGTGCTTGCCGAAACATTTTTAATGGAGACAATCTGATCTTTTCCTTGCTTACCCATTCTAGCATAAACTTGGCATTTAATTTGTTGAATTAACACATCGGTGTAATCTGCATGAATAACAACTGCAGAGATGTTGCTTTATCCAACATGTGCAGCATGTAAGGCTAGCCTTGTGTCGGCCTCATCGTGGTCACAAGCAAGTCCAGTAAACTCTGTCGTTTCAAAAGATGTTACTTGCCAGCACTTGTCTTCATTAGCAATGAACATAACTCTACTCTTCAGTTTGCTTTGATAGCTGGATGTTCTCCACAAATCAATTATAAACTTAATGAGGCTAGCCTTTTTTGAACTAGCTGTTAGAAACTGTGGCCAAGACTTAACTTTGAAGCCTCCTTTGATATTTGCATGCAATGAAGATGTAGTATTATCTTGAAGGGGAGCTATCTAGAAGTCTTTAATCGGGTTAGTTTTGTACAACTTAAAAACTATATCGATTCTGTTTCCTGGGCTCTGGAGTAATTTTAAGAAGAATATATCACTAATAGAAACTGTATAATGTTATATGAAATCAGTAATTATTACACATGACCATTATCAAATTACATTTATTATTCTAGGAAATTCGGTTCGGTGGATTTTAAGCATATTAAATTGTTGCGGATGCATATAAGACCCTGAATAGTGAGAAATTATTAATGTTTGACCATCGTTAGGGCTTTTATCGCTGGTTCAACCTTAAGAAGAATTGAACCTTTTTTTTGTAGATAATTCATAGCTATACAAATTTTTAAGAATATATTTTTTTAAATTTATGCTTGGTAATGGAAAAAAATAAAAAAAAGTTCTTTTTTTTAACTTTCTCGGAAACACTGATTAGAAAGCTACCAATTTCTATTTCCGAATAGCCATAATCGTAAACTAGACTAAAAAACTTAACAAAATGACATCTCACACGTCTTTACCTCACAAATGGTACTATTTTTTCACCTAGCTGATAGACTATGTTGAAATGAAAATGAGATAAGTTTTTCTGTGAGTGTGATGCCAGCCAATTTCAAAACAGTACTACATTTTTCGACAATTATTGGAATATTATTATAACAAAAGTTCTGCGAAAGTTCTTATATCAACTAGAAGTAGGCATATTTATTATATATCAACAATAGCTTACAAAACCTAAAAATCTAAGTGAAGTGAGACTTTTTTCTTTGTTATTTTCAACCATATCTGAAAATGGGTGAAATTAGTAATTTTTCATAAACATCGAAATTTTCTTTCTGTTAGAAACAGAACTTAAGTTGGCATTGGAAAACATTGTTTTGCGTTGCTAAGAGACTTTTGAAGACAAGATTAAAATTTTTACTGTTAAAATGGTAGATTGTATTACATTTGAAGATTTGATAATGTTCTCTGTATTGTGATTTTCCTGTATTCAAATAAACTGTATTCATTTTTCCGTATCAATTTGTACATAACACTTTCCTTTCCCGATCTCCACTAATATTTCAAAACATAGTTTGAACTTAGGACTGCAAGTATAATTTATTTAAATTAGCACAAGAAATTATATGATTATTAAAACATTTAATTTTATTAGCGTGTGGTTATAACTGAAAACACATGGTGGACCAAAAGCAACAATAATTAATTCAAATTTCTTTACAAAATTTGTCCCTTTCCTTCAATGATTTACTTTCACTAATACTTTAAAATTTCTGAACATAATAGTAAGGAACATTGAATTTATTTAATTTTAATTATATTTTGAACCACGTATAAAACCACTTAAATATTATATCATGATTTTTAATATATGGTTATCAAGTACGGTATTGTTAGTTAAATTCCATCATTGTTGATAATTATGTTTTTAAGTCTTAGCTAGGTAGGAAAGACTATGACGCATGTTAAAAATAATTAATACTATATAGATGAAACACATTTATTTTTTATTCACAAATAAGTATAAACATTGATTCACATCGCCTGGTTCCCAACCGATGAATATTGTTCGTCCTATGCTATTCTTTATAGTGAACCTTTTTTCATCATTCCGCAGTATTCCGAGCGTAGGGAATAGGTAATAAAGGGGTATTTTTAAAGTCTATTTCCACTATTTATTTTAAGGGTTTATAGTCCTAGGTCCAATGGTCTCTCCGGTTTTAAGGGTTTACTCGTGTTACTGCTTACCGGCTGACCAACCGGGCAAATATTAGTTAAAGTTGGGTATTTTTGGAATGAATTTGTTTCTCAGGGTGCACAGCGCATGGTGTTTAATAGATCCTCACAGTGGCGGCTTGGGGAAGACATTTTGGGTAATTGTTTATATATGAGCTTTTGTTTATGTTTATCATTTATGCGTTAAGTGGTAAGGTGTTGTTTTTATCTATGAGGAACATTGGTTTCTTGTAAAATATATATTTATACAACCAGGGGATCATGACTAGAGTTTATGTACAGCACTTATGAGCATTGTATGTGATTAACAAAAGAAATCAAATATGTCATCAAAATCCGGGCCGGGGTAGTGATCGATATATTCTATGCACTTTTCCTCTTACTTTTTAAGGGTCTCTACATATTTAAAGTCAAGCGCGAATTCTGGGAGAAGGAGCGGTTAAAGAGTCAGTTTTCCTTTCTTTGGTAGCGAGAAAGATAATTAAAATTATTAGTTAAAATTTAAATTTGGAAATAAAAAACACAAGTAAGGCATACAATTTTGTAGGACCTTGCTTATTTCTAGATTCAGGTAGTTCACGCTCTTTTCCTGACTTCTAAAACAAACCTTGACCTAAGAAAATGGGGCGTAGGGTGTACCTAATCTTAAAAAAAAAACCTACCACTGTCTGTAGTGGGTAGTACGCTATACTATTTTATAACATAATTAACGATATTAGACATGAATCGGTGGCCGCATGGGGTCATTAATCTCTTCTACGAGTCGTTCAAGTGGCTGTAGACTAAAATATTATGTTACTTATGTGTTTTGTTTTTCCGGTAATACTAATAAATAGTTTTAAAGCTGCTTTCAGTTTTCTGTATTATTAAATATCCTTGATAGTTATTTTTTTCTCCATGCGGCTAGTATGATTTTAAACCTAAGGGGGCAAAAACATAGCCTACTTATGATAAAACACTATTGAGGAACGGGATAAATTGTACAGTAGCGAATGTTTATCAAAGCTTGCAGATTTTTAACACCGTGTATTTCTACCAGTTCGGGTTATACGCTTATATACTAGTTACGTTAGTGATTTTAGAGATTAGGAAGGCTATATTTGGATTAAGTGTACCTGCATTTGCATGTAGGTAGAGTTGAAAACAACCCTCAGTACATCCGAATGAAATTCTAACCTCTATCTTTCCACCATCAGCAGTCTACTCGAAAGAGTCGCGTATTAGACCATGCGGCCACCAACGAGGGTTTGTAGGTTCTTCCTCGGGATAATCTAGATTAGTTTTCCTCAAACATTTCCAATAGTGGACCACTTGATAAGTGTTCGATATATATGTGGACCCTCCACCTTAATAAGCTACCTACCCATCCCTTTGCCGTAGCTGGAAATTATATTCGTGTATGTGTTTATCAAGCAGTAATAAAAAAAAAAAATTGACTTTGTTTGTCATGCTGATTCATTTAATATGTAGTGCTACCTATGTATAGTTAACTTATCGGATTTTAGTCTTCCCATCTTGTACTCTTTAACTCTTGCACTTTATTTATTTCCTATGGTCTCGTATGTGTCTCACTTTAAGAACCACGGCTCTAAAATATTATTATTATTATTATTATTATTATTATTATTATCAGCACCGCGTCTTACTACCCGTTCGGGTTGTACGCACTTACGCTAATGTTAAATAGTAAGGTGATTGTGATATGAAATGAAGGACCTACAGTTTAACGTGGAATCAGAACAATGGTGGAGCCTGGCATTCCCCACATTAACAAGATGTATTGTCAGAAGTGAAGGAGGTTTGGTAATCAGATAAATTTGTGCCAGGACCGAGGATTGAACCCCGGACCCCAGCACAGAAGTCCGACTCCATACCCCTAGACCGCCAGGTCACTCTGGCTCTAAATAAATTCGCCCACAAGAATAAATGTAGGGAAATGAAACTATCACAATTTTAAAATACAGATTAGGTTTAATTAAATATATTTCATGTTGGTAACCTACTTTGGGTATTATTATTATTGGAACATTACCTATTTGCTGGTAAATGACTTATCTTATTTAATACCAGCAGAAGTACCCGGCGTTGCCCGGGGTAAGCACGCAATGGAATGGGTAGCTACCACGGGAAACGCTTTTATTTGCTTCAAACAGACATAAAACATTTCCTCATTTTATTTCTTCCGATACACTTTTTAATTAATTAAAAAAAATCAAATCCAAATTTTAAGATTCCTGGTTCAAGGTGCACATGTTCGTGCACATGGGCTACTAATTTTTCAATTTCAGACCTTTGCGTGAGAAAGATACCGCGCAATGCTCATGACAGACAAACAAACTCTTCATTTTATTAATATAAACTTGTGATTTACAATTTAAAATCTCCAACGGTTTTATTTAGAATATGCAAACATCAGATAAAGTTTCAGTGTACTGTATTTTAATAATATTATAATGTGCTAATTTTGTGATGATTTTCATATTTTCTCGGGGTTGATATTCACATTACACTGCTTTAAACATAAACCATACAAGTGTGTTATTAATCGCACCAGTGGTTATGGGGACTAAATGTAATACTCGTGTATCTCAGTTTACTGATGTCGGGGAGCTCGAGCCTAGAATTCTAGCCAGGTGTGCTGGGAGTGGAGATTCATAAATGGTTTCCCATTCTCCATTCATGCAATGCCGGTATAGTACCTCTAAATTCTTACTTCCTTATTTCTAACCCCTTAGCACAATTTAAATGCCTGGATGGGTAGTGATATGTGAATCAAATAAAACACTGTGTATTGTATAATTCAGACCCCCCACGCCTTGGGAAAATATCCTAGGGTTGCACCTTTTAAAATCACAGAGTGTACTTTCTCATAATCCAACACATTCGCCATTTGTGGTTGTATCATTATCATATCAGGTTTGAGAATGTGTTGTTATAGATTTAGAGTCACTTTACGCCCCTAGTTCATTATGGAGATACAACTTAAGGTGGAGTCTAATTCACCACCCACTGTCACCCCTTTGTATTGCTCAACCAGGAATGATCAAGTGACCCTTTAGGTGAAAGTTGGGTGTGATGGCTAACTAGCTTCAATAGTTGTGTGTTCAAGTTCTTTAGTTTATTAACATTACGGATAGAATCTATCAGTGTCCTAGCTCCAGAAATAATAATTATTATATTTACATTAAAAGGCCTTTATCATCATGGGATAAAATAAATAGGCACATCGGGCTCAGTTCCAAGAATATAGGGTTTGATCCTGAGTTGATATATTCTAGATTGTTTATTCTATATTCTGGTAATACATTTCCTCTCTTTTGTACTGTACAGGTCACGTGGAGAAGCGACAGTCTCTTATAGTTAGTTTGTTGGTGACTATAAGATCAAGTGTTCGATTTCCAGTCGGGTTCATTGAGGAGGTTTGTTCTAAATGGTTTCATAATATTTACCCTAAACTCTACAGTCCTCATTCCTACTCAGTCAGTGCTACTACTGTAAATGAGGATACTCTGGATGGGTGGTAAGATGATATACATAAAAAAAAACTTTGGTTTTTACAGGATAGTGTCCTACAATACCCTTTAATTAAAAAAGTAATCCTATACTTATATATTTACTTATGTTATATATATATTTATTTATATGTAAATTGGTTTAGCGGTTATGTGCTTGAAAGATCATTTGCTATTAAAATAGATTCACACACCTCCAACACATTTGTATACCTTTGTAGACCTCAGGGTTCTAATTTAGGTCCGCTTCTCTTTAATGTGTTTATTGATGACATTAGTAAAATGTTAACTCATCTAGTTATGTACGCTTTGCGGATGGCGTAAAACTGTTTAAAATTATCAAATCATTTGCAGATTGTATGGACTTACAAAATGAAAATCTCTCATTTTATAATAGTCTCTTAAAAATGGAGTGCTTATTAATAAATCTAAAACCAAATCTATATATTTTACTAGGAAACTAATTATATATTTTTTACTTATAAATTAGTCAATGATAACATAGTTAGCTCCTTTTATATTAATGATCTAGATGTTCTCCTGGAAAACAAACTCTACTTCCTCTATCATGTTGACTATATAATATCCCAATTATTTAAATGACTTGGACTTAATGCATTTATTACCTCATTATTTGAGAGAGTTGACTTTTTTTTATGTCTATACTATGCCCTGGTTAGATATAGCTACTGTTGCTTAGAATTCTATTACCTCAATTGACTTTCTCAGGTTGGAAAAATTTGTTACTGCGTGTTATGATAAATTCTTTACTAATCGGATGTATTATGATTATGATGGAATTCGAAACCTTTTAGGGCTCCAAACCTTTTCTCGCGTAGACTTTATTGTGATTCCCTTTTTGTTTTTAATATTTTAAATAGAAAAATTTCTTGTAAATTTGCCCTTAACTATGCAAGTATTTTATATCTCCCCTCGGGCCTCTTGTAATCCAAAATTATTTCCTCTCAACAACTCTTACAAGGTGAGCCTTATAGGCCATTGTAACCATAGTGCCAATTCTAGATTTGTTGAATTCTACTTCTATCATAAAAGAAAAGATAAGCTCAGAGAGTTATTTAAGAAACCCTCTTATCACCAATCTACTATAGAGGTTTTGCCTCAAATATTTAAATTTACATTATTCATTTTAATTTTTTGCTTATTGTTACTGTTTTTTAAATACTTATGCTTTTACCACACCTAAGTTTTTTATTATTGTTATTTTATTATTTATTGTGTTTTGTAATAATTCATCAGTATGTATCATTATTCATCTATGATTGTTTATCTTATTTTCGTATGTTGTTAGACGTGCTTGTAAGGTACCGTACTTGTGTACTTTCCAGTACCGGTCTGTCATTGATCTCACGAATGTTGGGCACCACTATAATAAAGGAAATTGAAATTGAAATTATGTTTATATATATAAAGGAAATTTAAATTGAAATTATATTATAATATATATATATTATATGACAGGCCGACACTGGAAAGTACACATGTACGGTATCTTACAAGCACGTCTAACAACATAATAAAATAAGATAAACAATAATAGATGAATAATGATACATACTGATGAATTATTACAAAACACAAGAAATAATAAAATTAAAATAATAAAAAACTTAGGTGTGGTAAGAGCATAAGTATTTAAAAAACAGTAACAATAAGCAAAAAATATAAATGAATAATTTAAATTTAAATATTTGAGGCAGAACCTCTAGAGTAAATTGGTGATAAGAGGGTTTTTTAAATAACTCTCTGAGATTAGCTTTTCTTTTATGATAGAAGTAGAATTCAACAAATCTAGAATTGGCATTATGGTTACAATGGCCTATATATATATATATATATATATATATATATATACTAATTATAAATATATACTTATTATATATATAAAACATAAGTAAAGATTAAGAGGAAGATTTTTGTACATCTTACTACCTGTCAAGGCTATCCATCCAGGATTTGAATTCGGACCTCTCCGCTACCTGCAAACCAGATTATACGAACTTAACGTTTAATACGCGTGCCTCCCTATATGAATATAGATCATTTAAGTGCATTATAATCAATAGGCCTACTGACATTAAAAAGTACGAATTGTAAAAAAAATTACAACCTCCTACCGTCTATTATATCCAGGGTCATATTATTTCCACCTGTATCGGACATAGTAATCTCCGAATTAGTGTCAGACATAGCTTTATTTAACAATCACTAACTTTTTTATAAGAATCTGGAGTGATAAAAAGAGATGTATTGATATTTTAACCCGTCCCTCGCAAGGGAACCTGTGCAATATGATACAGTAACCTAATTTCGGTAGCCCTTGCTTCATATTCCCCTCCGTGTCGATGTGGAAACTCCCGCCAGGGGGCTAATGATACAGACGATAAGTGTAATTGCCGACCCAATGAGGACACAACATAAAAACACTCTTAACATCATGACATCAACTACCCAATAAGGTCTGCCGCACTATCGCAACATCGCTAAGATTAACATCTACTGTTTTTTATTTTCTTCCAAGTCTGTATGTGTTTTTTTATGCGGTTAAGAGTGTTTCTGATTGCACTGAAAAGTTTAGGAAGCTCTGCACTAGGGGTCGCGTGGTTTTAGGTGCTAAGTTGACAATTGACTTAATTGCTGGTGACGGTTAACAGATGTGGGAAAATTATTGATCCTTACCATCATAGTATCGATATTTTTCTTTCGATACCAATACTTTTAACTCGATATTTTAGTTTCGATATTATTACTAATATTGAAAGAAACAATAATTTGTGTATAACTGTTAATGTATTGTAATGTAATATCTTTATTTTTATTATTATATTTATTATTATTATTAGCACCCCGTCTTACTACCCGTTCGGGTTATACACACTTACGATAATGTGTAATGGTAGGGTGATTGTATAATCATAACTAACACTAAATAATAAAATTCTCTGATTATTATTTGAATACTAATACCTACTATTATCAATCATTTTCTTTCAATACGAGTACGGTTTAGAGTTTATTCTTTCAATATACCATGTCCAGTAATGAGAAAGTTGAGTTTCGAATCTCAGCATGGTTTACTGAGGGTGGGTTTTCTCTTAACGATTTTCCACTCTACCTTCATGCAAATGGTGGTACACTCCATTTAAATCCCGCCGTAGTTACCTGATATTTTACCTCCTGATGAAATTAATCGACTAACCCCGACGGGTAATACGACGTGGAGCACAGGGGAAATTGTTTGCCTTAGTTGTGTTTATGTCGCTAATGGCCGCTTTCGTGTAGCTGCCACTTCAAACACCAACAATAAAAGTAGTCCCGACTCTAACCGAAGTATTTTCACTCTGTTGTTATTCAAGTTAAAGTTTATGTGTGTGCATCCAGTTGATGATTGTTTGCGCGGTGCCTAATTGTTGGTGAATGAAGCAAGTTTTCTCAGCCGGGGAGCTGAACGCTCGGCTATTATAATAGCCAGGAGCCTTGGAATTACAAAAACCAGTTTTATGTGCAGGTCTATTCATCAACCCCGGTGTGATTTTAATGAACTGGTAATCATCTGGCACATTTTGTAAGCTAATATTGTATTTCTCGTTATTGAGATAGTAATACCTAGTTATTTAGTTGATATAAATTGATAAATTATAAACAAACACCGGTAGAGAGAGTTTTGCTCACTCACGATGATGCTCCCGTAGCATAATGGAATTTTCTATGACATAGAGGTCTTGGTTCTAGTCTCGTTGAGGTGCACTGGGAGATATTTTTTTTAATAAACTATTTCCCACTTATTCTTCATGCCTATGCAGGTATATTTCCTCTATTATTATTATTTTTTATTATTATTTATTATTAGCACCGCGTCTTACTATCCGTTCGGGTATACGCACTTACACTAATGTGTAATGGTAGGATGATTGTGAGATGAAATGAAGGACCTACAGTTTAACGTGGAATCCGAACCACGGTGGAGGCCTGGCATTCCCCACATTCACAAGATGTCTTGTCAGAGGTGAAGGAAGGGTTTGGTAATCAGATAAATCTGTGCCGGGACCGAGATTGAACCCCAGCCGCCAGCACAGAAGTCTGACACCTTACCCCTAGACCACCAGGTCACCTACATTTCCTCTAAATTACACTCTTATCATCCCAACACATTAGTGCAACTAAAAATGTGGATCACCTTGATAGGGGGTAGGACGTGGTGCAAAAAAAAAAAAAACACGCAATAGCTTTTCAACCTCCTCTCCGGGCTAATGCAGGTGTGTTTCCTCTAACTACACATTTTCCTTCATACCCCACATATTAAGTTGTTTATACGAGTAACGCTTGTGTTAAAGGATTTGAACTAGAAAAATAAATAAATATAGTTTTATTTAGTATATTGTTGACATTCAAAATAAACTTGTTATAGGAATATATTTAAACCAAAATAACGATAAGACAACAAACAAGTATGTTACGTTTAGCATCTTAAAGTTACACTAAAATGATTTCATTGTTGAATCACCCGTTGGGCTATCCTCATAATATATGAGTCAGGGATAAGTAAGGTATAGTTTTCGAATAAATGAAACAGTATTTGCGCCAAGGTGGAGAAGGAAACAATTTAGGAAAAATTACCCGCATTATAACCGACTGGGATTCTAAACCTAATAACATCATCATCTAGACCAGGAGTGGCCAGACTTTTGATCTAGGGATCTTACTCCAGAGAAGAAAAATCATTTGTAACCTACTACGGAACAATAAGCTTATATTGTTTGCTGGTGACCTGGTGGTCTAGGGGTAAGGTGTCAGACTTCTGTGCAAGCGGCCGGGGTTCAATCCTCGGTCCCGGCACAGATTTATCTGATTTCCAAACCCTTCCTACACCTCTGATAAGACATCTTGTGAATGTGTGGAATGCCAGGCCACCACCGTGGTTCGGATTCCATGTTAAACTGTAGGTCCTCCATTTCATCGCACAATCACCCTACCATTACACATTAGCGTAAGTGCGTATTGCCCGAACGGGTAGTAAGACGTGGTGCTAATAGTAATAATAATAATATATTGTTTGCTTGGTTTGTAAAAAAACTATTAACCTATTTTGTGTTTTAATAGTAAAATTATATTGCATCTAAAAACTTATAGACCTTTCACACACTAAAACTGAGTTTTTAATCAAATTACATAATATATATAATTTTCTGGAAAAAAAGTAATTTATCTCTGAACATCTGACCCGCCTCAGTGGCGTAGTTGGCTAACGCGCTAGTCGTGTTGAGCTTGACTGCTGAGGATGGGGAGATCGAGGTTCGAATCTCGGTCGGGTGAACTAGGGGTGGTTTTTCCTAAATGGTTTTCCACTCTCCCTCCACGCCAATGCGGGTTCACTTCCTCTAATTCAACCTTCCAATTCCTAATCCATTAGCGTAATTAGTACTTAAAGCGTATAACCCGAACGGTTAGTAAGACGCGGTGCTAAAATTATTATTATTCTAAACATCTGATTTTTAAGTTGATACATGGCACTGCATTGTCTTAGGGTAGTTTGTTTTACGAGAGTTCATAATTACTCTCAGAAACGAAAGCAGGATTATAAATGGTCATCAGTCAAACAGCTTCGATATTTCGATTTCCTAATGTTGATTTTAAAAAATCAGCAAATCCTCACTTTAATTTTTTTTTTCTCAATCTTTTTTAATCAATCGACCAGCGGATCGACCAAACTATCGGCCGCGGTCGACCGGTAGATCGTGATTGACTGTTTGGCCATCTATGTTCTAGACTATTGCGAGATTGACGCCTTTGACCAGTTAGGTGTTTAGTGCAGCCTTTTCGCAAATTGTGTATATGATCTTCGTCGTTTATAAATTATACCTTCTCAAATGACGTATATTTTAATATTTCTTTTAGGCAAAGCCTCGGTCCCGTGTCGATTATGGCATGTAAAAGAACCCTTTAAGGTATGAGCAAATACCTTTCCCGGAAAAAACTAGTAGGGCCTTTCACTCTCGCTCATAGAAATTATCTTGTTCTGATATATTCAGTTAGTTCAGAAAGTCCACGTTAAATACCTCACTCAAACAAACGGAATTTAAAAACATATTTAATTCAAAGTAGAACGTTGAAATAAAAGCTCTTATCTATATCATATATATGATTGGCGCACTAGCATATTTTTGCAACATTTTCGCAAAATTTACCGCCCACCAAATGTGTGGCCTTACGAGTAATCCGTGAAGTGATACGCAGCCTTCCAATAACAAACAGTTCCTCACCCGTGCCTTAGATCATTTGACCATCGAGGTGAGGGGCATTTTTCTAAACAATCTGTTTATCCAACATCATATGGGTGATGTATAAGTTGCATGCGTACCACGATCCATTTTCAGATTAAAAAATCTATAAAGAATAATCTTATAAAAAATATAATTTAACTCATTTTACGTGATATTACCTCTAATAAAATTCTGTATACGTTTAAATACGAAAATATTGTCAACCACCGGTGTTGGTTATTATTAATTGACATCGATACTAACTATCAAAAGTAGAAGCATAAAAAATATATTGACATATGAATACATAAAAGTAGCTATAGAACCTTTTGTAACTGTCAAATACCTCTATACCTTTTCACCACGATTCTATAAAATATAATTATGTAAATGTATCAGTACAAATGTCACAAATAAACGTGAACTATTGGATTATTTTCTTGCTCTTCTAATGACGCACTTGAAGGTTTGCGTAGTCATTTTAAATTACGTGGATTAGGACCCGTGATTTAACAATAAATATGTCTAACCAGTTTTTTCAGACAATTGTGGTTTTTTGAACTATGTAGTGGTATCGTAATTCTTAAGGTAAACAGATTTATCTATATATTATAAGACTTGGGCCTAAAAAGTAGTGTTTTATAAATTTGTTGTTTAGAAAACAGTTTTTAAAAATAATAATATGAATTTTACCTATGTACAAATGAGGTATGTTACAACATTTATAGCAAATATTGTCACATTAAACGGTTTATCGATGAAGGAGAATTCGGGGTTTGAGTTCAAACCAAGTGTATCAAGGGGGATTAAAAAATGTATTGCACTATTCCCACACTCAAATTTCTGCACCTCTATTTCTTCCTTTTCACTAGTGTAGTTAAATTCGTATAGCCCTGATGAGTAGTAGGACATAGAGCATTTTTTTAACATTACTTAGTTTTTTCACTAGAATGTAATATTTCATTTTTTCATTAATTTGAGGTGTTTAGCGTACACTTTCTGAACCAACTGATTATATCAGCCAAAGAGAGTTTCAATGAGCGATAGCGAGAGGGCCTAACAATGTTCCCAGGAAAGATATTTTCACATAACTCTCAAGGTTATTTTACATGCCATAATTGACATGGGACTGACATCTTTACTTCCCCTGCGAAGGAAGTTGTGCTACGGATTTTTATCGATAAAAAAAGTCAACCCCGGCTGGGCTTCAACCCACGAACATCGGGTCCTGAGGAGACAACTTTACTACTGGGCTACCAAGGAAAACATGTTTTAAAATAAAATTAAAAAATTGTTTTAAATACATGCAAAAGTGTTTATTTGCAAACATGTTTATGTGCGTGATATGCGCATGTTGCGTATTTACATGAATAACAGATTGGAAATGGTTTCTGGTTTGTAATATTCCGCGAAATGTGGCCACCCTTATTTTATTGTGTAGCTAAAATCATAGTGTGACCAAATAAAGTGTTGGTATTATGTCTTAATTTGTTCTGGTATTTCCCTCATGAATTGGCAACGCTCAACTAGAAGCACAGGTTCGTGTCTCTTCGATTAAATTGAAGAAGATGACGTTTCGGCTAGCTTTTCAGCTGCTATGTTTTGAGATAAATGTAATGCCAGGGAACATATGAAAACTAAACTAATTGATGGTGGGGGTGTAGGAACGTGAGAAATCGTAAGTTTTTAGCAGTTTTTATTGCAAATCATTTTTGGTCAAAATAAATCAAATATTTCTCCAATAAAAACATGGGGCTGAATTTTATTCACATGGTGATAGCAACAGTTCGTGAATATCTATCAAGGGTGTCCTAGAATTTAATGACAACCTTTTCTGTCCATTTAAAAGGTATATTATCACATATCAATATGCTCATGATAGATATTCAAGAACTGTCAATATTGCCATGTGAAGAAAATTAATCTATATGTTTCTACTGGAACAATATTTCATTTATTTTGGTCAAAAAAGTTTTGTTTTAAAAACTGTAAAAACACTGACCTTATCTCGCGTTCCCACATACCCACCTTAAGATCCCATCTCACAGGTGATTATATTCGGACCATGAATCGCATCAAGGTGGGGTCTTCTACCTTTTTCACTTGACAGAAACGCCGGGTTAGGGGTTATCCAAGGGGTGAGACGGACTCTTCACACTAAAAACTCAACTCTAGAGCCAAGCATTGTAAGATGGGGAGAATTATATAAATATATTCCAAAGTTTGAAATTGTTTTAAGAGTAATTTGGGCAAGAGGTATTTTAAACCTAAAGTCTGCTATTTTGAGCCATTCGACCATAGTGATGATGGGCATATTTATTATGCAATGGTAGTATAATGCTCAGTGTGTTTTCTCAATACTCTTTACGTGTTAATGTGGGTGCTTTCTTCCAAACTTCCCTCCTCATCTCTGCCTTTTAGATCAAATCGTTAATAGCCCTTTTGCACGTGGTCTATGGCCATGTGCCTGTGAGTGAAAATTTGAGGTTTGAATATCAGATGGGTGTAGACTACTGTGAGAGGTTACCCCTGTGTTTTCCCCAACCAGTTTAGTAGAAATCGGTGCTCTTGGGGTAAAGTGTTCGCCTCAGGATCCGATGTTCATGGATTCAAACACAACTGGGGTCAACGGATTTTTCTTGAGCGATAAAAATCCGTAGCACAACTTCCTTCGGAGGGGAAATGAAGCCTTCGGTCCCATGTCGATTGTGGCAGGTAAAAGAATTCTGGAAGGTAATTGGAAATAAATTTCCTGAGGAAAAAAAGGGCCTTTTCACGCTCGTCCATAGAAATTCTCGTGTGCTGATAAAATCAGTACGTTCATAAAGTGCACGTTAAATCATAAATCCAACCCCTTTATACACTGATGCGGGATCACTTCCTCCAAATAACCTTTCTCCTCTCTATTTCCTATATTTAGACTTATCACTAAGTTAAACGTATTAGTAGTAATAGTAGGCCTAGTAGTATCCTTTTGGTTTAACTTACCTCTAATCTCTAAACCATCTACTATCTATATATATGTGCACGCGTTTGTAAATTGTTCATATTTAAGTCCCTTTCTATTATTCACCTTATCTCTTCTGTTATCAGTCAAGTTCCTATGTTACGACATGTGGACAAGTGCCAATCCGGTATTTATTTCAGGATACAAGAAAGTTATCCTCGATCGTTTCACAAGGGTTTCCTCGAATGTCGGCTATACTAGAACTGGTCACCGTGAATCCGTCTTTTGTCCAAACAATTACAGCTCGACTGAAGTTGTTACGTTTAGCTGCATTCCGCCACATGATATGGCCGGTAAATTACAATCTTGTGAAGAAAAAAAAAAGGAAAATGTGAATAAAAAATAAGCCAATGTGTCTTATTAAAACTTTCCTAGTTTGCTCATCCAAATTTAAACTCGCGGTCTTAGGAAATTACCTAATTGTATGGATACCTTTTACTTTGGAGGTGGTTTGACACGAATATTATATGTTATTCTTCAGTAAGTTCAGTTCAGGTGTACTATTACGTGTGTGGCTACGCTCCTGTCATACAATGTGGTGTGTATGTGCAACACTGCATCCGCTTGAATCAGTAGCAATTCCCCTTAGTAACAGACTTTACCTTACTTTACTTTACAACCATTACTGTTTCCAGCCTGGGTCAGTTTTGTATTCAAATCATATATTAATCCACTACCGGCTTGCTAGGCCTGTCATAGCTTCATATGCCTTATGATCTAACTTAAGACTAGGCAAAACATCCAGTCCCCAGCCGTCAATTTCTCAATGTGAAAGGGTAAACCCATATTTTCATCAATGATAAATTTTCGGCCATACCAGGAATCGAACCCGGGTCCTTCAGATCAATAGGTAGACACGCTAACGACTGGGTTAAGGTGTCAGATTTAGTAACGGACTATCAGGACCAAACAACTAGCAAGGCCGTGCTGTTAGGAGGGTGTTTTGGGGGTTAAACCACTCCTGGTTTTTTCAAGCACCATTCGGATGGTACACCTATCTACTGGTTACTCTAATGTGTTAAGGATCAGTAAGGTTGAATTTAGAAGAAATGTATACATATTTGCGTGGAGAAAGAGGGAAAATCCATTTAGGAAAGACCCCTAAGTACGCCCGACTAGGATTGAACCCTGATCTCTCCATCAGTGGAAGCCTAGTCTACTGTAAGAATGACACCTTAGCCCATGTCGCCACCAAAGTGGGTAAAATATTAATAATAATTTATTTATTTATTCATACTCAATATATAGCCTCTACAATCTTAATTATATTTTAAAACACTTTAGATACCTTCAAATGAGATTTAATATATTATAAAATTCCTTGTGATCTGTTATGTGACTACACCATGAACCACCTCAAGTAGGATCCCCTCCCAAAATAAATATGTGTGAATGGCGTTGATAGATGATACACTTCCCTTCAATGGGCCACATACTGAAGCGTTGCAGACGTCCAGAAATATTTTATAAATATTCTCGATTTCAATATGCATTCTTATTTGTTGATGTACTTTTTTATTTGCTTATAACTATGAATGTCATGGATTGCTAGGAGATATTATTATTGATGACTTTGATGTACTGTACAATAATTTTATGAATTTCTCAAAGAAATAGTGGACAATCAACTCATAATATTATTTTTAATTTTTAATGTTTTCTTTGTACACTTCTACCTTTATGTAAACATTTTCACAAATCATCAATTAAAAAAATTGAACAGTTAACTCTTGTTTGATCTATTATTGTTATCAATCGTTTATTCTTATCAATAAGGCTGAGGTCCGAAATGATCTCATTAATCAGCGTTCACTGAATGTATAAAAATGGATGAGTTTCCTTAGACACTAAATCATAGAAACCCAGACCAGTTTGCACATGAACAAAAGGAGGTGGCTCGTCTGCTCTGGTTTAGCAGCGATGTGGAATCAGAGCTAGAACCCAGTCTGAGTATAATAGATTATATTTTCCTAAATGGTTTTACACTCGCTCTCTTTCTCCGAGAAAATACGAGTCAATTTCACTTCAATTTAATCTTTCTCATCTCTAAATCTGTAATGTAATATGGATATTCCGAGACGGATAAGACGTGAATCACGTGAACACACACAAAATATGCCCAATACTTCATTAGTGTTAAATTTCATCCTAGAACAAACCAAACTCTTCTTCTTTGGGTCATAAATTTATCAGAAAGTTGTTTTATTGCCGATAAATAAACACTTTTGACTTTCTAAATGAAAGAGTGTCCTTTATATAATATATCTCAACCTTATGAACCGTACATGAAAGAGGAATCTTTCACCTCATTGTCTGTGCGTGTTTTTGCCCGGTCACATATGAAGTAAGAGTATATTAGACATAGCTATGAGGTAACTGGTGTTTTTGTACAATGACCATCAACCAGAGGTCATATGAGAGACATGTTTTGATTATGACAGCGGAAAGTCGCAAAGTAATCGCTATGATGACATCAAAACCTTAGTGAGCTTGAATAGTGATAATTTAAGACACTGTTATTAAAATACACTTCTCACTTTTCAACACAATAATTAGCACCTCTGCGAGCTATTAATTATTTGAAGAGTAGCGACGAGATTTTCAAATTCGATTACACAGGAACCGTATCGATGGAACGCCGTCTAATATTGTCTGGTTTGTTGGTGACATGAAGGTTGGTGTTCGTATCCCGTATGGGTGTTCTGAGGGTGATTTTATTCTTACATGGTCCTTTCTTCTCCCTCTGCTCAAATGGGGATAAATTTCCTCTTTCTCGTCCCTGTGCCATTTGTGTGGTTAAATGCGATTAGCCCAAACGTGTAGTAAGACTCAGATAAAAATGAACTAGTTTGAGAACAAGCTTTGACATGTAAGGCCGAGATTTAAAACACAAAATAGTTAGTCCACTGGGGGGATTTACCTCGCAGCATTTTATATTTCCATTTATCTCTCTATGCGAATACAAATTCAATTAATTGAAATTAACCCTTCTAATCATCTAATTTTAGGTTAGTCAGGCTACATCATCTATGGCATAGTATTAAATTGGCACAATTCACCCTCCTTGTTGTGTGCTCATTAATTAATTATTTCAGTTAAATAATTGGGAATCATTATCGGTAATATTCACTTTACTTAGGCTGCTGTTTTATATAAGTTTAAGTAACTGTGAGCTAATAGTGACACTAAACATCCTCGTAATTTTGTTTCCTTCGATCAGGTAGAATAAATTAGGAGATACCAATTTACAGCACGCGTGCCACGTGATGCCCGTTGCGCTATTTGTTCCGACCAATAATATTTGCATCAAATAGTTACCAAGCATGTAGAAAGAATAGAATATTTTTTTGAAGCACCTGTAAAAAACAAACAAAAAAAGCAACGTGAAGTACGTCTGCAATACCTCAGTACAAAGACGCATGTAGGGTTGCATATTCTGCTCGTGTCAAGGGGACCACTTCAGACAATGTCGCGTTTGAGTCCTCCCCAATTTCCGGCAAGAAGGCAACCTTAGGTTCACCTAGCATCCGCGAGCGCTAGTGGTCACAAAGGCCTAGGGTTCAGCTTTCGTCACGGTAAGGACTGATTTAGTTGAATTAACCTACCAAGAAACCTATTTAATAGTTCAAAAGTATACTTTATCTTATTTATTTGGTGCTGCGGCTATTACTGCCCGTCCAAATATCCAATAATTCACACTAATGGGATGGGGAGGAGAAAGGTAAACATTTAAAGGAAGTTAACCCTCATTTACCTGGAAGCAGATTTGGACACCGTTTATGGAAAACCATCCTCAGTACACCCCAAAATATTAGCTCGAGGAAGAACATGATTTAAGCAACTTATACATTTAGTTGAAAAGATCAGCACATAACCATTAGGTAATTCCAGGATATTTTTGACAAACTCACTAAATTATTATAGTAATAATGATAAAAATTAATGTAAGCTTTCGGTTTGGC